>JAKGSA010000783.1:0-107337 GCA_033558755.1 Philaethria dido
ATACCATAAATCCATTAAAGAGATTTAAATTGTTCAATGATCTAGTAATGATATAAATTTGCAGTAAATTCAGAAATTATTTTTTTTTTTTTTTATGGATAACGGATGGCAAACGAGCAGAAGGACCACCTGATGGTAAGTGGATACCTTCGCCCATGAACATCTACAACACCAGAGATGTTGTAGATGCGTTGCCAACCTAGAGGATACAGATGGAAGGGGATACAGATGGAAGAGGAGGACAATGTAGTATTCCGTTCTCGGAGCCACCACATTTTGGGGAAAGGATGGGTGGGAATGGGAAAACCTGGCTTACATGCCATCGAACCGGAACACATCATAAGATATTTGGCGGTTCGTCTTTGACATGATAGTGGTCGCGAGCCAGACGGAGGACGAACCTCCTACCACCAAAAAAATCCACCGTTATCGTTAAATAAAATACTAAAAATCAATATAATATAAAAGTATTTGTACTAACTAAATTGATTTTTATTCTGTTACATCAAACTATTCTGATTTTTGTAATTTCCAAGATCTTGCTGACTACACTTACGTACCTAAGTCGTCGACATAGGATGGACCGTACTCACGATACGGTCGAAAAGGGTCTTATAATTTGGAAAGAACGTTTGACCAACATCATCAATAAATCGGTGCCCATTTGATCTCGAAAAAAGTAAGGGACCTGGAGGCAAATTATTGAATCGTAAGTACTACCTGTGCTGATAGTACAGATCAGTGTGACTGTGTATACAAGTACGAAGTAATAGGCAACAAGGTTTGAAATGTACCGATGCAATAAATGCAATCATATTAATTTTTACTATTGTGAGCTAGGTGAAACAATGGAAATAAAATAAAACAAATTAAACTAAGCTACTCTATAAACAGATAATAATATGTTATTTTCAATAATGAGAGAAAAGTATTCTTTTCTCTCCTAAGTAGATAAAAAGGATTACTCGTTAGAAAAATGTAGAAAAATATTCTACGATAAAAACAAAAGAAAATATTAGATAGAATATGCGCTCGCTACCAACAAATGTTGAAAAAAATAAAGAAAAAATTGATGGAAGAATTTTAATTAATCTTAAATTAATATGAGATATCCAATAAAGTTTAAGCTATTTGAAAATAAAATTATGAATCTAAATTCGAGCGGTTTTCATTCTGTATTAGGTGATAATAAATAACAGTTTTTCATTAAGTAGCTCTTTTGGGCAAGGCGATCGTTGATCATCTGTCGTACCGTATTAGCGAGACAATCCTTCAGGCGCTCGGGCGACAGGTCGTCCTGATGCAATTAACGGTGAAGAGTCACATGAGTGGTCTCGATTTGGAATTAGTCGCTCTAAGTATACACGTATAGATAATCTCATTAATTCAATTAGGCGTTCGAATACGCCAGTAGATATAAAGTCTATGTAATATGGTAATAAATTACACATCTACGTATATATACTATGAAGTCGTTCAACTTGTATGTACATTCGTATCAGCTAATGTAGTGATTTAGTAAGTGCTTATACCATACATATAAATTTATATTTAGGTACCAAATAAATTTTTATTAAATAAAAACATGTAGAATATATAAAGAATAATTAGTTGCATTCGACCACGTAACATGTAATGTCTCGATCTCGAGAGGAAAGTGAAGAACGGAGTGTCACAAGAAGGCCTCCCTGCCTACTTAGCCCAGCTACTCAAGAAAAAGCGTGGAATTATTTTTATGTATGATAGATTACCGGCATTTATATAACATATAGAAAGAATTACAGAACGCGTTTTACTATGTAATAATACTTATTATTTTTGTAAGCTTTGTTGTTGTATTCTCTAACATTACTTTTAAAAATATTCACAAGTGTCGCAATTATCAAAATTTGAAGAATAAAATTTATCATGTCAGCAATAGAAACTCAAATAAACCTATTTCTATGCTCATCGCCAGCTTTTCCAAGATAATGGAGTGGAACAGTATTGTATGCAGAACCATTCATGTTACTTTGGCCAAGACGTTTCGTGTGACTAGTTTTGTTTCTTAGTTACTACAGCGAACCTCGTCTTGCTCATTGTCTTCTATTAGAGCTTATACATATGTGCTTTCAATAGCTTTGTGTGCTCTACTTACAGACGAGTTTTATTTCACGAGCTTTTACCACTTTATTGGTAATATGGAGGTCCTTTTATAAATGTTATTGGAGAAAAGTCAGATAGAATACGAATTGATATATAGGAGCGCTTTTATTTAACTTAATAAGGTAAAAAGTAGTACCATTTTTAAACATATCTTCTTTGTTATATTATAGTTATTTATTGAGTAAATTTCGTTACTTATACATATATTGGTTGATATACCAAACTCTACGTTACACTAAGTCTGACCAGGTCATGGCAATGAAAATATTATTCATTTAAACATTTGTGTGGAAACCACACCCCTAGCCTTCGCAGACGTCACAATAACATCAAATTTTACATTTCATATTATTGTTATTTGGAAAGCTCTTCTAATACCTTTATACATTTGAGCGGATTAGACTGATTGGCTTGACATTTCCTTTTTACACAAAACATTCTACAACATCTGGATTACAGCAATTAACGTCCATGCTTACAACTGACGAAGAACATTGCTAAGTCGATTTAGTGGTTCACAATACTTATATACATACATATACTTTTCTTAATTCGTTAGCTTAATGGCGTATACTAATGATATACAATGTATTCGGGTTATCCAATTATAGTTCTTGTACCGATGTAATAAGAGTCACAGGTGTAAGGGTTTCATGAAACAAAGTATACCTTCGACAGACATCGGTAGTTATACTCAGTGCTCTTGTTAAATGGGGCGCTTCAATGTAACACTTAAAGGCAGAAGGAATTATTTAACGGGTATCTGTTATTCAAGACCCACATTAAGGTAATTTACCGACGTTTAAAATAAAACTTTATATTAGTTTAGTACTTGCTAAATTTCTACTCATCCTCAAAGAGACTGTTCGATAGCCAAAAAAGGAAGAGGTACTCAATTTTTTTTTGTTAGCTATCGCATAATTTCTTATTGGGTGAACCACTTTTGGCGACTATTATTGTGTAACAGCTAGTGTTTCTGATGTGGTTCCATTAAAATTTAGTTCAGATCTGACAAGAAGTTTTAAAGTTATTTGTAATAATCTGTTTAGTTAGGCGGTAGGAGGTTCGTCCTCCGACTGGCTCGCGACCACTATCATGTCAAAGACGAACCGCCAAATATCTAATGATGTGTTCCGGTTCGATGGCATGTAAGCCAGATTTTCCCCTTTCCCACCCATCCTTTCCCCAAAATGTGGTGGTTCTGATAGTGGACTACTACATTGTCCCCCCTTCCATCAGTATCCTCTAGGTTGGCAACGCATCTACAACATCTCTGGTGTTGTAGATGTCTATGGGCTTACCATCAGGTGGTCCTTCTGCTCGTTTGCCGTCCGTTATCAATAAAAAAAAAATAATCTGTTTATTGTATTTTTTTAAGTTAGCTTTATTTTTTTATTAAAATCTTAATTATTACAAGCACTAAGACTAAGACTTTCATTTACTATTTTAATTTTAGAATATTTTACAACAAATATAACTAACAATAACTAAATGTAATAAAGACAAAACATTACTTGTTTTAGTTTCTCTAAGACGAACACAGTAAGCTTTCCTGGAAGAGATCACTTTTGGTGATAAGGCCGCCTTTGTGCATTTGTTGTATTATTTAAGATTTTTTCTTTATGTATAATTTCAAGTGTGCAATAAAGTTTTTCTATCTATCTATCTATCTTTATAAGAACTAAGAAACACGGTTAAACGGCGCGAGTGACATAAGCATCTTCTATAAAGTTAGGGGAAGAGTTTAATAGTTTAACAAGTTCACACTACTAGCGTTGTTTAAATTGTTCAGATTAATTTAGAACAAATAGCCAGCATTACGTGGCAGTGAAGTATGCTGCAAATCTGTTATGCCACTTTTATATTTAGTTATATTTTTCTCTGTCTCGTTAACTAAGTTGAGCTTATAATGGTGATTTATTGTTAGAACTTACTTTTGAAGAGAATTTATTTCCTACTCGAGTATAGCGTAAGGAATTTATGATACTTCCGTTAATACGTAAGTCTAATTTCTTAGTGATTATGCTAAATGGATTAATTATTCAGTAAGGATTCGCATATAATAAGTACATGCTTATTATATGCGAATCCTTACTTATATAATAAGCTTTAAGCTGTTTCCCGCATATAGCAGGGTAGGCAGAGGGATCCTAGTGTTAAGAGCCTCCGTTCCCCACTTTCCGCCGAATTGAGGCATTCTGTGCCGAGTGGCGGAACTCAACGCCGCTCTTTGTCTTTTTACCAAGCCCAGGAATGAAAATGAAAAATTCCATTTCCTGGAGTGGGAATGGAACCCACAACCTGTCGCGTTTACAATCTCACGTTTGTCTCTTCGCCACGACAGGCGTTTAATAGCATATAAGTGTGTTACAGAAAATAAAGATAATAATTATTTAAATAGTGTACTAAAATCTAAAAAAAATATTCTCCATCAATCTAGGGCAGTATTGATCCAACAAAATAATAAAATCGTTGGACGTACCGTAACCTAAGTAATATGTATTTTTACATATTACTTTCTATTATATATGTATGTAGTATATGTCTTGTATAAATATATTGTTGCCATCGTGCACGATGATTGACAAAATTAATTAATAATAACTCCCGTGAATGCATATGATACAAAAAATCACACAATAACTGGATATTTTCATTTAATTTTTGATCGTTGAAAATGAAAGTTGATGAGTGAAGTGACCAGGGGCGGAGCCCTTTTATATAATCATATAAGTAATAAGTATAACTTGATAGAAATTTTATGTGTCAAATATTTTATACTAAAATATGCAGTATATTATATGATATACTGCATATTTTGGTGGCTTGAATAATATTTATCTTCAATTTTTAAAATGCGCCTGATGTGGCGCAGAGGCACAAGCGTGTGACTATAACCGCTACAGGTCCGATTCCCACTGTAGGAAATGAATAATTAAATATTTTCATTTTCTGGGTCTGGTAACAAGACAAAGCGCTGCGTTGAGTTTCGCCACTCAGCACATAATGCCTCAATCCGGCGAAACGGAAAATGTTGTAAGAGAACGAAGTGTATTAACACTAGGTTCCCAGGTTCCTTTTGCCTACCCTCCTATGTGCGGGATAATGCGTGAAGCTAAAAAAAAATTAAAAGCAATTTTAACCAGACTATTCAATAATGTTCATAATTTAATTTAGTGTAATCACAAAGTTGTTGGACGCGATATTAAATTTATGTATTAGATTGCGAAGGTCGTTTTCTATTGTTAACAGAAAACTATAACTAGATTTTGGGACTATTACAAATATTACGTAAAAGTCTTAGGAAAATAAATTTCCAATGTACAGCGTTTCTAATACTATTTACATTTTATACTTTTTATCATACAATTTATTCGTAAATACTTCTATATTTTTTTACTGGCTCTTAGGTAAAAATTCTACAAGAATTTAATTTCGATATTTAGCCACAATTTTACGCACTGAGAATAATTTAACGGATTTTAGTTATATATGACATAGATCAAGTAACATTTCTTTAATATTGTAAGAATATTTTATGGTTAGTATAAGCGATTGTATGTATATAATAACCAAACAACGAACTTAAAACTGAATATCTTTTATATTATTATTTTAATTTCTGATCTTTATGTATCAGGAGTCGCTAGACCAAAATATAAAGCTTACATTTTGAATAAAACTTATCCCATTTTATACTATGAATAAAGAAATTTTACTACTTTAATTACCTTCCAGACAGACAAATCTTTGTGAAATTTGGTTTAGACAGAATAAAGAAATAAGAAATTTTAAAGAGGTCTTAAAATGGTATGTAAGTATTATTCGTAGACACCGTAAGATGTAGAAATAAAAGTATCTTGAAGTACCATTCGACATTTGTGGCAAGTACTTTTAGAATTTTCGTAGAAATTTCTTTACAATCCTTCAAGGTGAACTAAAAATTATATTTGTAAAATATGTATTGTACATACTCAACGTTTAACTTAAAGGGAAAGATAGTTATATAAGGTAATAATTTAAAGAAATAATAATAATATAACTAATTTTGCACGAATATATATGCACATTATAAATTAAAAAAAATACTTTACTTTTCCTTGCAAAGGAAAGAGATAGTGTCAAAACATTTCGTTCCCGACTTACCGCTTGAAATAGGGATATTGGTAAGTGGCAGAACTCAACGCTCCAATAATTACATTTTGTATACAAATAACAATATGAATTAGTTTATTTTGACTTGAGATTTTCATTACATTTTCTAGTAAACAGGGAATTTAAACTATAAAAATATATATATAAAAGTTAAAACTCTGAAAGAACGTTAAGAAAGGTTTCAGAATTGAGGACAAATAAATCCAGTTGCAAACAACTTTTGAACTCGGGAACTAATCAGGGGATACTGTCATGACTCAATCACGATTTCGATCTTACGTGGTTTCAACATATTATTTCAAAGCTGTTGATCATTACAAGAAACTAAAATAAAATAACTATCTCTTGTAAGTAATTAATGGTTAGATTTTATGATTAAAGAAATAAAAGTTTGTAATTAAAACGTAAATTTATATGTCCTATATAAGATTCTATGCTTTTAGTTATTTCTAGAGACCAATATCGCTCTTAATATGAAAATAAATATAGTAAAGGTCACGCAACCTAACTATGGTTATTTCATAAAAATTCATTACATATTTGCTGAAAACAAACGATCGGAAATCAACGACCTCGAAGATTTATGAGGTAGTAACAGAAAATTTTATTATATTCCCAATTTCGTCGATGCCTTTCAGAATGGATCCCAGGAGGAAAGAAGACTACAGTATTTGTTAGAAACTTAGAAAAACTGTTCATTTAACGTAGTTATATTATATCTAAAAGTTTTAAATAAAAAAATGTGGCTGCTAATTGTTGTTATAGTAAAACTGCTTTTTAACACACCTACGTACATATCGGCAATATTTAAAATTCCAACTTGGATATTTAGCTGACATAAAAACATAAATATTAGAATATTACAATTTGAAAATGTATAGCAGTCGACAGTTGTTGATTATGTAAAAAAAAGTATATATTCTATAACCATTAAATATTATTAGGTTAAGTTCAGTTCAGTTCTTTAATTATGGCGCTTCAAATTCCAGTTTAGCACAAATATTATTAGGTTCACGAAGGCTTAGTTACCAATAGGCATGGATCAAACACAGCAAACATGTTTCTAATATAATTTATTATATAGTATATGTATGTTATCAAATATGTACGCAACCCATGCAAAAGTTTGTTAGTTGGAACATGTCAAACTTGTTCCCCAGCCAACCTGATGACATTTGGCCAACGACATCCAAAGCATGTATTGATTTTGCAAAATTCTAAGTCCTGCGAATTTCTAGTTTAAATACATTATACCTGTAGCTTAATATGGTTTAAAGCTGGCAGTTCAAATTTCCTAAATCAGAATTTATTCATAATATAAAGCTTAAAAGTTCTATGGTTTAATAGTGAAAAATGTATATTTTAAACATAAAGTATTTTATTCATGTTACGAGCTGGATATCGTTTCAGTGACATATATTTAGAGCGAGGAAGTCACTAGAGTGACCCTAATTCTTTTAGTGTATGTACGTCGACGTAAGAAAAGCTGATAAATTATAACGTTCCTTTTAAAAATATCATTTTCTTGTAAAAACAATGATTTATCGGTACAAAGTATGTCATTAATTTTACAACACTGAAACAGAAACGCTCCACAGAAACACAAAAGTTATCTTGTATAATCCCGGTTCGCGGAAAATGTCCATGGTGAGTGAGTGTCAGTGTGTTTAGCGGTATAATAAATCCTTACTAATATTATAAATGCGAAAGTAACTCTGTCTGTCTGTTACGCTTTCACGGCTAAACCACTAAACCGATTTTGATAAAATTCGGTATGAAGATAGAACTGAACTTGGAAAAGGACATAGGATACTTTTTATTGCGAAAAAAATAGTAGGTGTTGAATGAAATAGGGGATGAAAGTTTATATGGAATTTCCTTATTGTCAAACATAAAATCATGTAAGATTATTCAACTGTTTACAACTTTCACACCTAAGCCACTTAACCATTTTAGACAATCAGTCTAGACCTTGGGAAAGACTGTAGTCTACTCCTTACCATGTCGCGCGATATAACCGAATTCCACGCGGGCGAAGCCGCGGGCGGAAAACTAGTTTAATATAAAAGCAGATTATTCAAGTACATATTTCTATTAAAGATCAGAATATTTTTAAATTATTTTTAACAATACATTTATTTTTAATTCTTCGTTTCTATTAATATTTTTATATGAAAACTCTTAATGTCTGGTTACTTCAAATATTTATTCAAGAAGTACTTTAAGCTATAAGAAATAACAATGATTTTTTATTACTACAAGTTTCAAAGACAATTCAACCAACCTTTAAAGTTAGTCGAACTTACTGTTTAATGACTTCATTTTATGACGCTTTTCAATAATTCACTTCGTTGAGATTGAATGGCACTCCCATCCTGTTTAATATCAGTTACTTAACTGAACATTTCAAAGTTGGCCATAAATTTTGTTATATAACCGGTTCTTAAGAATATATTATGAATTTATAATTTTATTATCAAAATCATGAAAAAACTTATTTACAAAAATAATTTATATAAAACAAAGAGCATTGATTACTGATAACTAAATTTCCTTTTTTTAAAACAGTATTTTCATATCATAATCAAACAATATGCAAAATATTAAGAAAATCTACTTAGATTTTTAATAACACCCACAAAAAAGCAGACTATAGTTACTTGAAAATATTACGAGTACATTTTGTGGTGAGCTATTCTTCAAAGCGATCTAGGCAATTTTGTGTTGATCTATACTGGCGTGGTGCAGGCCTTTGTGAACAAACGCATATGCATTGTTACAAAGTCAGCGCACATTTAATGGATGTGTTATGGAACAATCAGTTGTAAATTTTGAAGTTCTATTTTTATTTAAGAGTTTCACTGTTTGCTTTTGCTGATTTTGTTACGTAAATTTACTTGATTTTAAATATAAAATACGTTTAAAAATCATGATTATTATAAATATTTTCTTGGACAGGGAGACTTTTCCTTGGACAGGGAATCGTACCACAACCTGTCGTGATTACAGTCAGAGGCTTGTGCCTCTGCGCCACGACTGGCCCCAAAAACAATTGCTTGTAAAATTCCAACGAAAAATTTATGCGTACATAAATAAAGCGTAATACGATTGTAGCACTACGTACTACGTAACTATTAGTTAGTTACGGATTCCGTAAGAAGTGCGGGTTCGAGTCCCACTTTGGGGAGTGATTATATTTAAGAGATCAACAATTTGCAAAGATTCCAGAATATGCTAGATTAATGTTATATTGGTCAGCTTAAAAATTTAAAAATAAATATATTTACAACTAGGTACGTACATTCGTCGTGGTCTTTGGCGGTAACCGTAAGAACAGTGTGCTGAATATCTTCATTTTCGTCGACTTCCGCCTCGTACAGCTCTTTGTCGAAATACGGCGGGTTGTCATTTTTGTCTGCTATTCCGATGCGGATGAATTTGGTCACTGTAAAGAAAAGTAAGTTTTATTTACGGTAAATTAATACATATATTGTATAGCTATTTTTTTTTTTTCATGGATACCGGATGGCAAACGAGCGGTGAAGCGCGGGACCGCCTGATTTCAGGTGCGGTTGGCTTTCCTTCGCCCATGAACATCTACAACACAAGAGATGTACTTCAGATGCGTTGCCAACCTAGAGGATACAGATGGAAAAGGGAGGATAACGTAGTAGTCCGACACGGAACCACCACATTTTTTGGGAAAGGGATGGTGGAAAGGGTAAACCTGGCTTACATGCCATCGAAACCGAACACATCATAAGATATTTGGCGGTGCGTCTTTGACATGAGTGGGAAACAAAGAGCCAGACGGAGGACGAACTCCTACCACCAAACAGCTCGGAAAGTTCAACCCTTTATAAAAGATATTTCTGTAAGGCATGCTTTGTGATTAATCAAAGTGCTACTATTAATAACAAAATAACCATTTACACTGACATGGTATTACTATTTTTTATATAAAATTTACTCTTCTATTTACATTGCATTTCAATATGCCTGACATAGCAATGATAAAGGCATAATAGCAATACATTTCATGTTCCGTAATTAAATACAATGATAAATTGTTTATTTTAATTACAGAAAGTATCAATATCGATATTAGCCTTTGTAATAATAATATAGATGTTATGATATTTGCAACATGTCAACATATATTGGCAATATGAAATTAAGTAGGTTACATATCTACAATAGATAGAATTATTATTAATTCTATTATATTAACTATATTCGGGCGCAATATAAAAAAAAAACATAATCAATAAACTCATTGGAAACGTGATCCAAAATATACATTATAAGAGTAAAATTCAAAATTACAAAATTCATACGAAAAATGTTTTTTTTTTAAAAAAAAGATCTTGTATTCTCTGTAACATTTTTTGCACGGATACAGTTACGATATTATTGGAATATAAGGGTTCGCTCAGTCGTGGAAGCTTAATTTTTACACTGGTCAAATGTAAATCATTATTCAAATAAAAAAGTGGCTATAATATTCGCAAATTTGCTTAGTTATTAAATTCAGACTGTACCATATATGACATGTAGGATTTTATTGCGGAAATATATTTTACATTTGTTTTTGTATCCCATTTTTATTTTAATAGGTTAACTTAAAGGAATGAAATGTATACAGAGTGAGTTAGTTGTCTTTTAATAATTGTTTTTCTATATCCATTACAGGAAAAAAAGAACATTACTAGCCAGTAAGAACAAAGACATTACTAGCCTAGATAAATTTTGAGAAATGTTCAATTAAGACGTTATAGTGAAGTTTGTGTAACAATGTGTTTTAGGAATAATACAATGATATTTTAGTATTGTATTTCTTGCATCATGGTGACGAAACTTATGTATAATTGAAACAAAACAGCCGATTTTCAGCAAACTCCTAACTAATATATATAGTTATTTCTCCTAATTCATAAAATATTTAGTCGATATTAAACGTGAAGTTTAAGACAGCCGACCTTTTTTATATTTAAAGAAATTGTACTGAAAACTTCAAACGGGTCTTAATCTGTGTCACAGAAATGTATGTAAAAGAAACCTAAAGGGAAATTGCTTTCGTTTGAGGTCCGCTTGAGCAAAGATAAATTAGGACCGTTTGTTGAAATGTCCGGTGGCTTTATTAGCAGACGTATAGTTACTTTGAGCCTCTGTTGCCGTCCTCTGAACCACATGGGAAGAACATAAACCAACCCTACCGTCGACACAAGGAAAAATTTATGAGTATTGTACAGATAGATTAGTGTGACGACCTTTGGGTTTGACAAAGAAAATTGTTTTGATAATTGAAAAAATATTTTTGATTGTTTAAAAAATATTCGTTATTGTTACATTTAGGAAAGTAAACAGCATATTTGCTAGCAAATTTAATTTAGCTATTTGCACCTAGGTGCAAATACTTATAGTCCCCTCATTGAATATTATTTGTAGAATCAAGAAAAACAATAAAAAATAACTTAACGATATAACTGTATGTATGATTATAGGTAGATCACGAGGCGGCCGACAAATAATTTTGTTAGGAAAGTTTGTCGAAAGTCATAAAAAACATGCGCCTAACTTGTTGTCCTTGTTTTACCTTATATTCTCGCGTTAAATAACATATTCGTATAATAATAAATATACTATACTTAATACTTTCATACGTCAACGTGCAATTTACTTAATAAAAAAATAGCTTTTAAAAAATATTTTACGGTTTGAAATATTTGTCTTTTTTTTCCTAGTAAAGAGAGAGTGAAATTCAGTCATTTTAATATATACTCGTATGTTCTTAGAGTAAAAAATAAATTCAGTGCTTTCGAGCATGCCAGATCAGCAGTTATTACTTTACTATATATTTAGACAGATATAAGAATCATAGTGGGAAACGGAAATGTTAAAAGAGAACGGAGTGTCTTAACTCTAGTTTCTTTGGTTCCTTCTGCCTACCCTGCTATGTGCGGGATACAGCGTAAAGCTAAAAAAAAAAACAAAAATAAAAAGTCTTTATTATTTTATTTATAGGGGTGTATTAGATTTTCCTTTAATATAATTCCATTTCCTATTGTTATTTGATCGAAATGTTTAATTACACTCGGGTAGTAAATTTTTATTGCGCATTCTGTGGCGCCATGAGTTAATGTCGATAATGAAATTCTTTATTAGATGTTGGCTGGGACAACGTGCGGAGGAATGATCTACCCAAAGACTATCTGTCATTTTGTAACGTACATACAACTGACTACAATATTTTCATTACGATATATTTGATTTCCTATACATGTTGTTAAACGCTACATTTGTTAGGTTTTGGGTGTCAATTCTATCAACTTTTAAATTCAGATTTTACATAAAATATATTGGATTAATATCTATTTCAAAATAATATCCATGTAAACAATCAAAGTAAAATGTTTTTTTTTTTTTATGGATACCGGATGGCAAACGAGCAGAAGGACCGCCTGATGGTAAGTGGTTACCTTCGCCCATGAACATCTACAACACAAGAGATGTACTACATGCGTTGCCAACCTAGAGGATACAGATGGAAAGGGAGTATAATGTAGTAGTCCGCTATCGGAACCACCACATTTTGGGGAAAGGATGGGTGGGAAAGGGGAAAACCTGGCTTACATGCCATCGAACCGGAACACATCATAAGATATTTGGCGGTTCGTCTTTGACATGATAGTGGTCGCGAGCCAGACGGAGGACGAACCTCCTACCACCAAACGTTGCGAATATAGACTATGTTCAATTAATGTTCCGAATATAGACTAGTCTATAGTTCAATACAGGAGATCTTGTTCAGAGTTCTTATCCTAGTAATAAACTTTATTAAAAATATGTTCTTTAACTACTTTAATATAAACATTTCTTAAAATATTTAAGCTATTTAAACATATAGAAATAAAGAAACGCTACAAAATCGGTTTGAATTGTAAATATCAAATGAATATTTAAAAAAGCTTATATTGATGAGCAAATGGTACGATTCGTGTTTTTAAATTAACAAGGAATATATATTCCATTATGATCGTCAGCTGTTCTTGATATTTTTCGTACTCATATATATTTCAATATGAAACGCATGAAACATTACCAATGACCTTTCATTCGGAATATTACATACGTTTTTATTATAATCAAGCTTAAATATGATCATTTCCGGATCCGAGTAGAACTTCCATTTTGTACCCCAAAAACTGTAAAAAAAGACGTTTGTGTAAGCAAAAGGTTATTACTCTAATTAGTGATTTTATAAATGATAACACACCTTTGGGAATGAAATGCTTCGCCCAGTCTGCTCTTAAAGGTATCATTGCTAATAATAAAGAATTGTAACCATTGTCGAATATAAAAACAAAAAAAAAAAAAAAAAATAGTCCTGCTTGAGGCTTCTTGCGCCGGTTCTTCCCAGGTCTGGAGGCATTAAATTTAGTGAACCGGTGGTAAATTATTTGACGTTCAAAAAATGAGTTTTTTTGTAACTTCTTATTTTGAATAAAAATTATTTGACTTTGACTTTTAATGAAAAGTACTAACTTATTTATTAATTACAAATAACTAAAACATTATCAAGCATATTTTAAAGAATATATATATATTTAGGATTAGCTTCATAAGAGTGCAGATGCAGTTAACAGTTTTAGTTTAAGTATATAAATTGATTGCACAAGTATTGGGAAGTGGCAACAAGATTAAAAAGCGGCAATGTCTTCTCCTGCAAGAATTCCTTCTTGCTCTTACTGACTTCGAGAATTGAATTAAAACTTTGTACATTTAAATGTTTTAAATGATCGACGACTGAAATAGTTAATGAAAAGAAATCTCTTATAATTAATATATAAAAGATATAATTTTCCTGCATGTCCCAAGTAATAATATGCAATATACCTATCTACTTGTTAATACACAGTGACCACATTAATTGGTTTTTAATACTCCACATTTTATTCTACAGAAACAATGTGCCAGTGTACTTAAATATTATACTGATTTTTTTTTTTTTTATGGATATTAACTGATGGCAAGCTTTGTTAGCGAATTTCACCCGATGGTAAGTGGTTACCTTTCGCCCATGAACATCTGACAACACCAGAGGCGTTGTAGATGCGTTGCCAACCTAGAGGATACAGATGGAAGGGAGAGGATGTGTAGTAGTCCGCTATCGGAACCACTAAGCATTTCCTTGGGAAAGGATGGGTGGGATAGGGGAACCTGGCTTTACATGCCATCGAACCGAACACATCATAAGATATTTGGCGGTTCGTCTTTTGACATGATAGTGGCTCGCAGGAGCCAGACGGAGTGGACGAACCTCCTACCACTGGGTAAATAGTTTATATTATCTATGTTAATACCTCTTTTTTAAATGAATATCTTTCAATTAAAAAGTAGCTGGGTACAAACGAAATTATTAAGTAATGTTCAAGATATTCCAGAATAAAATTTCATAAGATAGATAATTTTAATAATAATAAAAACTTATACTTTCGGTTAACCGTTACCGCGTGTACATGAGTCATTGCTAGAAGGTGTCTCTCGAGTACTTTTAGATGAAATCTCCAATAGATATTGACACTGCCCTTTGGCTCCAACAAGACATATTTATGAGGGTTGTTTCAACTTGCAACCTAAGTGTGTTAGCCCACTAAATCTAGTTTTGATTGTTATTAAGAAAGTTACATGTAATAAAAATATCATAAAATAATCTTTTTTATTAAAGTATATCTTATAATTGTAGCTATAAGTTTTTGAAAAGAAATTATATAAATTCTCAGATTTGTACATTGAAAGAAAAAAAAAAAAAATCAATCCCTCTCACGCTGTATCCCATGCAGCGGCAGGCAAGAGGGAACCAGAGAACCTAGTGTTAAGATACTCCATTCTCTTCTTCAACAATTCCGTTCCCACTTTCCGCCGAATACATACACAAATTTCCTGAAATTAATATTGATCATTTTTAATAAGTAAAGAATGAAGTTTGTTTTTGCCAATAAGCTGTAAAAATAAATAGATCATTATGTTTTAATCGTTCTTAAAAAAAGCTCTCACAGCAAAATAAAAAAGTTATATAAAGAGATTTCGGAAATATTTTAAATATTTTTAAAATAACTAGCGGCCCTCGGTGACGTGTTAAACAACGCGTTGTCTTTAGCTACTAATGTCAAGCCATGGTAATAGTGTTTATTATATTACCTTAATATACTTTTATGCATTATTTAAAAAAAAAAAAAAAAACTTGCATTCTCCACTTCCTTCTATATAAACTATAAGTGTGCCACCCCCTCATGCTCATCCGTTTGTTTAATTTCCATGTGGGTACAAAAAGCTTTTACTTCACGTATTTATATATAGATAATCATTACATTTTTTAATTATATTTGTGCAAGCTATATAAGTTATTGTAAGTAAAAAATTAAAGTTAACTTAAGTTAACCAATTTTTACTTACATTAACTTAACTTACTTTACTTATTTACTTACTTACTTACATTAACTAACTCTTAGACGCAATTCAAATAATAAATTATAAATAAAAAGTAAGTTTTTATACATAAATATCTAGTGAAAAGGAACCTAAACGAGTACTCAGTCTAATATTTTTATGCTATCAATAAAGTACGACTGCTTTATGATTAAATTTGCTTTTAAAATATTCAATCTATTACAAATTAATAGGGAATTTAAACCATTTTTACATAATAAATAATAAATTAGCGAGAGGCACCCCTTAAGCATCCGGAGGATTACTTCCTCTGTGAATAAATAAGAATGTTTTAAGTTGTAAACAGAGTTTCTATTTGAACAGTGCCAAGGTCTGTACATAAAAGAGCATTGAAATAAATCTAGACAGATCTGAAATTCAATTATCCTGAGATATTATTTCTTGAGATAGCTCTTGTAACATAAAATAGATTTTTGACAAGAGGTGGTTTCCAAGGTCGTTCAATTTAGATATATGTTTGTAGGGTGATAGATTGTAGTATTTTGACAGAGACAAATCGTCATCTAAATGGTTTGATTCGCCATTTCTCCATACAACGAGATATTGGCGAAGTAAGTTTTGTGCTTTTACTGCGCTGTTCTAAGCGCCATAATTAAAGAACTGAACTGAACTGGTTGATCTAGCTAAGTACTAATGAGTTGGATCTAAAATCTGTATTACAGTTTTTTGTTATTTTGAAAAATATTAATTGTTAGCTATGTATCAATCAATATTTTAGAACAAGACATTCGTAAACAAAAACGTAAAAGGAACGACCTGAACAGTTTGTTTATTTGTCTTATGTGAAAATGCTAACCGTATACGTATAAATTTTGTGCGCTCCTTAGAAGCTTTATCTCTACAAGATATTTGCTCATGTGGCTAAAGTCAGTAATTTGGGTTAGGTTCAGGATATATATCTATGTATTTAATGTAGTAGAAGTACCAAGATTAATAAATTTTAGTATAATCTACTTTCAAAGAAGATAGTATCTAATAGTATCTACTAGTAGTAGTAATCTAGTATCTTATGTATCTTGGAGAAGTTATAGGAAATTTTATTAAATTATATTGAAGTTGTAAGCGAAGCGACGAAGAAATCGATGATAAAGTAGCATAAAAACTCCAGACTGAAAATTTGCCCTGCTTGTGAGCATGGATTATATCAGTGTACGAAAGATCGTAATAAAATCTAATAACCGTTTATATGATATAAACCATTAAAATCTATTTTGATGTAAGAAAAATGTTAGTAGGGTAATAATGAATACAAAAACTGCTAAAATAGTTTATTTAAACCGGATTCTAGGCACAAATAGAGTAATGTTGGAACAGTATTGAATTACGTTGTAGTCTTGCAGCGGTGGGATGCTAAACAATTTACTTAGCGTGTGCAAATGAAATAAACAAAGTTAAAAGCCGTTATAGAGGGAGTACAGATAACTCAGGTGCAGGATATAATATTGAGGGTGATAAAATATTTCATTATCTTAAAACGGAAATATACGTACAAATGTTCAATGTTTCATTTATTATATATTAAATAAAAAATTAAAATCAAATCTAATTTCACATTACAACTCGATTATTTATTATGTCGAAATTTTGAAACACTCTCTCAAATTTTACTACGTAGAATATTTTGTACTGGTTTTTCAAAAAAAATCGTGATAAGGGAGTATCGAATGAAGTGAAATTAATGATGAAAGTTAAGTAAAATGTCATTCTAGTTGAAATTTAAAACCTTTTTAAGGTTAAAAATTCATTTTAGGGCGATAAGATGGTAATATTACCATGACATTGCAAAATCGGGTATAAAATGTTTATTATATCATTTGGATACGACATGAAATTTATTGTGTTATAACACAATCAGGGAAAAATGAGACAAAATATATCAAATATCAAAAATCATGTTTATATTTTTTGGATCATTGTGCATGCATGCATTTATATTATTTAATTTTATGAGTGGTATTGAATGAAAAAGTTGTAAATAAATATTTTAGTATAGGTTTTATTAAGAAAAAGCTTTTTCGTTTAGGTATGTCACGTCATGTCATCAATACGTTATTTTTACCCGACTGTCGGAAGTGGGTTATGTTTTTCGCGGGTATTATGTATGCTTGTAATCTTCTTTATTACCTCATAACTTCCAAACGTCTGGACCGAATTATATAATTAAGGTGAAGTTAGGTAGGTATTGATACTCCAAGTATTCTTAGATATGTGACGTAACTCTTAAATCAATATGGTGCCCTCTAGAGGCAACTACGTTATGAATAAAAACAAAAAAAATCGTTAACGGGTACCGTGTGGGGTACCAAATGAAAGGACTTAATTAACACATTTCAAATATATAACACATACTAGCTTACTTCATTTGTATTTGCTTTTCAATTCAGTCGGGTTTTTCGTTCTTTATAATTGTATTGAATTTATTTGTTGTTGTTATTGAAGTTATTTGTTGATGAATCATATTACTCTGCCTATATGTTTGTTTCGCTTCTCCGCCTAACTACTCAATCGATTATCATGAAATTTGGTACACATATACTTAGAGGTATTAAAAAGAACATAGAATTTTTATATATTAAAAAATATATAAATTTTCTGTGACTAACCCGCTAGGTATAAAGCGTGAATCTAAGATAGATACGAAAAAATATTTAAAAAAAATATCAGATATGATTGTTTAGTAAAAAATTAAAAAATCTTGATTTTCAAAGCCTTCATTCATATGCGCACCATACACTATAGTATGTAGCATGGACTGCCATTGACCACACGTGCGAGGTCGCGGGACAAGCTAGTAATAAATAAGTGAAGGAAGATGACAAATATATTAATAAGCTACGATGCTTATGAAATATTTCGGCCTTGAGATCATAGCGTAACTCTAAGGCATATTCTCGTGCCAACTGAAGAAAAAACTAATTTCGCGTGTTTGACGTGGCAGTATAATCACACTTTCATTCCATCGCAGATTTTATTCAGTTATTGAAGATCTGTAGATGTACTTATAGGTATTGACGCAGTTCTTGTCATTGATTCATGTTTTCATCGTCAGATATGTCTCGCTAATACTCGTGAGAAGCATATTGAAACATTGTACAGTATTTCAATCATATATATGGTTTTATATATTTATAGAAAAATATGTATATGTTTTACACAGGCGAAGTCACCGCCAAGAGCCAATATGTGTGTATATTCAATACTGTAACTTTATTTAATAAGCTCATATCGTACAAACTGCCAAACTATACTCCATGTCTACAAAGCTTTTATAATAATTGCAATTTCTAGAAAATTTGCCCATTGTAAGTTAAAGCGTTACTTGGAAACTAATGAGTTGTAGAAGTCGAATGCCGGTTGGTTTGTGTAAAACTGGTCATTTGCCAATTCCGGCTGGCTCTTTAAAAATATGCTATGATTAGGCAACTTCGAAAGCACTCATACTATAACTTTTAAATATTACTCATAAAAATTATTTCTTTTAAAAATTCAGTATAAGATTAAAAATATAATAATTTTTTTTATTTTTTTTTTTTTTTATGGATACCGGATGGCAAACGAGTAGAAGGACCGCCTGATGGTAAGTGGTTACCTTCGCCCATGAACATCTACAACACAAGAGATGTACTAGATGCGTTGCCAACCTAGAGGATACAGATGGAAGAGGAGGACAATGTAGTATTCCGTTCTCGGAACCACCACATTTTGGGGAAAGGATGGGTGGGAATGGGAAAACCTGGCTTACATGCCATCGAACCGGAACACATCATAAGATATTTGGCGGTTCGTCTTTGACATGATAGTGGTCGCGAGCCAGACGGAGGACGAACCTCCTACCACCAAAAAAAAATTATATATATTAGTAAGTCAACTAACGTATATAAAATAAAAATTGTGTTTCTAAAACTATGATTACCAAGAATATAATCTTTATTCTCTATTATAAATATTTTCATAATAAATTTGAAGCCTCATGTTACCTTTTCTAGTACACCAGTCGGTTATAATTATAGCTGATAACATTTTATGAGTTTTTAAGGGTAAAAGAGGCTCTTATCTTGTTAATGTAGAAGCCAGTCCGTTGTTTGTTTCTGAACAACTACAAATAATATATTTTAATTGTATGAAAATTGTATGAAAAATAAATACTTTATACCAGATTAACTAAAAATAGAGCATGACAATCCCATAGAAGACTTGAAGTATAACTTTTACTACATACGGTATCCTAGAAAACGTTACAAGTGGTCGTGATGCAAAACTGTCTCAGTGAAATTCAATACTATTTCATGGAAATAACTTTTTAGTAAATATTTAATAAATAACTGAAAATATTTGTTTCAAAGGACGCGCATAAGTAAGATAGTGCTAAAGAGACAATGACAAATTATATTTTTATGAATTTCTTACTAAAGAAAATATTAACCGCTGTAAATGGGATTTATGTTAATTTTGTACTATTGTACGAATATATCATTGTACGAATATTTGCATAAATATGATACATTTTATAGCCTGATCTGATGGTTAGTTGGCTTACTATTTAGCAAATGTTTTAGTTACTAGGACTGACATGCTGACTTAGTTTCACGTGAAATAATTATGTACATATGCAATGTTACTGATGAGTACATATGTAAGTCAGTCAGTAAATTTGTTTTGCATCTTGTATTTATCGTAAATATATAAATCGGCCACTTTGTTTTCTTTCTATTTCCTGTTAGTCAAAATATTTACTTGTTTGAAAAGAAATTTAGAAAATATATAAAAAGTTGCCTCCTAATGAATAAAAGAAACCCCCAGACTTTCCACAAGATTATTATCATGAGACTGATGAAATGAGAAATGGAGCTGAAGTTGCTAGGCACTGCGTAATATATTCTAAATGTGATCTCAATCAGAAAGCTATCGATAGCAGAGATCGTAATAAATTTTTATTTCACCTCATAGTATTCGCAAGCTGCTTTTTTCTTAAGATTTATTTTACCAAATAATAAATTAGTACACATGTATTCCAGTTTGGCCAAATAAAGAAAATTATAAATAGAGAGAACTCAGTGCATCTGTCGACACTTCATTCTCCAAATACAAAAAAAATGAAAAAGTAGTCACAATAGCTTTATGATTTAGTTATGATTAGATTTTTTATTGTAAAACAATGACAAAACGAAAAAAGTTGATGATTTTGAATTGATCGGACGAATTGATGATCTTTAGTAGCATTGCCAAATTGTAGACAAAATGAGAAAAGAAAAAATGTGATATGGTGCTAGTTCCTGTACCTTCGGCAACAGACGGCCTACAGAGGTTTGGTGATACAGTTGGCATGAGCCCAACAATTACTCTCTACAATGAATGTTGTGGGTTGAACTCTGATACCTTGTCCTTGTTTTTTCAAAGGTAAAGTGCAGCGTTTGATCTCCTACCAAACATCAGAAGCGCAAAAATGTGTGTATAATCACATATATTCATAATAGTATGACTTTGTTATACCGTAACATTAATATAAGTTTTCATCAAATAATAAATTAAGGTATTATTAAATAAAAAAATGATTGATTTTAGATCAATTTAGTTTTGGCGGTTTAAAGTTAGTCTTGGGCACAAAACATTTCGCCGACGTCACGTTGAAGAATGTTCGGTAAAATAATTGGTCGACTATCTTGATTAGAAAATATTGATTTATTAAGAAAATAAAATAAATATCTTAGACATTTATGATCACAGCACAGGGCAATGGTTTTGTAATGGAACCACTTCGTCTATTCATCTATGTGTGTAGTATATATTCAGACTTCCAACGTGATGCCTCTGTCGATTACTGGGACACATCCCTACTAGAGATTGAGTTATTGTCTCATCTGGAGGCTGTGGACGCCGTGTCGCCAATCTGTCTGGCCTCAGGTGCGCGTCTTATTGCACTGACATACTTTACAAGATATTGCTTTGTGATAGAATATTTATTGAATCATAATCTAGAATTAAACTCGATAATATACTAAATAACAGCTTTGTGCTCCGTAGACAATAATTATAGAACAAAAGAAAATGTCAATGAAAAGCATATTTAAGTGTCAAAAAAATCATTTAGCATATTTTTAAATATACTAATAATTGTTTTCATAACGAGAACGTGGTAAGATAAATAACTACATATTTTTGCAATAAATATTTCATAATTACTTAATATAAAATGTCTATATATCCTTACCAGGCAATAAAAGTTAATCCTTAAATACCTAAAAATGCATGCTTTTCAGGGTTGGTATTTTTAAGAGTAGGACTTGTCTGTTAAATCTGCTGGATATTATTTTAATATTTTTTTACCGTACGTTTTACCGTATTTTTTATATGCGTAAAAATATATATATATGTGTATATATATACATATTGCTTGATTGTTAAAGTAGTTTCTTCCATTTTGAGGCATATCTCAACTCCCAACGGAGAAAATGAAATAACTGTTGGACAGAAAAATCCAAGTACAAAGCAGCTCGTTAGCAGTCGACACACGTGCTCTGTATATTTGCTACGTACAAATTTTTCAAGTCTATCACATGTTTATGTTGTCTGCTCTAGTATTATATTTACAATATAATAACACCCAACTTTTTCGGTTTTGCTTTTTTTTCTAAAGCTTTTTAAAGAGCATGATGCTTGACTACATGTTAAGAATATGTGAACATATTTTTTTTACGAAATAATATTTCCTTAATCACTATACTTCGGCATTCGTTAATTAGGGCCAATTTGACTACCTAAAGATTCGGTTAAATAAGTAAACAAGAAAAGTTCCACAACGATATCTGTTAAATAGGCACACATATTGCCCTAAGGCGTATAAAAGCATACATTTGTAAAGTTGTGAAGGCAACGAATACCCTTGTCACCAACATGTCCGAAACTTGTTTTTGTGTTTCCTTCTATACAAGTTCCATGAAATTAAATTCCGTACAAATGATTACAAGTACTATGTCAGACCTAAATCAGCATCCTCTCTTTAATCTCTTAATCCATAAAAGGCGATTGACTGATTTTAATTATTCTTGGGTAGAACGCATGTATGTAATCGGACAATATTATTATTATTTAAAAGTTCATCAAATTGACTTGACATAGAAGACATTCCCAAAAAACAGAAAATGCCAGTAATTTTTTAAAACATAGTACGAGTATGTTTTATAATAAAGCAAGGGATTTAGGCATATTCTTTTTTTTTAGTTTAGTAGCAACGGTCTTTGTTGAGTACTCAATCTAATAATATTCACGTTTCATATTAAGTTAACTTAATTACAGAGTGCAAAGTCTTTGCAATAAGTTAGTATTACTATACAATTAGGCGTCTATTTCAACCTTGAAGTACAGTACTTTGCTGCCAATGACGTGGTGTACTGAGTCTGTGATAAATATCAGCTTGCAAATATGTTAGGCTTCAATTTAAGGCTAATGAAATATATAAAATAAGTAGCGCCTAATAACCGTCATTAAATATACTTTCGAGGGAATATCATATTTTTAATTTAATTTATTACGAAGTTTGTTGCGAAAAGTGATTTTCTCAAACCTTCAAAGTATTGAATTTCGTCGTAATTCTTACAAGTAAGAATGAGTCAGCCTCTTTTGGATTCTTTTCATGCCGAGTAAGTAATATAGGTTACGTGCTCTGTTACAGAATAACTAAGTATGTTCCAATATCGACCTGATACCTCGCTATTTTTCCAACTAAAGAAATATTTTACATCAGAATCTCTAACGATCTAATAAAAAATAAACTGTGGTAGATTTTTTTTATTAAAATAAAATATTGTGAATATTTTATCAAATCTACACTGAGCTAGCATGATATAATTTTAAAATCGCAAGAAGTTGTTGTAAATTTTACAAAAATATTTAGACTACGTAATTAAATATTTAAATCTAAATAAATCCAAAAAAATCGATTTAAAAATCTTAAATGTTTGATGAATGCAGTATTAAGCTTCAAGATGTCAAAACTTTTTTTTGCCCAAATCCAAATGTTGCTTGGCAAAGCTCAACACCACGCTTCACTTTAAGTAAGTGAATGTTACGTTATGAAAAACAAACTAAAATAATTCATACACAAATTTAAATATTCTCCTGAATGCAATGAAATGTTTCAGCCCACCATAACCATTACAGCCAGATATTTTCTATCTCTCTGTATATCTAGTACTTGTATTATTAACATTAGCACCAATTTAGCGTATAATTATGTTGATAATAACATAGATTAATATATAGTGAATAAGTGGATCGCCTTGAGTTCTTTTCCACTGTGACCGATGATATAAGGCAAAAATAGTTTTCTTATTGTGGACTTTACCGTGTAAATAAAAGCCCGGGTAATGTTTGTTTACTGCTGGTGATTCTTAGACATATTTTATTCCTCCAGTATTTTTTACACACCCATAACCGATTTTAGACCGAGTATTATGGTTCATTACAATACACGGGTATGTTTATTTATATATAATCGATTTCTAAAAATATAAATTGTTCTTATACCAAACAAATAACTGGAGACGTTAGAATTTTTTACGAATATCAGCTTTCACGATATATTTATTAATAATTCTATAATATATTTAATTCAGATGTCGTTATTATATTGATGACTGCGAATAGATACATAACATGGAATGATCAAAAAATTGATGAAAAGAGTTATAAACGTAATGCTCATATTAAACTGGTACATTATTGAACTGGAACATAAACAAAGAAATTCGGTGGAAGTTGAAATTTTATTACATTGCTCGTCTGCTTTGTCAATTTTTCTGCTGTCAAGCAATAATGTGCAAATATCAATGTTTTCCTGTTCCAGTGGCAGAGAACATTTTAGTCACATTCTTCTTTATAAAGACGTTTTACAAGTGTTCTGAAAAACACCATTATGATATAGTTAGCAAACATATGACAAAAGTGAATATATTTAAAGTATGTTAGAAATATCCAAGAAGGGTATGTAAATAATTTAATTTTAAAGCTAAATTCAATTTAAAATAAATACCCTTTGTAATAAGGTTAGCATGGGAAAGGGTTTATGACATAATTTAAAGTACCTACTTTTTGTTAAATAGAAAAAGACGTGTAAGCTTACAAGACAAGATATTTTTATGAATATCATAACGCACTCCGTATAATAGTAATTGCGAATATACACATAGTATGCTCATTCAAAAAAGTTGTTGACCAATATTTTATATTCATTTATTATTGTCTGCTTATATTTTGAAGTCTTATTAACACTCTTAAGATAAAAAAAAAATATTTTTAGAAAATATATATAAATTTTGAATGTAGCACGAGTCAAACCCGCGTCCCTTGTGTAATTGGCTTTGGAGCATTTAGAAGGGTTCTAAAATTTATATACGTTTTTTAAAAAATGTTTTCCTTATCCTAAATTTTTGAATAACATTTTAAAAATGCTTAAATATTTAATAAGCAACAATCTCTCTTGCCATAAGATTATTTTTAGGTATAATCTTTGGGTAGCAGTGTAAAAATTTTCCCACAGAGATGCTTACAACAAAAATTTGTTGTAACAAGCGTGTAATAATTTCGACATAGCTTGATAAAAAGTTGCAACTTAGCTTGCTAGAGAGGTTAGACGGTGTCTAAAAAGCACGGTTTCGAGTCTTATAACGTCCAAAATATTTATGTATTTTTTATATAAGAAAAAATAAATAAAAAACATATGAACCTCAGTGCTTAAGCTTTGCATTTATCACTTAAATTTTAATAAAACAAACAATCCTTCCCTAGGGTATAAAATGTATCGAGGTAAGTACCTTCTTTGTTACTACTACCGTATTCATGTTAATAGTATTTCATCGTAACATGTACTAGTATTTACAGAAAAATAAAGGTCAGTGTGAAATCGTATTATTTACTAGGCTGTATTTATACGGGTGCGACGGCAAATATCCATTACTTATTTTTTAATTTATAACAATTTTGGAAATAAAATGCTTTTTATTTTGAAAGTAGTCGATATAAGTTATATATAACTATATACTACACAATATATCTAATAAGTAAATTATATAATTTGATACAAACATAACTGTATTAAATTTATACAACTAAATATGACAAACAGTTGTGTCGCCCGTATCAAATCGCGGGGCACATCGTAGAACGTGGGAGTCAAAAAAAAAAAAAAAAAAAACTATATACTACATTTCTAATATTTTTTTGCACAAATCCACATAATCAATAATACAGCGCAACTTATACAAATACTTTCAAGATGCTATAAAAAAATGCTAGTTGGCTTCTTTGAAATGTTTCATAAAAATATTACTCATAAAAGTGTTTTGCTTATGGGTTGAAAATAAAGTATGAATTGAACAGTTGTTATCATTTTTTTACTTTTTTTTTTTTTTTTTTTTTATGGATAACGGATGATAAACGAGCAGAGCTGACCACCTGATGGTAAGTGATACCTTTCGTTTCATGAACATCTACAACACCAGATGTTGCAGATGCGCCGGCCAACCTAGAGGATACAGATGGAAAGAGGAGTGGACGTAGTATTCCTGTTCTCGGAACCACCACATTTGGGAAAGGATGGGTGGAATGAAAAACCTGGCTATATGCCATCGAACCGGAACACACATCATAAAGATATTTTATGGTTCGTCTTTGACATGATAGTGGTTGCGAGCCGTGACGGAGGACGAACCTCCTACCTACATTTCCTAAATATTTTTTTGCACAACCAGCATATAATCAATAATACAGCGCAACCCTATACAAATACTTTCAAGATGCTATAAAAATGCTAGTTATTTCTTTGAAACGTTTCATAAAATATTACTCATAAAAGTGTTTCGCTTTCTATGGGCTGAAAACAGCATGAATTGAACAGTTGTGCTATCATTTTTCACTAAAAGTACTCTCGCCAATATTTTTGTAATATACTTCAATTTTATTAAGTACGATGGCTGTAGGTCGAAATTCTAGGGCGTATTTATAATATATATTAGTGAGTGAGGATCAAACCTAATACAAATCGTGATCACAGTCTGACGCTATTCCGCTGCGCTCACGATGGCGGCGCGAATGTAACTTCTAGGAGTGAAAATGAACACTAGGCCCCTCTGCCTCTTTAACAAAATGTATAATATATAAAAAATAGATATTCGTGGATCATACTGTTTTTATTCAGTAGGTAATTTAAGACCACACACAAACTGGTCGCAGGTTCGATCCCCGCTCGAGAGAATGATTATCTTGAAAATTGTAACATATCCCAGATCTGGTAAGATAATTCGCTGCATTAGGTTAATCAACACCTGTATCATAAGAAGTCATTTAATAGTATCAAATCAAAAAATAAATATTCTTTAAGCAAATAATAATATTCTCATTTTTCTCCAAGGGATTATTCTTGTACAAGGGGCATATTACAATAGCAAAAAAATGAAAACGGTTTTTGAAGCAATGGGCTCTTGAATTAAAATTCGAGACCTCTTGACAAAATAGCTTTTAAGTGAGCAACGGAAAATCAAATTAAAATGTTTGAATTTCATGAAGTTGTTACATACAAATA
Organism: Philaethria dido; assembly: GCA_033558755.1. NCBI lineage: Eukaryota > Metazoa > Arthropoda > Insecta > Lepidoptera > Nymphalidae > Philaethria > Philaethria dido. Next base: position 27,386 of record JAKGSA010000783.1, read on the forward strand.
TAAGGAAAAAAGAATAAATATCATAAAAAATGTTTACATAACAAGTTTCCCACAGGAGTGAGTTAATAAAGAACGATATATTCCGTTTAGAATTTTCGTTCCAATAAAAAAGTATAGGTAAAGTTAGGAAAACTATAGACAAATAGAAATGCGTACACATTTGACTATTTATAATATGAGAAAAATATCAAAATGTGTGATGTTACAATTAATTATAACTGATTAATTAAATCTGATATTAATAGAAGTACGTGGTAATGAGTACTATGGTTCAAATCTGAGGAGCTATTTAAAATATTAACATAGTAAGTACCGAGATAAGTGCTGTTTGTCAACACCCAAAATATTTTCAGGGGGTCAACCATATCCGCGCGTGCAGCGAGCACCCGTTGGCGCTTCACCGCATGGCGCTCTCAGTGTCAACAGCTATCGCACAATCACTCGCATAGCACTGTACAATATTTTGGTATAGGAAGCCACAGCACTTCACTTTATTTCATCTTGACTCGCAATAAAATTATCGAAGTGCCTCACATTAAGATTCCGTCGAAAGAACAAAATCGCGTGAAGCGAGCGACCGTCGAGCGAACTGGAGCCAACTGCCGCTGCCGCGTCGCCGAGCCCGCCCCTACAACCCCGCCTTGCCACCGTTGTGGCAAACGAGCAACATTTTCAAACACAAAAACACGTCCTAATAACCAATTAATGTTTCTGAATAATTTAGAGCACAGCTTACAGAGAAATGAAATATACAAAAAAGAAACTTGAACCTTAAAAATATATATTTTACATCTCACTGGTACCGCTTTGTCTCGTTATACCTATTCTATTCATTATTCCTTTAAAAATCGGCTGAATATTATTCTTTGTTCGCTTTTATGCTTTTACAATATTAAAAGTATTTTGATTAAATTATAATTATTAGTTTCAAAAATATTGTTTAGGGTTTATTTAATATTATCGTTTTTTTTCATATACTATTGTATTAAATAAATATACAACGTACATACTCATAGATGTCTTTAATAAGAAGATAGAAATAATACGGTATTTCTTAACCAAATGAATGTTAATCGATATTATTAATACAAAATAGAAAAGTTTTTATATTCAAGTACTTGCATCAACGTAGGTTCAAAGTTATAAAATAAACAAAAATCTTTTTATTATATAAGTATGTATGTTATTACAAAACTAAAAATTACATGAAGAATGCGGTTCCACTAGTTGATTTAAAGTAAAAAAACGGACAAGACCTAGTAAATAAAGAAACGAGAATAATAAGAAAAGTCAAATACACTTTCTCCCATGGGAAAAAGCTCGTCTGGTCTGGACATTTTCTATAATAATATTTACAGTATCATAATTACAAAGTTGTGCGGCTAATAACATTATTTTTAGCTTCTACATACCTCTATATATGTATATACATAAAACTCTTTCGTTACTCACTAAGTTACTATCAGCCGACGTAATATTCAGGCGAAAGCTGAAATTTGGTCTGGAGGCTCCTTAGTAAGTTTAGGGCAGCACTGAGAGGATTATTTATCGTAATTCCTAAAACACATCTTATAGGGTGTTTAAATCCACGCAAACGAAGTTGTGATATAGACCTTGTATGTATACTATTACACACAAAAACAATTATAATAAGAATTGGTTTGAATCTAAGCTTAAATATAGGTTTATTTCATCATTATAACCTATTTTTAAAAGATTACATATACATATACAAGATAAAAACAACTTAAGGAAGATACCCTTCTCTACATTCCGGGCATAGAATAAAAGAGCTTATTGCGTATAATAATAGTTATTATGTTTATATAAAAATACTTATTAGAAGTGATATTTGAAACATGAAACGAAATGTATGTAAAAATTTCTCCAGATATCTATCTGATTTTCATCTAAAAATAACATTGAAATTTTCCAGATTTTTAAACAATGTAAGGCTCAAAAAAATAAGAATATTCTTAAGAATATTCGAGTAATTTAAGAACTTTTTATGCTTCATAAAACTGAATTTTTAAAATTGATTATATAAAAATACAATTAATAAAATAATAGATTTTTATTTAACAAGGACTATTTTGTACTGCAGTATACAATACAAGTTAACTTTTCATTTTGCGATGGTAGCACTTTTCGCGTTTTAAGCAATTCAAACAATTTTGTTCGCCTATTTGTCATATGTTTTACGTTTCGTTTCACACTATTTTTGATTATTCGTAGTTCTTTCACAGCAATTTTGACCTTTTTATATAAAATCGAATAGTGCAGAGCGCCGTTTGTACCAAATAGCTCTCCAGTCTAAAGTATTAATAGGATTTCGATAAAATGAATGCGATCAGGTGTATAATTATTTTCTTTCATAGAAATAAATGAACCGTACATTCAATACAAAATATTCTTAGAATTTTTTTTATCTATATTATTACATAGACAAAACAGGTATATACAGGAGAATTGGAGAGTTGTTCAATTATTTTTTTTTAAGTAAAAATTAATGATTTGAGAGGTGCTATCAGCGTAATTAATTTGCACCTCCCGATCCCTAGTCCTACCGATCAAGTTGAAGCGAAAGGGCGCTTAATCGAAGCTGATAAGATTACTATTAATCACGAAATGAGTTTCGTTAACTGTTCCCATTAAACGTGAATAGGTTCTCAATGTCTATACACTTAAAGGTTATTAAAGCGTTTTCGAATAAAATAAATTTAAATATATAATAAAACAATATTAGATGTTAATGGATGATATAGTAAATAAAAGTTCTTTTTTTTTAATTTAAACTCTCATGGTCACATACAAGCACCATGATCACGGGTAAACTTTACCAGTGATCATGGTGCTTGCAACAGCATCGAAATATCGGGAGTTCAAAATAAAAACAATACATGGTAAATATCCCGTCGAACAAACTTATTCTTAAAAAGTTCTTTTATAGAAATATTATTAATATATTATTTACTTATGTAAAACTCATCCGTTACTCTAAAACTCGAAATTTGTTGTGAAGGTTCTTTGGGGCGTCTAGGGATACGGAAATAGTTTTTCCAAGATCCCTACAAGAACGGGAATAGCGGGATTTTAGGTTTTAAAGTCGAAATAAGACTAGAGATTTAAATTTAGAACATTATTTTAAAATATCATTAAGTCCACGTGGGTGGAATTGCGAGCCGAGTAATATAGATTCCATTCAACATCTGAGATGGACAAACTGTTTTAGAAATAATAAAAATATACTCACGTACATATTTAGACGTACGGGTACTACAATCTAGGTCGGCGGTGTTCGTTAATCCTGAGCAAATATCAACTAAGTACATATATTCGAATAATCTCTGTTGTAGAAATGAACACTCAGATCCTATAACTCAGAGCTCAGTGCACCTTCATTTATTTAGAACATGCAGTTTACAGGAAAAGAAAATAAAAATAATTTTACCACGTTTTCCAATAATCAAACATGTCACGATTGTGTGCACGTGTATTTACATAGTGATGTATGAACACAAATACACGAGAGGAGCTCAGAGTATCGCCCCGCCGGCTACAATCATGTTCGCCATTGCTCTTCTGCAACTGATAAGCAACTGTTCTCTGCGTTATTCTAGTAACAACCCCGTCTTGAACTACTATATTATTTGTGTGAACGATTTGGGTTATTAATCAACCGAAGACCAATATACTGACTAAAGCAATCCTTTTATACAAAATGTTCATTATTTTCAGTTATGTGTTGGGATCAACTTTTTTTTTTTTTATTGATAACGGACGGCAAACGAGCAGAAGGACCACCTGATGGTAAGTGGTTACCTTCGCCCATAGACATCTACAACACCAAAGATGTTGTAGATGCGTTGCCAACCTAGAGGATACTGATGGAAGGTATGTAGTAGTCCACTATCAGAACCACCACATTTTGGGGAAAGGATGGGTGGGAAAGGGGAAAATCTGGCTTACATGCCATCGAACCGGAACACATCATTAGATATTTGGCGGTTCGTCTTTGACATGATAGTGGTCGCGAGCCAGTCGGAGGACGAACCTCCTACCACCTAAAAATTATGGTTAAAATAGTTTCATATAATATCCGAATGGTTCATAACAAAAGTTTGGAAGTCATTTTTATTGTAAACTTGTAACTAATACTTTAGTTGACGTTAAAGTAAATAATAAAATGGATTTTTATTTGTATAAAAGCAATATTTAAAAAAAAAAAGTTGTATAATTACATAAATTACATATAAACGAAAGTAATGGCAAAACGAAAATATGTTCTTAAGGCAACAAATAAATCTTCGCGAAGTTTTAAAACTTTCGCGCTGCAAATCTTTTCTGATTCTCTCCAAATGCCCTTTACATTACAAAATAATCATTTTGAGCTACAAAGGCGAAGTTCAGCAAAAGTTGAAGATTCGAAGTAAGATGCTAGATGAAAAATGTTGTTCGTACGAAACAGTGATCTCTAATTTTTATCGTCGTCTCATTTTATGTAACATATCATATCATACTTATATGTAGCAAAACTTAGAGTAATTATTCAATTATTAATAGCCCATCAATATGCTTTGTTTTTCTAAGAGTGTGTGGTGACTATACAAAGAAAACTTGCATCATTTTATGAATGCGTTAAAAATGGATGCAATTGATATTAAAAAAATAACACGCTAAAATTGACTTTTTCGCAACCCTAATCATTCGGGCTAGGACATAAGGTTCTTGCTATGAAATTAATGTTGTATTGCCATGGGGTACGGACACAAGTACAAATTTTCGAGCAAATCAAAGGGCAAAAGTAGGTGAAAATATCCTTCCTAGCAAGATTTTTTTACATTGATAGATAAAATAAAGTTAAGCTAAAAAACGTGTTTATAAAATAAAGCTTCCAAAAAGTGTAAACTAAAGTAAATAAATAAACAAAACTTGCCATACAAAATCACTCACCATAAACGTTACACATGTAAAGAAGTATGTTTGCTGAAGAGAGCTGAGAGATATGTTTATATACAATCTTTTTCATGGATTAACAATTTATTCGCCATATTGACTTCTTGCGCTATTATCTAACAACTCGGCGAATATTTTTTTAGATATCTATATACCTATATAATACAAAATATTTTGAGTATATATATGAAGCGGCATACATAGACATGAACATAAGCTTAAGTAAGGTTAAGTTGTCTCTAATGATGATATATACTGAATTAATGATCGAACATCGACGATAATATTACCATGTTTAATTTATGACCTGCCTAATTAGTCAGCCATAATTTTATGACATTTATGACATACTGTTCTTTACATATTTGGGTGAATCATAAAAAAATTTAATCTAATTAAATTAAATATTAATTTGTATATTTTTTTATTACTAATATATTAATTATCTCCACCCATTGTAAAGAAATTATTCGGTGTACTTATATTTTAATATTTTTTTAAAACGGTTTACATTCTAAATATAAAGTATAACAATCAATGTCGAAAGTCTAATCTAAAGCCATTCCTTTAAGCCAACAGACAAATCCAAATTGACATTTAAATCTAAATTTAAAATCATCCAAGAAGAATCTTTACTAATTTAATAATATCCACAATTTATTTAGGACCCCGAACAATATGTTTTAAGGCTAAATCCATTATATGTAACAAAGACTTGTCGTGTTGAGTGCCAAGTGTTTAAGTAAGGTAAGTCAGGTTTCTGAAGTCAGTTGGCCAACTCTTGAGTTCCGGTTTCAGTCTACAGTTACACAACCTTTAAGTTACAGATAAGTAAGAATATACACCACGTAGCTCTAAGTTAATTAACAAGGTTGGTTGTGATATCCTTTCTAATGGGGTCTTTCTAAGAGTACCTGAGTGCATTAAAGTTAAAAAATATTTTTCAATTATGAAAACTGTCTAAGACAGTATATAATATGTGACTTGTTTATCGTTTTATGTGAGTTTATATGTAGGTTAAATCTTACACATTTTTTTCCATCGGAAGGTAGGCAAAAAGAAACCATTGTTCATTAACACTCCGCTCTCCATTCACTCCACCACCCACACTCTAAGCAATACGCGCTGAGTTCTAAATCTGAACGTTACGGTGTATCTTACCAAAGCAGAATGAAGGTAATTTAACATAATTTAAAAACAGACACATTAAGAAAGTGCAAATATGTACACTTCTATTATGTATTGTAGAACTTGTCAGTTGAAGGTGTATTAATTGTTTTTTTAATAGAATTGGGCACAGCTTAATTCCTAAACGTCATGTGAAAATTATAAATACAAAGGTAATGAAAACGTATATAGCAAATCTAAAGAAATCATTTCTCAATATAACTTGACGTTTCATCATGCGCAAATCAAACTATCACTGTCGTTTTAAACAAAAGATTTCTTGGCCAATTCTACACACACGTAGCGATTAAAGCAAGTAATTGTACAGCAATTTTGTTTGGTGGTAGGAGGTTCGTCCTCCGTCTGGCTCGCGACCACTATCATGTCAAAGACGAACCGCCAAATATCTTGTGATGTGTTCCGGTTCGATGGCATGTAAGCCAGGTTTTCCCCTTTCCCACCCATTCTTTCCCAAAAATGTGGTGGTTCCGATAGCGGACTACTACATTATCCTCCCCTTCCGTCTCTATCCTCTAGGTTGGCAACGCATCTACAACATCTCTGGTGGTGTAGATGTTCATGGGCGAAGGTAACCACTTACCATCAGGTGGTCCTTCTGCTCGTTTGCCATCCGTTATCCATAAAAAAAAAAAAAACAGTAATAATTGTAAGCTGTTAACAATACGTTCAAGTATATATTTTATTGATTAAAACAATTAAGATATTATAATATTTTAAAATTATACAATTGAACAATTTCTTTAGAAAAGTTTTCTATTTAATAATACATAAGTATATTTATTCCAGTATAGAAGACCCTTTCATAGTGCACTAATCTATATACGCTCTCTGTATATGACATACATATATATAACTCTTTTTGGTATTTTTTTCCTTCAATATAAAATATGGCGTTGGTCTCGTTGCAAGACGGCGAGCGGAGTCACTAGCTATTTTCCCGTTACAATTAAAATTCAGTAAATGTTTAATGACTATAAAAATTTTTGCAAATGCGGCTGTGAGTTGAACTCACATATGCTTTTAAGTTTTCAATGAATATGAAAAAATATTGGTAAAGCTATGTCATGCATAAGATAATTGTAGAAGCGTGCTGTGAATAATAATTTTATTAAAATAAAATAAATCAGCGTTGCTGTCGGACCAACAAAACGACGCTATGCAACAAGACAAAATGTTTAACAAATGAACACATTTAAATAATGTAACTGCTCAACTTTAACATATTTGAAATTTTTATATAAATCTTATAAATATTTTGATACTTATAATTTGTTTTGGAACTCACTTCGAATTCACGTTTTTCAGCAAAATAGTTGTCGTGGAATCTTAAACTTTAGACGAAGATGTCGCGGTAAACTGGCGGATTCGGATTTAAAATCTTTTCTTATTTATGAGGCTCCCTAAAAGAATTCATGGAATATGTTGAAAGCGATTTTTCAACGCGGAACTTCCTCAAAATACATAATGCATAAATGTCTTAAGATATTATCTTCAGCTCCAAATTTTGAAGATTATAACTCTCAGTGTAGTTCATTTTCCAGCGGTATTTATGTATTATAGTAACATAATTTGAGTAATATTTGAGTATGAGTTTGGCTGATATATATATTTTGGCCAAAAAATATTTAAAACTCTTGAATTTTATGTTCATAACAATATTCATATTTAAAACTCGTTGGGCTTAATTGCGTTATGAAATATTAAAGTAAAATCATTACTTATAACAATATGGATTAAATATATTTAAGCTTAAATAAAAGGAAATATTCGGCGCCGAATACTCTACGTTGGCAATGTTTAAATCGAAATTTATTAAAAACGAAATTAATTTTTATGTTAACTGGCAAATATATCTTAACTTGCAATCAACTTTCGCTGTGTATCGAGCACATTCGCGTTCGAGTAGTGTTCAGAATTCATGGATAAATTTTGTGAAATATATAGCGGCACTGTATCGTGTTTTAGTAAATTTCCAGCTATTAAATAAAATATGGACGCCTACATGTAAATAACTTCTGTATGTGCTTACGGTCCGGGTTCATTAGTGCGAACCTGAATAAAACTACACTAAGCGCCACTTTAAAACGCTACATATCAATGATTCCGTCTAAATGTTTCCACTAATTGACCATTTGCACGAATTTAAGTAGGTTTTTTATCTTTATGCATTTTTTGCAATTTGTGATGTAACCTGACCTAACTATAACAGTTCATATTAGGTAGGTACTATATACTAGTGGAAAGCTACTCCATTTTCCAATTTCTACGTACGGACATAGCATATTAGGTGACGGAATCACTCTTTACGTAAAAAGACTAGAAGAGAGAAATAAGTTAAAGGTTATGTTTATTATAACCTATATACAAATTTCGCATAAGACGTTGTGCAAGAAAAATCTAATTTTCTTAATACTAGTTGGTCTTAAAAGCGAAATAATATATATATATATATATATATATATATATATATATATATATATATATATATATATATATATATATATATATATATATATATATATATATATATCACTTAAATGTATTTGTATTCAGTTTGAGTTTTTATTAATTTCAACCGCATGTTGTACTAAATGAAGTTTTCGAATGTGCACTGCGGATGTGTAATATGTTTGCCGATACATGGATAAACGAATGAATGTTAATTTAATATATTGGTATAAAATGTGCATATACAACTGTCTAATAACAAAGCTTTTAAATGCGTAAGTTAAAATAAATTATTTTCATAGATGGAATTGGCGTGTGCGAATCTGAACATTTTTTCCGTTGAGACTATGTACTCGTATTCAATTTGAATGATATAAAGACATCAATTATTTTATTAAAATTGTACTTTATTATATCTAACACGCATAGATTTATAGAATCTAGAACAAATTTAAACGCGCAACACTTTTTTTTATATTAAAACCGGATGGCAAACGAGCAGAAGGACCGCCTGATGGTAAGTGGTTACCTTCGCCCATGAACATCTACAACACAAGGGATGTACTAGATGCGTTGCCAACCTAGAGGATACAGATGGAAAGGGAGGATAATGTAGTAGTCCGCTATCGGAACCACCACATTTTGGGGAAAGGATGGGTGGGAAAGGGGAAAACCTGGCTTACATGCCATCGAACCGGAACACATCATAAGATATTTGGCGGTTCGTCTTTGACATGATAGTGGTCGCGAGCCAGACGGAGGACGAACCTCCTACCACCAAACAAAACTATTATATATACATACATATAAAACCTAGACTTGAGTTATTTCATTTTAAAGTTTGAAGAAATACATTAGAATGGCTTCGACTTGGATAAGGGTAAAACACAGCTCATTAAACTTCCTCCATTCGCATTTGCTGACAGAATGTTCTTGAGGACATTGATGTCAGTTGTTCGTAAAATAGTTCACCGTTTAAACACTTCCTTATTACTTTTAAGTTTTACGTGCAAAAGAGAATAACTATAAAAAATCTAGTTTGATATAACCACTGTTAAGGGATACTTTTTTCAGTCACGGTAGAATATTCCACATTTGTTGCAGTGAAATTTATTTTGTATCATGTAACAAATTATTGGGATTTACTTACACGAAACGTATAAAATTTTATTTGTCGTAAGCTTTAGGTAGACAAAAGAAGATCGAAACGGTCATATATCTTAAATAAAATAAAATTTTATTGAATGTTCCCAAACCTTTTAGATTGAGACCCGCATACGAATAAGGTAATAAATGTTGATCGAAATAACAAAAACAATTGACTGAAACTATTATTAATGTTATAGCTGTTAGTGAAATAAAAAGAGGCATCAGTATGCGTCCTATGAGCTCGCTATACGCCTGGTTAATTGTTGCGATATTCATGAAATTTACGCTTCTGGTATAATGAACAGTAATTGATATTATAATAAAAGCTCTGTAAAATTCATACTGCAATAGGACAGCTTTATTGAATTTGTAATGACGTTTATCAATATTCATTTAGAATGCCCTGAGTTTTTATACATTATATAATAAAAAATAATTATATTTGACGGGTATATTAATGAAAGTGTTATTTTTTTTTTTTATGGATAACGGATGGCAGACGAGCAGAAGGACCACCTGATGGAAAGTGGTTACCTTCGCCCATGAACATCTACAACACCAGAGATGTTGTAGATGCGTTGCCAACCTAGAGGATATAGATGGAAGAGGAGGATAATGTAGTATTCCGCTCTCGGAACCACCACATTTTGGGGAAAGGATGGGTGGGAAAGGGGAAAACCTGGCTTACATGCCATCGAACCGGAACACATCATAAGATATTTGGCGGTTCGTCTTTGACATGATAGTGGTCGCGAGCCAGACGGAGGACGAACCTCCTACCACCAAAAGATTTTATGAATATGGTTGGTGGTTATATTAATGAAGAAATACAAGTAGATTTTGTAAACAATTAATAACAATAATATGTAAGTGACATTAAAATGATATAGATCCATCACAATCCTATTGAAAACAGTACAATGAAGCTTCATCTTTGTTATTTTCTTGGGATGTTCGGGGGCCAGAGCACTTGAATAAAAGATTCCTATATTATACCCGGCTCGGATAGAATACAATGGAACGCGACAACGCACATAGTGTAATTCGGTGAGCCTAGCGACCGCATTGTATGATGTAAAGTCACACTTACCAAGCCACTTTGAACCAGTAGAATGTACTACAATATTTTTAGTGCATTATATATGAAATAACCATTTTTTATTTATATTAACCGGAACATATAAAATTTTTATTTGCAATAAATAACAGTGATCACCTTGTATAAAAAAAACAAAACATTTTTAAATATAATTTACGCATGATTTGTAAAAATTGGTATTAAAGGCTACATAAAATCCTTTAGACAAACGAAAAAGGAAACGCGGGCCATGTATTGAATATATAAAGCTTTTGAGACATTTCGGTAATGTAAATGTCACAATTATATTTATTGCGATAGGCATAGGAATATTTTATTTTGTATAATATATTTTCCGCTACTCCACAAGTTGTTTGAGACGAGTAAATAAAGAAGTGGATACATACGTTTCCCGCATTCATAATATCCTTGGTACGCACTCAATAAAGGTGTAGGCAAATTGCGATCGTCACGTAAGGTGGCTAAGGTCACGCGCCAATGACCTGGCATTATTTGTCAGAATGGATCGAAAGGCAATCTCACCTATCTCGAGTCTATTTGTCACACATAAAACGTGATATATGGCGTCCTTCCATCCGTACATTTTCTGGCCAAGGCACTTCCCGATACGAATGTCAAATGGATCGACAGTACTTTTGATATTTATAGCACGCGGTTACTGGCGTACTAAATATTTTAAAAGTGAATTTCAGTCAAATTGATACAGATTTTCTTTGTTTAAATAATTACCTTTGCTGTATTTAATGTCCGTAAAGTTAGTATATATAAGTTATGAATTTAATATACCAGATACGCGTGAAACGTACAAGGAATATAAACATAATATTATTAATTACGACAAACACGCGAATTCTTCGTGTGTGCTACTTAATAACGTTGGCTCATGCTTCTAATGATACAAGCAACGTAGAGATAAAATATATTTAACGCATATTATTCGTGAATAATACTTATTTCAGCATTAAAATACCATAACGTCTTGTAGTTAAGATTTTTTACGTATTGATCGGACATTAATATAAATTATTTAATTTTATCTGTTTCTTATTTTTATATTTCATAGTTAAAACCATTTTTAAACAAGTTATAGTTTGAGCAAAAATTCAAATAAAAAAAAATTATTATGTTTCATATCGGAAATTTCAATAAAACGGAAAAATATGTTGCTGCACTCATTGCCCATGCATAGGCGTTTAAAAAAGGCAATACAATTAGAAAAAATAAATAGCATTATTGATTTCTTATTGTTAGTATAAATATAAGTTAATATGTATAGGATATCCTGAATATACTATTTAAAATTTCGAATTTACCACTCTACTGTCATATTTTAATATAGTGTAACATTTTACGTTAAGCTAACTACGGGTAATATTTATTTCCCCGCTTGCTCTATACACTTTACTGTTATACATCTAGAATTACTGGAATTTTTATAATCATATTTCATTTCTTATTTATAATTTCAGTGACATCTTAGTAAAATAAACGTATATTCAAATTCAACTTTTCTGTTTTAAGTGGTAGGTATAAAAATATTCTTTATTGCACTTTGTAAGAAGAATGAATACAATACAACATTGTCGTTGGCAAAGGTGGAATCATATATACAAAACCAAAAGTAGATGCCAAAAGAATTGTATAGTATGTATGAATTATATATCCCAATAGATATACATATTATGATGAAACGAGAATGTTCCGACATAGCTTAACATTTGTTAATATATTATAATATGCTCACATAATTAAAGGATAGCGTTCCATCAGAGAATGTTGTCAAACGTTGAACAGAGTAAAGACTAGAAATACATTGATATAAATGTATATACGTATATACAATATACATATAGGTATGTTCCGTGTCCACTCTCATTACGACTTAAAGGACATTCTATTCATAAAAGCCGATTCCGAGCTTTTTGAACCTTAATATGAAGATATAAAGTCCATTAGGATATTTCATTAATTTGTTGGACTACAAGACCGAGATTTCGACGCAGATGGGGAATTGGATTTTGTCGTATTTGTCCAGGAACAACTAGAGTTCGAAATGAAAACTTGTTCTAGACACAGCTGCAATAGCGTACAGTTAGTTTAGCGAGTAACCACTGATAGTAGGAAATTAGTACCTATACAATTATGCATATCGTAAAGTTAAAGCCACGATTACTATTGGTAATACTGACTTGTTGAAAATAATAATCTCCGTTATGTATGTGCACTCTATAGGGTACCAATGCAAAATTTAAAATACAAATTACGAAGATGAATTTCACGATAGTCGACTGTCAATACCACATAAACATTTACTTTCGCGTACATATAAGTCAAAGAAACTTTCTAGCAACATAGACAACAAACTACAAACAAACTACTGCATCCACTTTAATTTATGTGCCGAAAGTTAATTAAATATTAGGAACTTTCTATAAAATATGTATCTAGTATCCACTTATACGAATATAAATACAATAGAGTAAATATTTGTAGTATTGCATGGTACGAATCTTATACAAGTTTTCTTCTGCTAGTTGATGAATCGAATCGAATGGTATATACAATTCTAGTGGAAAACCGAAACCGGAATTGTTAATATAATTAAATAATGTACAGAGTAATTCCTCGCTCTGGTAACAAAGCAAAGCGCGGCGTTGAGTTCCGCCCCTCAGCAAGCCATGCCACAATTCGATGGAAAGTGGGGAACGAAATTGTTAAAAGAGGACAGAGCATCCTAACGCTACGTTCTCTGGTTCCCTCTGCCTACCCTGTTATGCGCGAGATACAGCGTCGCTCCATCACTTTGCGCCTGAATTAGGGACATGGCGGGTTGTGTAGCTGAATTCAACTAAGCATTTTGCATTACCGCACAGGAAAAAATATTATAATTAAAATATAAATTCCTCTCTTGGGTATAGAACCCAAAACCATTGCGTTTACAGTTTCTCACTGTCCCATTGCGCTCATCCTCATTAGTTGTTAAAAGTAAAATATATACATATTAAATATATTTAAAAAATGATTTATGTAAGTGTTTTAGATACTTTAAATGTATGTTAATACGAAAATAGTGTAAGCAGCATAATGTAATACCAAATCTACAAATCATAAGTCGTGTTCATTTGGTAAGATCTTATTAATTTTCTCGCTGTATTTGGTCATTAATATCTTTGTGTAAAAGCAGCCATAAATTGTGGTTACCGTTGGCTTCGGTAAATCCTTGTAACTGTTTATTCAGATTTTTGCAGAATATAGAATTTTATAACATGCAGTATTTATTACATTATCTTTGCAATAAAACAACTAATCTCTGAAGTCTATACGTTTAATATATTTACGAAAAAATCCTTTAAGGTCATGAAAAAATAGTAATAAAATAAGAATTCAAGGTTCTTTTTTCTAAGTTTGGTCTGTACGAGTACATCAAAGTATACAGAGAAGTTTCAGAACTGCGGGATGGAATTGATCTTTTTCTTGTATAGCATCTTGGACTGGGCGTAACATAGACTATAATTTATATAAAAACTGGTACATTCAGAATGGTGGAAAGATTCCATTAACTTATTATAAAAATAAAAGGTGGACATCTATCTGATGGAGAATTGTAAAAAGACATGAAAATAAAACCTTAATTAAAGGTGATAAATTTTTTTTAACTTAATATTAGTTGGAACATTTTGGGAACGAAGAGATCAGATATTATACAAACATATATGGAAATGGCGTCTTAGCAATGTTGTTCAGCGTGATGGACACTTTCTTACCTCATAATGTATTCATACAGCAACAACCATGGAGTATCTTCAGTATGGTAAAGGCGGGATAATTTCGGGTACAATTTTCAATAATAATTTCATAAAACGTAAAGTCCACGCAAATGAAGCTGCCGGTTGCAATGAATGTTTTAAAAATCTTCATGTTGTATGTATAATCCAGCTATTTATAAGCTATCAATTTTTAAACGAAAAATTAGCCCTAAATATCATTTAGGATAGTACATAAATATTTGATTACTGTAAAATTAAATAACGTATATATACCTACTAAGCGTAGGATTATTTCTTTTGATTAAAATGTACAGAACAGGATATGTAATAATACTACCTAATATGGGAAAAGAAAAGAGCATATATAAAAAGCGGATATTGCGATTCAATATCGCCAGTAAGATCATAAAGATATTAAAAATTTCAAATGAAACTTTTTGATGGATGTCTCAGAAATACTTCTATGCTCTTGCTTGTGCAGAGTTTCATAGTCGTTTCATTTCTAAGAGCTATTGCGTAACCTTGGCTGTATAAAATATCGTTAGCAATTAAAATATGTCCATATTAAAGGAATTCATGGATACACGTGTAGAAATATATTTCATTATAATAATAAAATGTTATACAATTTTTAAGATTTCTTAACTTTCTTTAAAATATATTTAGCAATACTCTGAGTGATTTAAATCGTGCCACTCACTTGGCTTAGCAATAATCGACACTCGCAAGATGAAAGTACGTTAACCACAAACTATAATATATAATTTTACGTAATATAAAAATATTTTGTAATAATAACATCGTACTTCATTCACTCATTCATATTCACTAAAGAAACATAAAAAAAATAACACATTAAAAAATATATTTACAAAAATGTAAGTATGATTGTAGGCAAATTATATTTTGCTTTCGATTTCTCAAAGTGAATTATAAGATATTTAGAATATTGAAAATATATTTATTCTTAAATATTATATACGTAACGCTAATATATGTAACAGATCAAGCAATTCACTGAACAGCATGAACGAAATCTCCTTAATAATTTGTGAGAGTTATAATATTATCCAGAATACGCGGTTTATTATAATCTATGACACAATTTCTAAGCGAACGATTTGTGTAGACAGATGGGATGTATCTAACGAATGTGATCGAACGCCCCAGGGCAAATGAGCACTGGCTGTGCCTCATTAATGCTAATAGAGCGGCATCAATTAATGTTGATTCTATATAGCTCCTGGTTGGTAGTCAACTGTGTGGTTGAACGTCGCAAAATCGGTCAGGATTCCGATATCGATTAACAATTTAAAGATAAAAAAGGTGAACTATTTTAAACCAACTCTTTTTTACAGCTAAATATATTACCTGTTACAAATTGATAAGAAAAGGTTTGTTTTGTGTTATATTTCAAAATTACATAGTGAGAAAAACGTCATAAGCAGTGCTACAGACGTAACAGCTTTTAATTCTCATGGTTTAGGACAAACAAAACAAACAAACAAACAAATATTCTTTATTGCACAAACAAACAAACAAATAACATAGAAGTACTCGTAGTAATAGCGTACAATAAGGCGGCCTTATCGCTTAAAGCGATCTCTTCCAGGCAACCTTTGGATATAGGATTTGTATAAAGTAGTGGAAGGCGGTGCACTAATCAGGATATTAATTAAATTAAAATTAAAATTATATATATGTTAATTAAAAATACAAACTAAATACAATATATTATATATTAGTATCCCATATAGGAGTCAGTCACACATATATTTTATATGGAAACAACGTTTATGAATACAAGTCTTACCTTTTTTTATTTCAAATTGCTTTTTTTTAATATGTACAAGCGTGTACTAATGCAAACAGCATCATAAACATAATTTCACTTAGTACTTTTTGCTAAAATAATAAATTAGTACAAAACATTTTAAACAATCTGTGCTTCAAATATTTTAGAAAATATCTCAAATCTCATAATGTTTTATATTGTATATAAGTTGCATTTTTACAGAAAAATGTACAATGAGTCGTCATTTTTAAACAAAGACATTTACATCTACATCTGCTACTGAAATTTTAAGCACGTCAGTAGAGCGGACAGCGCTCGCAGGTTGCCATCGCTATTTCCACTCTTTTTAGTTTAAGACAAAAGAGCATCAACGTTGGAAAATACGGCTTAAACTGAGTGAAATTCCTGACACCACGTCTAGGTATTTGGATTATTTTCGACCACAGTGTACGTTTGTATAAGCGTATAGGATTACTAGGACAATAGGATTGGAACCAATACTGAACTTCAAGGGAATATTGCATTGGAATCATAGATCGTGAGCGAATTGTAATATATTTGAATAGACATAGTTGATTTGCATTTCTTTATTGACAGGAACAGATGTATACGAGTATACCTGCACCATATTCATGGTAAGATTTTAAAAGCCCGACTAACAAAAAGTTATCTGTGTATAAATAGTATATTAAAAAAATATTAAAAGCAACCTTGGTATATGTTTCCACAAATGCTATATCGACATTTTTACTCAATGTCATTTATTTTAAAAACTAAAAAATATAGCAAATTCAAGTACTTGTTTGCAAATCTAATCAGCAAAAATTTGGCTGCAATTAGGCTCTATTCTATACGCATGTACATACGAGTACTAAGGGTTACAATAAGTAAATTTTCAATAATTTTAAAGGTATAATAAAATTTATTTAGATTAGATGTCTTCTTTTCAACGAGAAAGTCCTGGCCCTTTAACTTATGAATTTGAGACTGTTGTAAATTTATTTTTTTAATATTGTTACCAAAAAAAAAAAGGAAGAAATTTGTATTTCTGCATTTTGTTGTGATAGATTTGTTGAATTGGTAGTAAAGCCACTTAATGTCGTTGGCAATTTAAGGACAATTGTCTTTAAGGGAATGCTTAACAATCGATAGAACATTTCAGCAAATAATAAGCCTATTGTGCTTATATGTGTATGCTTTTATATTATAAGGCCGGGAAGCACGTAAGACCAACTTAACATAATAGAAGAGTGGATTACGCGTGCTAGGCTCTCGATTTGCGTGTGGAAACATGTTGTTCTCCTCGTTCTTTGTTATTGTTCTACGTTAAAGACTTAGCAACATATTTTTAATTTAAAAAAAAAGATGTACACAGAACATGTAAATGTAAAGGAAGAAAGAACCTTTGAACGTTCTAATATAACCCTGATATGGAAATTCCATTTTAAAAGAAAAGATTTGCAATTTCCTTTTTTATAAAAAAAAAATATTAGATACACCTTTTCGTTATTATTTTCTGTAAAATAATTTTTTAATTTATGGAATATATTTTAATTTTTATTACATAAACCGGTAAATTTCTACTGTGATCGTTTATTCCTTATTATATGTGAAGAAATAAAGAGTTTTACAAAATTTTATTTAAACCCTGGTGCATTAGGGGCAGCCCAAAACATGATCCAGTTCCGTGTTGTTCTTTAAAATGACAATATTAAAAGTGTGGGATTGGGCTTTGGAGTTTTGTATGTTTTAGACGGCAAAGTTCCATTAAACAATTTTTATATTATAATTGCAACACCTGCTACCAGGAACAAAGACATTGTGAGAGAAATGAGCGAAATAATCAATTATCAAATCGTATAAAATTTTAAATTACCTTGTAGTGTTCTTGGTTGATCATTATTAAAAACGAACGTCTTAACAATAAGTTTTATATTGCTTAAGGATTTTTTTTGTCTTAAAATAATAAATAAAATTTCAGTTTGTTTTATTTTGTTAAGTAAAATCTTGAATGAGCAGGTGTTTTTTGGCTTTTATGTCTATTTATGTGACAATCAAAAGCTCTATGTTTGTTTTAAGGAGTACGTCTAGATATGACACACTTGACTCTATACATAAATAACAACCTTTAAATAATAAGAAATTATAAAAAAATATTACAATATGTACGTACTATGTAATATAAAAGTATCCAGAATCGATATATAATAAATCGTACATACATGTGTACGACGGAATCAATCATATGATCAAATATTTCGTAATATTTAATCAAGCCTAGCCCTTTTATCCGCTTAAATAAATCACATAATATAAGTAGAAAAGGTACAGAATTTGAAGAAAAAATAAAAATATTTACTGAACTATATTTGGAATGAATAACTTTATTTAGGGTTGCAATACTTTGTGTTAAATGAATGTTTGCTGGTGATTATGCAAAATATTGTACTTGTTGTGATATAATTTAGTACAGGTTGATCTAATATAAAGTGAATAGGTATTAAAGTTCAATAATTTTGTTATTTTGAATTTTTTACCCACGTTTGCCCCAATTCGGAATTTCACGCAAATTACGTTGCATAGAATCTATTGAAAAATGCTACAATCAAACTCAATTCTCTGACAAAAGATAAAGATCCTATAATAATAAATTTAGAGATTTCTCACAAAAATATAAAACAGTACATAACGTATTTTATTTCTCCATTTAACGTGCTAGTGAGAAAACAAATAAATTTTAAAAATAAGACAGCCTCAACTCGCTTGAAATATAGGTATGGGCGTGATTTGCGCCATCAGATACGGTGAGAGTTGACTGTAACGGAATTTAAAACTGTCACTGATAAGAACACTAAGTCATCATAATGGGTTCAAGCTCGGCCCGGCCGCTATGGCCACTGTCATGTCGCGCGTCGGCTTTCAGTAATGTATTTCACTACGGATCGCCGCCGGTATTGCTCACGAACGCCGCTCTTTATGACCAAGTAGCCATTACACGGCTTAGCATTACTCAAAGAGATTAAAGCCTTTTATGGAATTATACGGTACTAAATTGTAAATTACGATTATGACCCGTTTAAGCTCGCGGCTTAATGTTTCATTTACTTACATTCATAATAATATGATTGTACAACCTCAAAGTGCAATAATTGTCAAAGTTTTCTTAGAATATGTATATGAATATGACAGGTGCCTAACAACGTCCGACCATTAAATATAATATTTTTATGGCACGAAGTAATGTTATAGACGAATATTAATGTTGAATTTAGGAACCTATATATAAGATATTAATCTTTATCTTCTAATATATTGTGAATTAAATAATTTACAAAACAGATTACAACAACAGACTATTCTATATCTTATATATTATGTTTTGTCACCTTCATTACGCATGAGAGGAATAAAATGTAATCTTTCTACCAGCAGCATATGACCCTACAAACAAACGGGTTGAATTAAGCACGTTCCAACTGGGCCACGATCATACAAGCAGGCGCAATATTTAAGCGCGGGTACAGTTTGTTATTTGATATAATAAAAAACGGCATAAAACTTTCCACAAAAAGCATACACTAAAAATGTAAAGGATTATGAATATCTAAGGGATGACAAAATTAGTCAATTTCAAAATTAGGTAAATATACATACATGTTAGCTTTGTAAAGGGTGAAATTTCCTAACACATGACTGTGTCTCAATCATAATCTATGGTAAATCGGTTTTTATACAAATATATTTTTTTTTTATTATAAAGACAAACTCGAATATACATAAGTATTAAATGGACAATATGGCGACAAACTTTTCAAAAAAAACAGGAAAGCATTTGTTTGCGCTTCTTTCATTGTTGCAATGGAGGGGATAATCATTGCGCAGTTCCGTATGTCTATTTTTCCGGAAGCACGTAAATTACGAGCAAATACGCAATATTTTATTTTCGTTTTGCTATACGTTTTTGTATTCATGTTTATATGAGCGGAGACGCACTAAAATTCAGAAGAAGGAATTTTATTTCCCAAAAAGTAATAAATAAACATTTATATTAGAATTCCATTTTTTTTTATATTTTGGGATGTAATACCACATACAAAATGATTTTTTTTTACAAATACAAATGATTGTGAGCTTAATAGTAATCCCGTGCAAAAAATTACTCATGCAATTTTAAACATGAGTCTTTCTTCTCGCCAAGCTTGAGTATCTATCTATATTACTTTGGGTTTTTAAGAGATAATCTTTATTTAATACTGAATTATATTTTTTGCTTATATCGAAAAAATAATAGTTTTTATTTTTGTAAAGTGTACTTTACTGAGATAAAGTAAAATGTCTTTAAAGTGATTATATAATATTCGTGGGAGCGTAAAATATTCACAGATTTAATGTGTTAACGTAGATAGTGATTATGTATTGGAAATTCTCTGAAATTTATGTTACTTGTATTGAAACATATTTTAATGTTATTAAATTACTGAGAATCGTTTTATCGATGAATATTAGGACCGTAAATGAAATATGGTTCCATTTAATTTAATTTAAACAGTTGAGTGCCGTTATATCCTTTTACTATTTTCACTGAAATTTACAAACTGATGTCGAAGTTTCAAATAATATAATATTCTCACAAACTTGGTACAAAATAAAAGATAACGAACACAAACGTATGAAACAAATGAATTTACAATTGCTATTTATGTCACCACTTTGGATAAGCGCTGTATTTTCTCCGCTTTTACGTGGCTCTACTTTAGCACAAATTACGACGGTGAGCGGTTAACATGCCGCGGTCGTCCCACACAATGCATTCCAGTAATTATTCGAAAAGGCCGTATAAGGTAAACATAGACTGAATTATTCTGGATTTCTGCATCAAGCGTGGAATACCGCAGAGACTTTTTTTCATATTAACATTTACCGGTAAAATCAGAAAAAAATTTCTTAATAAGGCTTTTTAGAAGGAAACGTTTTTAAAGAGTTTGTTACAGTGAAGTACATAAATTGTATATCAGTGCTTACAAAAGCTGAATAGAATTACTTCATTGAAATTTTAATAGAACAGGATACGTTTGCCAGATTCGTTATTCCTTTGAGAAACCACCTAATGGATGTGTCTTTCGTTTAAACCCGAATACCGACCGGTTTGATTTGCTTGCTTTGATGTCAAGTTTCATAAACGTTAATAAATGTAACATGTGTATACATGTATATATTACATTTTGAATTTTTTTTTTTTTTATGGATAACGGATGGCAAACGAGCAGAAGGACCACCTCGGATGGTAAGTGGTTACCTTTCGCTCATGAACATCTACAACACCAGAGATGTTGTATGATGCGTTGCCAACCTTAGAGGATACAGATGGAAGAGGGAGGACAATGTAGTATTCGTTTTCGGAACCACTACATTTTGGGAAAAGGATGGGTGGGAATGGGAAAACCTGGCTTACATGCCATCGAACCGGAACACATCATAAGATATTTGGTGGTTCGTCTTTGACATGATAGTGGTCGCGAGCCAGACGGAGGACGAACCTCCTACCACCAAAAGAATGTTATGTGTTTCTATATTGTGTTATTTTTGATAAGTTAAGTCTTCATATAACTATTAAATATATTAGGTACAAACAGTATGGACAATATAGACAATAGTAGTATAAAAATATAATAGGCTAAGCCAGATACTAGATAATATTTATTACAAGCTGTCTAGCGCTATTTATGTTATGTATGTAAAACAAACTTTGTAAATGAAATATTATATTATAGTTTTTCTATAATATACTAAATAATGACTAACATTTCTTCAAAGGCCTACAGGGCCCTAATTCAACAACCCACCATTATATTAAATAAAGGTAGAATTCTATGAAAACTTTTCAACAAACTTTCGAAGTAAAATTCGTATAATTTCTTTGTGAATTCACCTAAATTATTGTTGTAATTTCTTTAGTTCAAAGCAGAATAAATAATATTACGAATGATAAACATTGAATTACAATGTATGAAGAATAAATAAAACTCTCACTCTCCCGCATAGCAGGGTAGTTAAAAAGAATTTAGTGTCAAAATACTCCGTTTGCCGTATTTCATCGGAATTTGAGTTATTGCGTGTCTAGAAGCAAAAAATTCGAATTTGATATAAATAGATATATGCAGTACATTATTATTTTATCAAAAAGTACATAATTTTTGTATTTTTTGCACGATATGTATAGTAAAACTACATACATACATAGCTTCACGCTGTATCCCGCATTTAGGCTGCCTGTCCACCGGAGCGGAGCAGAGAAACGAATAAATATTAACCAATAAGATTCAATCAATCAATCTTATAACAATCTTATGTGCAATCTTATTGGTTAATATTTCTCCGTTTCTCTGCTCCGCTGCCTCGCTCCGCTCTGGTGGACAGGCAGCCTTAGCAGGGTAGGCAGAGGACCCCAATAAACCAGTTATAGTAAAACTGTAACTACGTTACTCTGTTCATATTTTTGTTTAGCAAGAATAAGAAAATAATAATAATAATAAAATAATAATATTAATCACTTGTAAAATTACTCTCACTAAGATTTGAATTCATAAAAATTGCGATTGGACATAAGTTTTTGATAAGACAATTGCACTAAATTATCTTAATTTATAATGTATTTTAATATAGCTAAAGTTCACATGACTTTTACTAGAAAGAAAAAAAAAAAAAAAAAGACTGTTGAAAGTAATCTATAAAAATCTAGTTCCGAGTTAAACGCAGTCTGCGTACAGAAGCCTAGCCAGTGCAAGTAAAGCGACAAACGCGAGGAAATTGCTCGCCCTAGGGAGGAAATTGAGCTTCTACTCGTAAAATCGAACCCCCCACAGAAAGTAGTCTATATGCAATCAAGTCCGGATCAGGGTATAATTTATGAATAAGCTTTTGAATTTCTACCTCCGAATACGAGACCATAAATTTCTGTAAATGGAAGCGCTATAATATCGGTTCCCCTTATATCTCGAATAAATATATATTATTGTATTAGATCAAATATTTTATTATTAAATCTGAGAAGATGAAAATATATTTAAGTACTGAATAAGATAGTAAATCACAAAAAACTGATCTAGAAAAATTGCAAATAAGAATTTTTTCACGTATTATTTTTTATTTGTATTTCAATCATTTATAAAATATTTTTCAAAAGGTCAATGAAAGTATGATTAATTAACTACATTGTCGTGGTTGTAGAAATATAAAACTACACACTACAAAAACTAAAAAAAGAAATATCAATAACTTGCACATTTTTTCTATACAGACGTTTTAATTAGCTGATATATAGTGAACATTGCCTTATTAGATAAAAGTTATATTTATCTATATTTTTTATATATTATTTTTTATATATATCGTGGCGCAAAAGGCACAAACGTGGGTCTGTAAGTGTGACAGGTTGTGGGTTCGATTCACCCCAAGTTATTGAAAAATGAAAATATTAAATGATATTTAATATTATCATTTCTTCACTGTGGTAACAAAGCAAAGTGTGGCGTTCCGGATATCGTAGCACGGAACAGTTCCCAATTGAGCAAAGGGGAAACGAAAATTTATCTATATAATTTCTTCTAACTAATAACTAGTTAAAGCCTTTTAAATACAAATATTTTCATATATAACACAAGCTTAGAAGTACTTTGTATCAATATCACCCGCACCACTTCATTATGGTAAATTTCGCAGTAAAAGCTGTCAGTTATCTCAAAATGACCTTACCACCTGTTTTACGCATAACGCATTTATCTTAAATTAATAAATATGTAACTCCAATGAGAACAAGAAGAGAGAAGAGAAAGACGTTTTAAGTATTAGGTAGATTTATTTGCACTGTTTTGCCGTCACTCGATTATAAGACTACACACTACTTCAAGCTCGTGCGTGTATCGGGAAAGAACTTTAATAACTTATTTGAAACTAAATTTATAAATAAAGTTGACATTTCATTTTTTTTTTTAACTTCACGCTGTATCCCGCATATAGCGGAGTAGGCAGAGGGAACCTGAGAACCTAGTGTTAAGACACTTCGTTCTCTTACAAAAATTCCGTTCACCACTTTCCGCCGACCATTCCCATTTGTTAGAAGTTTAATTGTTAGAAGCTTATCAAAGAAGTTAATGATAATCTTCTATTTATTTGAATTGTGCATGGATGACATATGATATTACTTTTTTTAAATATTTTTTTAAATATAGTTTTATAATCATGTGAATGTGTAACAATGTTAATTTTTCATTCATTGTTCAAATGTGGTTGATATATTGTTATAAGAATTTCAACCATTTTTAAATTTAAAAGCTTCTGTATCAAAGGGTTAGATTCAACATGATTTATATAATAAAAGGTTTTATAAGTATTATACGCGTGTCATAAGCAATATTAATTTTTACCGCTCATCAAATATAATATATTTCGTGTAAAAAAGAATAAATATAATAAAATAAAAGAGAAATCACATCAAAGATCAAAGTTAAAGTGCTTTCCATAAAAGAAATTTGAAAGTACCTTTTCGTCAAAAGACGTACTAAAATGAATTCTTTGTCTTAATCAATCTTATTTATTTTAATAAGAAAATGGAAACAAAGAAAGGAAAATGAATATTTAAACTCATTTCTCTCTTAACAAAATCATGTAAATGTGTAAATATATAATAGTTTTTCACAACATATTAATAATTCGTATAAAGCAATATTTAAAAGAATATTGTTGTCCATCAAAATGGTGAATAATAATATTTTCAATTCGGTTAATTTCGTCCCCATTGTCGTAAAATCCACGTATGAATAGGTATTGCTGATTGATTGTTGTATTAAATTGATTTCCATTCCTCCTCTTTTGGATATAAACTTAAATTTCTGGGAACTTTTAAATATGCATAGCTGATTAAAGCACCTGATTATAATAAACGCCTGTCGTGGTGCAGAGGCACATGCGTGCGACTGTAAACGCGACAGGTTGTGGGCTCGATTGCCACTCAAGGAAATGGAATTTTTCATTTCTTGGGTTTGGTAACAAGGCAAAGAGCGGCTTTGAGTTCCGCCACTCAGCAGGCAATGCCTCAATTCGGCGGAAAGTGGGGAACAGAGTGTCTTAACACTAGGTTCCCTCCCTGCTATATGCTGCTATGCTACCCGGCTATGCTTTTTAAAAAGAAAACAATTTTTATTTCAATACGATGTTTCGCACGAAGCAGACTAGGCAGACAGAATTTGGTGATAAGACACTCCGTTCTTTATTTTCTGAATTCATCGTCATCGTCTTTTGAGTGAATACACCTAACTAGTTGTCCCCCAAATGGAGATTGAACCCATTGTGTAAGTTAGGCAGAAGCTGTCTAACTGCGCTACAATGATCTGTATCGCTTACTAGTATATGCAATATTCTTTTGAATAAACATTTTCTTACTTAACGTACAACGTAAACAGAGTTTGCCGATATGAAGGGTACTTATTTACTTATACAGTGAAGTTTCACAGAAATAAAGAGGCGAGGCAGGGAGTTTCTCATCAATCGCATGCATGCAGAGGTCGATTGCAGACTCCTCTCACGTACTGATTTACTTTTATACCTTTAATAAAAACTTTCAGTGAAGAAGTTCTAGTAACTTCGGCAAGATTGCGACACCTAATTAGCTAAAAGTAACCTATACCAAAGATAATCTTAATAATTCATAATATTAAAGCATACTATTTTTTTTATTTAAAATACTATAAGTGTAATATCTAAGTTAATAAAACAAAAAATATCTAAGTTTAATTTTCAATATAAAAAATATAAAAATATGCCTGACAATTTAAAAGAAATTGTGTGAGAGTGACTGCTTTAATAGTTGACATACATCGTTGAAGAATGATATATCAAGGATGATTTTATGTCTATTTTTATTTTGTTTTATAAATTATTTATATTGACAGATAATATCATTATAAATTGTTAATATATGTAAAACTATTAAAGATAGCATAAGAATAGCATAACATAGCTTAAGAAATTTTATTAAAAATCTTTGATCTTTACTCGTTACACATACTTAAGTGGATGCTTTCAAGACTGTGGGAAGATTGACGATAGATCTAGTGTGCATAAGCGTGCTTCTGAAACTAGATTCCACGAACGGCGTGAACATGATGACACGACTGTTTTTGACGCTATCAGATACATCGCGTTACACAGTGATATGCATTTTTTACAAACAGTATCCTTACTAATATTATAAATGCGAAAGTAACTCTGTCTGTCTGTTACGCTTTCACGCCTAAACCACTGAACCGATTTTGATGAAATTCGGTATGAAGATAGAACTGAACTTGAGAAAGGACATAGGATACTTTTTATTGCGAAAAAATGGTAGAAAGGGTTGAAATAGGGGATGAAAGTTTGTATGGAATCCTTATTGTCAAACATAAAATCAAGTAAGATTGTTCAACTGTTTACAACTTTCACACCTAAACCACTTAATCAATTTTGACAAATAGTCTAGACCTTGGAAAAGACTACTCCTAGGCTACTCCTTATCATGTCGCGCGATATAACCGAATTCCACGCGGGCGAAGCCGCGGGCGGAAAGCTAGTATATCATAAGTAATAATTATTAGCAATTCATATTTGTAATGTAAAAGGGACTGGTGACAATTTTATGTTTTTTTTAAGGTTCTAGGGTATTAAATGTCACTAAAATGTATAATGTAAAAGAAATATAACAAAATTACACATACTATACTATAACAAAATAACAGAACCCAACAAAAACAATGACGCAAAACATTCAAATCCATAATATGAACGATATACGACATTTCATGAATATAATTTGGCTAAAATAAGCCATTTTATTTTACTGGTCTATTAAAATTGGTCATGTTAAAACAAATCTCTAATGAACCGAACAATTCTGAGCTGCTGCTTAGTATATCAATAACATGCTTTGTAACTATAAATTATAATAATTTTATGTTATGAATATTACAATAAATTGGTAGGTTATAATTCTAACATCGTAGACTGCAAAAGCTTTATAAGTACCTACGCAGAATTTTAAGAAACATTTTAGAATTACTTTGCTATTTTTATAGTACCTAATAATTTAATTTCAAAACCATCCAATAGTTTATACATTCCATATAAAACTAGCAAGATGACAGACTTGATAACACTCAACATATTTTAAAAATAAATTCCTGTCAAATATTCTCACAACAACATATACCTACATTGACTAGGCCAATACATGTCCAGTGGCATCCAAATTAAAGCTTGCATGTTAGAAAATTTTTGAAAAGAAAATTGAAGTGAATATAGAGATCGTAACTGGACGAGTACAACGTAGAGCATAATTATCAGGATAGAATGTTCGATAACGTCGCTTTTTGGATGAATGGTGGGCATTGAACACGGAAATGGCAAGAGCGTCCGGCCGCAACAATCGTTGGGAATATGAACGACGGCGGTCGTTTACGTTACGTACGAGTACGTTAAATTGTTGAAAAGATATAGGTAGTCCATCAGTTCGTATCGTGTTATTATATCAGTAGTCATTTTTCTTTTAAACTCACGAATTAATATACTAATATGTACTTTTTTTTTTTTTTTTAATTCTATGAAATATAATATTGTAAGCAACGGATACAGTATATAGTATATATAGCGAATACACTATATAACATACAAAACAAAAAATCGTTTATCATTCTCAGTTTCTTATAACACTTTCCTTGTCTTTGTCGCGTAAGAAATTGTATTTTAAGCAGAGACTACTATAAAAACAATCTATTGCTGTTATTTGCAAAACTATTCTGGCGCCTCATTGCTTATACGCGCCCAAGTTACGATCATAATTTTCCAAACTTCCTTAAGTGATGCTTTAATTATTAAGATTTTTGTCGTAAAAAATACAACGCATAATTTTTATGTATCAGTAAAAATAAATATCCGATATTGCATGTTGATTGGTAATCCATAATATAAAATTACTGGTTATTTCATGCTATTTTAAAGTTTTTATTAGCTTTAGCCTAAAATTTTATATAATGTAAGCAGAAAGGAAAATATATTATGACCTTAATTTAAACTGTAATTTGTATTATTTTTTCCAAACATATTAATGAAAGCTCGATATTGTAATATCGATCTCTATTATACAATTAGAATTTTAAAAATAATTCTTTGTATAATATATGGGACTTTAAAGGCATCTTGATTGCGATTAAATCGTTACTTACCTTTACAAAACTATGTTTAGAATGTTTGTCCCAAATTACTCGAGGAAATGTAGGTACATAGATTGGCTTACCTGAAACAAATAATAAGACTGATTAATTTGCGGCCAAAGTTCTAATAAGCTTTGTTACTCGGAAAGGGTAACATTCCAATCTTAAGTAATGCATGTGTTACCGTAATAATCCGCATTATGTTCGTACGAAATGTAAGCAAATTTATACAATTTGCTATTATTATAATATTATTGTTACTTATATCGATCGTGGACTTAGCACGCCGCGATATACGTACGTATAAATGACTGATTACGAAGAAAGTCACATAAAACCGGCACTATTTGAAAACCTTTCAATATCATTCAATGAAACTTATTGAATTTATTGAAAATAAAATAAAATTCATTTACATATATAAGAAATTAAGTTTATTTACAAAATTATTTGAATATCAATTTTCTTATTCGGGGTCAGCCTTAAAATAAATACACAAGTAGCGACGCACGGTGAACATAAGAGAAACTACGTGAAATCGTAGAGGCTCTACAGATTCTACGAAGCTACAGAATTCCACTGCAACGCCGTAGCGGGCGCTGCTACGCAAACATTCGTAACAGCGCCACCTAACGGAAAGTGAGAGAAACGCGAAACGTAACAACCAAAAATTTTACATATTTTTGAAGCCATGGCAGCACTTTCTGCTAAGAGAATATGATAAAATGTAGATGTCGCTAGCTTATCATAAATCACAAAAATATATTATTTTATTTGATGAAATATAAGAAAATTATAAAATATGTACGAAAAAAATCAAGCAAAATGAATGTAACAAAAGATAAAAAAAATTGTAAAAATTTTAGTAAAGTATATTGAGCTGGCTTACGCAATGTGCGTAGTTTTCCTTGTGGTGATGAAAAAAAATCTGGTACATTGAAATAACTGTAAATAATTTAATATAGAATTAAATTAATTAGCTTCGATTGTATTTCAATTTGTCTCTACATTCCATATTATGTGGTGACGCCAGTGTACCTTCAGTTACAGTATAAATAAAGGTTTTTATTTTTACTAACACTAGGTTCGAATGAAAATTGAATTTGCATTTTTGATTAACACTTCTGGGCGCTTTTATAGCGTCAAGGCGGTCATATGTGTTAATATAAAGTAATCACGTTCACTATGGTTAAAGCTTTACATATTTTTTAAACGTAACTTTAAAAAAATATTCTTATGAGTTCGATTCATACACAGGGAATTTAAATAAGTTATGTACATCTCTCCGCTATCGTAACACAAAGCATGGCGTTGAGTTCCGCCCTTTAACACGCAATATGTTGAATTCGGATGGAAAGCAGTGAATTGAGTATATTGGCACTAGGTTCTCGATAGGATCTTAGATAGGCGGGTTAAAGCGTGAAGCTCCTTTTTTTGATTTTTTTCTAATTTAATTTCGCTAACTGAGTTTTGAAACTAATAACCTAATAACATAACCTACTCTGTATTTAAAATACTATTAATGTCATACTTATAATTACAAGCTACGCAGGAAAGAGAAACGCTTAGTTACAACAGCATGTTTTACTTCGCACTCTAATTTACGTGGTTGTTTAAAATGAAGTGTCCCTTTAGACTCATAATGAAAGGAATATATTGTGGACAGATTATTTGCTTTGTATATTGCATGGTTTCATTATTTAATTACGTTAATTATATGTATATAGTATATATTTTTGTTTGTAGGCATTATATAATCGTACCAAGCAAATATTCATACCTTTTATGGTATTGTATGGTACCTCACTTTGTTTTTACCTTAATGTGTTTAATTTACTATTTCTTTTTTTTTTTTTAACTTCACGCTGTATCCCGCATATAACAGGGTAGGCAGAGGGAACCTGAGAACCTAGTGTTAAGACACTCCGTTCTCTTTCAACAAATCCATTCCCCACTTTCCGCCAGATTGAGGCATTGCGTGTTGAGTGGCGGAACTCAACGCCGCGCTTTGCCTTGTTACCAAACCCAGAAAATGAAAATACTTCATTTTCTTTCTTTACAGTCGCACACTTGTGCCTCTGCGCCACGACAGGCGTTAATTTACTTGACATTTTTATATTTAGTCTTTATTCACCCTATGAATAAAACGATAATTTTGCCTATAACTATAAGCAACTTGCATATGCAAGTCGACTTACCAACCTAACGTATTCTCGCCTGGTACGATATAATATTATTTAATAATTGTTATGTTTGAACTTTAGGTGCTTTGTTACTTGTTTTATACAACTCTAAAACTATTATTTATTTAGAAATTTATTTTGTTATAAAGGCCAACGCTGCGAAGTGGGACAGCGTTTAACTGTAACCGCTATGGTTGTGGGTTTAAATCTCATTCAGGCTAAATAATTATGTTTAATATAATTTAATTAATATTTTATTTGTCCGCTCTGGTACGGCGTAACTAACGCGGTGTTCACTTCTGCCACTCAACACGCAGTGTCTCGAATTCGAGCGAAAGACGTAAAAAAAAATTTCTTGCTGTTAGTTTCTGTCTTGCTTACCTAGCTATGTCAAATAAAGCGTGAAGCTATAAAAAGAAGATATTATATTCAGAGAGAAGTGAGTATAATTTCCTATTCATATTTAATTTTTATAAGGGAATGACTTTACTTAACAGTGCGCAGTAGCGCGGTTATCGGTTAACAGGGATAGTGCTGGCGAAGACAGGTGGACAGGCCGTGTTCCCTACAGCCGCCAGTTTGTGGTCATGGCCGCTGCTCCAAATTGGTAATTAATATGAAATATGCTATAAACAAACACAAGTTATCGTTAGATTTGCTAACGGTTATTATAAGTGTTAGTGCGTTGTAGAATGACGTGTACGCCTCGTTAGCAATGTCCCCGTTTATAACATTATTATTAGAGCATAACATGCTAATTTAAAACATTTCAAGAGATACTACTAGATATTAAATAGATATTCTAAATAAAATGTTTTATGTTGAAACATAAAAATATTCGGATTTATAAAGTGGCAATCACCGCAACTTTTGAGCCTTTATAAAAGTTTCATTAAATTTAATATTCTATTTTATTAACAAGTTTAAGTATTCTGCTATATATATTACGTATAAATTTTGTATCATTTTATGGAAATGTATTTTGAAGGTTATACTCGCTATTATTGATATGATATCAAATTAATAAAGGATAGATAGAGAACGATGTTATTTTATGTAAATGGATTCTAGTAAATATTTTGACGTTTCAGAGAATAAATGTTAGAGAACGTTCTTACAGTAATACGATTTTAGCTAGGATATGCAAAACTCTATCAAACAATATGTTGCAGGAAGACACTGTTTGACTTATTAGACCAGTTCTATGAAAACTTTGTCGCATTATGTTATTGACTTAGCGTTCAACTCCTCTATTTGACGTCGGTATGTACATTCACTGTGCAAGCAATGATAAAGCTTGAAATAATAAGTTTAACTTGACCGTCACGTAAAATCCACATCGAGAATTCACAATAAACTGTCGATTGAATTACTCGTGACTTGAATTTTACATCAAAATACAGATCCATTTTGATTTAAAGCGTCGGGATTCATTTGGTTATATACGAGTAGGTAGATTTCCTATATTTATATATTTCATTTTTATTTATAGATTTCTTACTTTTCTTACATAAAGTAAAATAGCCTTTAAAAGCCTTGGCTGTTTTAAGCCATTCTTATAACAAATGACGCAGAAAATAAAGTGCATATAAGAGCAAACTTTCGAACGATAAATTTGAAAATCATATAGACGTTTAACTTTTACGATAATAAATCTCAAAGATAAATTTATGGTAGTCACCAGAGGAAAGGTCCAAGAAATCAATACATATAAGATTGTATATTAGCACTTGCGTTCAGAGTATTTATACTGTACTACTTAAAAAACTCAAAACTCTTCCGTCACTACTGGTATGACTGACGTATAAGGCAGATGGAACTACTGGGCATACAAAGATGTAATTTGCCACGTAGGTTCTTTAGGGAATGTTGGGGAGCACAGATAATTTTCCGAAACTCGTTGCGGGAACTAAGGAAATATGGAATTTTACGTTTTACAGCCAAACTCATGAAAGATATGATAGAAAAGCCAAGCAAACAAAATTACGGGTGACAACTCATAGCTAACATAATATATGCTTAAGAAATATGATAATTTAGGTACCGTCAAAAATGTTACAATGTAGCAAAATTAAAGCCCTTCTCAATGTAATAATATATAGAATATTAAAAAAATATTTTTTAAAATAACGATATGACAAATAGAGTAATGTTCGTTTTTACTTCATTATTTTTCTTTCTGCTAATTTTACGATACGATTATTTACAAATGAAGTCTGAAGTCTTATCGTGGCTTAATGAAAGCTACTGTAGGATTTCAAAAAGTTTAAAGTCGGTCTCAGGTGGTGTGGGTCGAGGGCGCGTCATAGCCTCTTGACCTGCCACGAGACGCCAGTACTGGCAGAATTGCTGTTTGCATGTGCTAACCAAAAGTTCTTTTTATTTCTGTTTGACAAGCGGTACTTAGTACACAAAAGCAAAATGTATACATGATTTTCATTTTTACTTATTTAACTTAGTTTTGATATCTATAATATTAAGAAGCAGCGTCTGTTTGTATGATTGCCAAATAATTGACAATTATACAATGTTATGAAAAGGCCATTTAATAAAAACAATTTATTTCGGTTTCACTTAATTAAAAAACATGCAATACACATGCTGGTAAAAGTAAAGTATGAAAAAAGCCGTCGCTAGATTTATCGTTTCCCGCGTAATGGAAGTAGTATTAAGACGATCCGTTCTTTAGACCACGTTTTTAAAGACGTGTTAAATAGCAAAAATGAACAACAAGTTTTATCTCACAGGACAAATTTTAAATATTATTATTGCCCCGAGTAAGAAAAGGGAACCGATTCCGATTTATTGGCATGCGAAGATATGGATGCGGATCTTTGAAGTGTCACATTCGCGGATAGGTTTATTTACCCCTTCCATCCTTATATGAAGAAGGATCCCCCCTTGTTCAAGCTCTTTGAGAAGACTTCAATTTTGTGACATTACGTAATAATATCTATCTAAACTCTAATTATAATAAAAACAAGACCTAGAAAACTATCTAGAAAGTGGGGAACGGAATTGTTAAAAGAGAATGGAGTGTCTTAACACTAGGTTCTCAGGTTCCTTCTGCTTACCCTGCTATATGCGGGATATAGCGTGATCGGATCGAATCAGTGAATCTAGAAAAATGCATTTTTATTTAGTTATGTGTCTAACAGATTATTCATTGTAAAAACTTTACTTAAGCGTGAAATTAGGACATAAAATGTACGTCACATCTTGTCACCGAAAACTTGACTCTTATCCTATCGGTGTTACCGGCTAATTTTTCCACGTCGCGACCTGAGTTACGTGTACATTCGCAAGAACATCCATATTTATTAAACAGAACAGATACAAATACAAATGTAAAAAATGCCTATTTACTGACGCGGATGCGAATATATCTACATCAGATTATGTTATTATATATAGCTATTGTAATTGCATTTCATAATCTGATATTCTTTAAGCGTAAGACTGTCGCAGGCAACGGCGAAGATATTAATTATTATCTATCTAAGTTACTAATTAACTTTAAAGTTCCGCGTGCTGAGTTTGGCAGTTGACGTTACCTTATGAAGTAAATTTACGGTACCAATTATCTGGAGCATAGAGCGGTTTTCAGGTTTCCGCGCAATAACCTCTATTCACTGTTACACAGCTGCTGCAAATAATTTTCATATTAGTTTTGGACAAACCACATTTTTGGTAAAATACAAGAGCGTATATTTATTATATTTCACAATGAAATATACTTTCGTTATAAAATCTGTAGAGCATGAGTGATGTTTTTTTTCCTTTTATCTGTATATTATGTTTTTAATTAATAAATTGGTAAAGTTTTGAGGTTTATATATTAAATTTGATAGGTACTACATAATATAATTACCAGCGATCTATTTTACAAAATATGGTGTATTCAATTTTTGATAAATGAATATATGCATAATGAACAATATTTCAATCACAAACTAAATATATTAATTATAGGATTTATACATTGCGTTTATTTCTATAAACGCAATATATAAATGCAATCTATTCAGCACCTGGTCATTGACAAAATTTCGTGCCTTAAATTGCATATTTTTTTCAACTTCACTATTGATTCCGCCAATCAGGGCAGACATAGAGCCTAGTATCCAGACAATCTGTTCTCTACTTTCTGCCCGAGTTCAATACATTACTGAATGGTGGAACTCAACACCGCGCTTTGGTTTACTTCACTAGAACGGAAAATAAACTAATGTAATCGAGTGGAAATCGAACCTACAACCAATCGCGGGTGCAATCAGAGGATATCCCACTGCGCCACGACGGCTTCAAATTTCAACATATATATATAACATTTCAAATCATATTTTCTGTATCTTAAACTAGTTGTTCTTATAATAATTGGATATGTTACCAATGACGCGGAACCTTTTATTCATTCAAGAAAACATAAAGATCGCTCAGTTTATTCGTAATCTCTGTTTTATTTGACATGGTGGCACAATTTTAATATTTTGCACGTTGTGTTGTGATAGTTGAGGCGTTATAACTAAAAGTAAATATTTGTGATTAGAGAAACTAAATTTTAATGGTACAAAATTTTCGCTTCACGTATATATATATATTTTATGGTTTTTTTAACAATATGTAATAAAATTACTATATTGTTCTAATAATTATCATTTACACAAATTGTACTGTAACATTTTCTTTCTCTCTTTCAAATAAAGACGAATCGGGCAGTAGTAATATATTTATTATTTCTTATAAAAAATATTTAAATAAATATTTTTATTTATATACTTCGTTACTTTTCAATAATGATAACAATGTAATATGTATAATGAAAAATGAATGTACTTCAAACGTTTGCAAATAGTTAGAATTTTATTAATGTCTTTATAATTGAATAGCTTTCCGCCCGCGGCTTTGCCCGCATGGAATTCGTGTATATCGCGCGACATGGTAAGAAGTATCCTATAGTGTTTCCGAAGCTCTAGAGTATTTGTCAAAATTGGTTAAGTGGTTTAGATGTGAAAGTTGTAAACAGTTGAACAATCTTACATGATTTTATGTGACAATAAGGAACTTCCATACAAACTTTCATCCCCCATTTTAATCTCTTCTACCCTTTTTTTCGCGATGAAAGTATCCTATGTCCTTTCTCAAGTTCAGTTCTATCGTACCGAATTTCATCAAAATAGGTTCAGTAGTTTAGGCGTGAAAACGTAGCAGACAGACAGACAGAGTTACTTTCGCGTTTATAATATTACAAAGTGTCTTTTTCCTTGCTTTTTACTCTAAAATATTCCTTAATTCTATAATACGTATAAATGATAACTCCATGTGCTCATTAATCAAATCCTTTCGTAATATACCTAATATGATATACCTAATATGATATATATTTATTTTGTAATATACCTAATATGATATATATTTATTGTATGTATTACTTATATAGCTGTATATTTATTTTATCTATTATCGCATCTACTTTATGTATTGTTCACACCCCCTTAGCCCCGTTTCCCTTCCTTTATTTCCTATGCCTTAAGGTTGCCTGGAAGAGATCGCTGTTATAGCGATAAGGTCGCCTTTTGTACAATTTAACTATTTTTGTTTCATGTTTCTCTTTTTTTGTAATTAATATGGGTGTACAATAAAGGATTATTATTATTATTATGTTAAGTACTAAGTAAAATTTCCATACCGCAAGGTACATATTAACAAAAAAATTTAAAGCCACTAACTATCCAAAATTTTTAAATTTTGTAACTCGCCCATGCTCTACTATTACGATGATAGTTTGCTAGCGACGAAGACTACGCGACGTAAAAAAACTTTGAAGTACGGCAATAATTAAATGAGAAAAGTAGTATTTTCATTTTTGGAAAGTGTAAACATATTTAAATTATGAGTTTAACCACAGACTGAAAATAATATGCAGTGTTGTTTAAAGGGAATGATGCTATTAAAAATATACAGAGCGCATCATTAATACATAAATATCAAAATTCAGAAGTTCGGTCATTGCGGTCACGAATGCTCTGCCGCGTTATTATTTATGGGATTAAAAGAATGTCACATTTATTTGACAGCGGAACTTACGTCAGAATTACCTTTCATCTAGCATGTAATTTGATAAAGCTTGATGGTAAATTAATATAACCACCCTAACTTTCCTAATATGGTTGCTACTACGTCTGGTCTACCTTTGAACACGGACTATCGTAAAGTATTGGAAACGTCGGGTTGATACCAAATTTTATACGACATATAAATCTAAAATAGTTTTCGATAAATATTTTAGTCAGTTATTCATAAAAATATACGTATATTCAGTATTGTGTTTTATATTTTTTATACAAAAATAATAATTGTATTTCATTACACATTTCAATACAGACACAGATGACATCAACACTTAATTACTTAGTGATGTAACTCATATAACATTATTTTTTAATAAAAAACCTTGTTACACACTATTACTAGCTATAAATTTAACAATATTGCTTCAACAGAGTAATAATGCTGGTATTAAATTAAAAGTTTTATAATCCTGCAAACTTGTTTTAGTGCCGATGTAAAAAATATTAGGCAGTGCACAGCTTGTACTAACAACCGGCAATAGCAGAGAAATGTTACGTTCATGTAGCCGAATTAAACATAAATAAAGTTCGGGCACTAGCTGGATATTTGAAGTGTCCGTATCACGCGCATTAGGGAGATTAAAATTCGTAAATCCTGTAACGTAAAAAGTAAAGAAAATACTTGGCTGGAAAAAGCTTTTCTCATCACTAAGTTTATTAAAAAATATTTATACAAATAAGACCTTCACAGAAAAAGCTAATATAAACCAAGGCGATGAAAAAAATGACGTCGTCTAACCGATTTCCTTTAAGGCAATTTTCTAAGAATTGATTATTTCCAATTTAGTCCTTGATTGTATCTAATAACATTTATTGCAAAAGTTTTGATGATATAGCTGGACAATCTGCTTCGAAATTTTATTTAGAAATACGCTCTCTATGAATACTAATGCAATGACTAGATTTCCTGAGGCATTTTATTCTACGTTTTGTCAGTTTAATATTATATTTGAGAACAATGATTGAAGACAACTTGAGAATTTTTTTATTCTATTCTGTACAAATAATGTAATCGTAAAATATGTCTGCCAATGTAATGACATGAGTTTATCTACATATACTAAATAAATTCATATTATATATATTAATTTCAATAGAATTAAGTAGATTTTATTATATAGAATTAATTTAAATTTATCCAACATCATTCAGTTGGTACCTACGTTTTTAAATAACCCAACAACTTACATGTGCGGATACGAGGTAAGAAAAGCTTTCCTCTGTAAACATTCAATAATTAGGCAAAATTAAAGATTTTCATCGTTTATTCTTAAGACAGTTTTAACATAAATAATATGTTCCTCCAATTTCATGTTTTTTGACTAGATTTACACATATACATGGAATATTATATAAAATGAAGCATGTAATTATATGGATGTAAATCGACTCACCAATGATGAGCCGGAGGAGGCTAGCAGCAAGCAGGCCTATATCTGGAGAATTAGCCATGGGTCAATCTCCCGCACGTACTTTCTATAGCAGCCATCACACACGAGAGCACAAACTCAAACTATTCACTCAGCTCCAACTGTTCGACGTTTTATAATATTGATCTATATTCACTTTCATGTTCTTCATAAATTTGAAATGATTGTTAATTCACTCGATATTTGATTAAACAAGCTGCCATTCAAATTGAAGAACGAAACATTGTGACGCCGTTGCTATTCCCTAGAAACCGGCAGACAACTGTGCACAATAACTCACTGAAAATTGGTGTAACTTTTTAATTTACGCCTCGCAATAAATGCAGGCTTTAGCTTGTGATTTATTCGAGATAATACTCAAGCAGAGATAATGGAATGTTATTTCTTACTATAATATCGTAGGTTTATTGTTTTATTATACTTCAGCAATTTCTTTTTTACGCCTCTATAAAAGGAAAAACTACGTAACAAAATTAATCAAGTATATATGTATTTTAATATAATAAATTTCGTCTTTAAAAGTCGTCTAAAAGAGTACTTATTTAATTTAGAGCATTAATGTGTCCTTATCCGGTTATGTATTATATATATATTGTGTTACGTATGTACGTATATAAGTATATGTATGTAGGTGTGTATGTATGTATGTGTATATGTATTGACATGTGTGGATATATATATGTAAGTATATATACATATTTATATATGGTAGTAGGCTATACCTACTATAATTATATTTATTTATTTATGTATCTCATTATAAGTTCTCGGGTTCAAAGGAACCCGGTCCTTTGGAAGGCTTGCGTGGGGACACAGGTCCAACACGTAGAGGCCCCTTTGAGACAACAATATTTTTTAATCTGACGCATTGACCGGGATCCATCTCTGAGTAACCATAGGCAATTGCTCAGAGATGGTCACCAGTCAATGCGTAGGAGCTATGGAACATATGGAAAACTAAAATAGGGCTATGGAATGGAGTTTGGATGGACTAAGTACTGGGCTATTGATTGAGACTACCGGACGTCCGCCTTTTCAACAGTCTCAAATTGAAAGGTTAGCGGACGGTGACTCGCCTCCCACTAGATGGGCCCCCGCAAAGCGGCGTAGTGCCTCGGGCGCAACATCGGTGTGGTCGGCTAAGGGTGTTGAGAGGTGTGCACCGGTTTCACCATCGCGAGTGCTCGTGAGCGGGTTTCCCCGTTATTACGCAGATTGAGCACTTCCACCCTTCCGAGCATATAGCTCTTGCGCTCCACTCTGCCGGCCAATGAAGGCAAGCCAGAGGCGGGGGATAAATTACAATTCCCCTCTAGAGGTCTCAGGTCCGTGGGGTCGCCACTCCCCAACAGCTCGCCACAAGCTGCCCTGCGGGCTTATTTATTTATTATTATTATTATTTTTATTTTATTTTTTTTTTATTTAAATTGCACTAGCGTTATTCCCTTTTCCTCTTTTCATCTGTCCCTATACTTAACGAAGGTTGTCTGTAAGAGATTGCTTGAAGCAATAAGACCGCCTTTGCATACAGACACATGAGTTCATATTATTGTTTCCTCTTCTTTTATATTTTATTGTGTGTGCAATAAAGATTATTCTATTCTATTCTATTCTAAATTATACAATTTATATGTAATGAGTTATTTATATTTAACGAAATTAAGTACCCTTTTTTTGGTAAATTCTGTGTTTGACAATACCCAAGTCTCCTTTTATATTCGAGCACAAGGGCACATGAAAAAGGGCT
Source organism: Philaethria dido (assembly GCA_033558755.1). Lineage (NCBI taxonomy): Eukaryota > Metazoa > Arthropoda > Insecta > Lepidoptera > Nymphalidae > Philaethria > Philaethria dido. Next base: position 67,518 of record JAKGSA010000783.1, read on the forward strand.
CGAGGCGGGCACGTACTCTGGCTCACATAGCATAGATAAGATTTTTATGTTAAGATAGAATTGCTTCAAATACAGTTGATATATCAGCAGTGAAGAAAATATTAAGTTAAATAAATACAGTGAATTATATTAAAAAATAAAAAAATATATATATTAAATATTCTGCTGATTTTGCTAATTGTAAACAATTTTAGGAAATTCAAATTAGCAAAGGATACAAATACAAAAAGCATAAAAAGATCAAAAAGATGGAAAGTTAGTGGTCAGGTATATCCAGTTATCCTTTAGTTAAATGTGCAAATTGTTCTTTAGAGCGAGTAGGCTGATTGAATAACAATAAAGCGTGGCTCCAGCACAGCAAATGCTAAGCGCACATTTGCAAACCAAGCTGGCGCGCGTATATCTCTTGTTTTAGCATATTCAAAATTCACAAACATAAGCTTCACTAAAGTAATTGCTTACTCTGTTACTGAGGCCCTTTGGAAAGGTAATATTTATAAGTTACAAAACACTTATTCCTACACAAGACAAATGAAACCATTTTTTACAAAATACTAAAAGTGCTACAATTACTCAAAAAACTTATAATAGTCAATATTCGATACCACTACAATATGATTTAGATGGTGGTAGGAGGGTCTGTCCTCCGTCTGGCCTGACCACTATCATGTCAAAGACGAACCGCCAAATATCTTATGATGTGTTCCGGTTCGATGGCATGTGCTTCAGGTTTTCCCCTATCCCACCCATCCTTTCCCTAAAATGGTGGGAATCTGGATAGCGGACTACTACATTGTCCCTCCCTTCCATTTGTATCCTTCTAGGTTATAACGCATCTACAACTGGAAGTTGTAGATGCCTCATGGCGAAGGTAACCATCACTTACCATTAGGGTGGTCCTTCTGCTCGTTTGCCATCAGTTATTCATAAAAAAAAAAAAAAAAAAAAAAAAAAAAAAAGAAAAAAAAAAAAACCACTACAATCGTAGGCAATGTGAAGCACTTCATGTAATTTATCATCACATTAATTATATTTAATCAATTTCGTTTATGTTATAGCAAAGTTTTGGGACTAATAATATTCCGACATTTTGGGTGATTACAATAAATAGCGATAAAACGTGTCTGCTAGTAAATTTTAGAAGCTGTCTAAAAAGTATATATTATTTTAAATTTACTACGCAATCAATTATTTATTTTTGAATTGTTATAAATTAAAATGTTAACCTTTTTTTGATAAAGCACTATTGCTGCACTTATTAGAATTTACATGATTTTAGTATTGGTCTAATAGTTATTGTTCATTTACTTTATTATTCACTCCACAGCTTATGTATAAGTAAGTGGAAACTTTATTGGCCTAAGTGTTACTATGTTAATTATGTGTTAATTTGATGTATTGTAAGTGCCGTTTGTTTTCCAACTGTAATAAAAATAAAAATAAAATAAAAAAAAAAATAATAATAAAATAATCATAAATACTAACATCATGATATTATGAACTTCATTTTGGGTGTTTTAGTTTATGTTTTTGTAAGTTTCTTCCTCGAATTAAACGCACTGAATATATAAAATTAGGAGTGAATTGTTCGTTTTGGTTCTAATATTATAATATATATAACAACTATATAATACTTAACTCAATCACATAAAGTATTTCTTTATAATGTACCAAAATTAAAAATAATTTTATTCCTATTATTCAGTAGAGCAGTTATTGTCACCTAGAACTTTGAAGTTCCCATCAAAATAGTACTTTATATTATTTTGGCTACGACATTGTGATAATATGACCTTGACCTTGTGACAATATTATCTATTTTTTTTATACTCATTAATATTTTTAAAACAATACTATGAAGTAATAAGTATTTATAATTATAACCAAAGTAATAATAGAACGTTTAATAAAGTTTCTGAAACAAATGTTATTAGAATTGGTTCTGGTACAGTATTGGCGGAAGAGAACTCTCAAATTGGTCTTCTAGTCTGTGAAGTTCATAATACAGAGCCATGTATGAACGTAACATATATGTCTTCTCATTAAAAACTATAATCACTTTTTTGTTCTAATAAAGGTTATTCTATAATCGTGGTTGTCGCTTGGTGGAGGTTCGTCCTCCTGTCTGGCCTCGCGTGACCACTATCATGTCAAAAGACGAACTCGGCCAAATATCTTAAGTGATGTGTTCCGGTTCGATGGCATGTAAGCCAGGGTTTTCCCTTCCCACCCCATCCTTTCCCAAAATGTGGTGGTTCCGATAGCGGACTACTACATTATCCCTCCCTTTCCATCTGTATCCTTAGGTTGGCAAACGCATCTAGTAAGTACATCTCTTGTAAGCTAGATGTTCATGTGGCGAAGGTAACCACTTACCATCAGGCGGTCCTTTCTGCCTGCTTTGCTAACCCGGTATCCAGGGCAAAAAAAAAAAAAAAAAAGAAAAAAAAATCGTGGCTATGTAACCATAAACATAATTAATCCTAAAATATATATTTACTAGAGAATCGTAAGCGTGGTGAGGTAAGCGCAGAAATAAATCTTTTCCACAAATATTTAAAGTATTAAATCACATAAATCATTAGATTTTGATTTTATTTATAGCCACGTAAATTTTCTCTTAAAATTAACCTGAGTGTTAATAAGCGACTGGCAGACTTAATGGAGGCACACCCTATAAAACATAATATTAAGATCAAATTTTGTAATTCAGCGAAATGTAAATGAGTGAGTTAACCCAACGGTTTAGCCATAAAACTATTTTAGCAGCAGATTTTCCGGAATAATTACTGTGCTTTACGGTATTCTAAACAGACTGGCAAACACTGGATGGCAAATATAATTACAAGGATATTAACATGGTACTAATTATGCTATAGGCAATATTGGAAAGCTACTACTACCACTGTCAGTTCATATAACTATATTACATTTTATATTAGTTAATAGTATGTTTATATATTGTCCACATAAAAGCCTGCATAAATGTCAAACAGCCACTCAGTATAAATATTCTAACCTAACTTAGGAAACAATGAAAGGAAGACCCAAAAAGAAAAAATACATTTTTTATATTTTTTTTTTTTTTTTTTTATGGATAACTGATGGCAAACGAGCAGAAGGACCACCTGATGGTAAGTGGTTACCTTCGCCCATGAACATCTACAACACCAGAGGCGTTGTAGATGCGTTGCCAACCTAGAGGATACAGATGGAAGGGGAGGACAATGTAGTAGTCCGCTATCGGAACCACTACATTTTGGGGAAAGGATGGGTGGGATAGGGGAAAACCTGGCTTACTTACATATAAAATATAACATAGCGTTTTATTGTTTGTTAGCTTTTGCCATGGAGTAGAAAAAACATAAAACAGGAACAGTAATAAACAACATAAAAAATGAAAAATAACAAGTTCTATTAATTTATATGAAACAGTTATACGATGTAAACTAATACTGTATCAACAACGGAACAATGTATTTCGGTAAAGGCAGAGAGCTCAGTTTCGTAGATTAATAAATAGTTAGCCCAACCTCATATGTGCACGTGCACTATAAGATCTTAGAATGCTCTTGTAGAAGCTTTAGCAAGTATTTCAAATGTTCCAGCTTCATATTTAACTAGTAATTCACTACAACTTCTTGGATACATTGCATTACATAAACTACGTGGATTGACGGTAGTTATAAATATATTATAATTTTTCATTGTATAGAATTTTTGTGTAAATAATAAGAACTTTGAGATAATATTTGGGTATATCTAATAAAACTACGTAACATCCTATGACATCGGAATTTTTGTATGATTCTTACATGTTTTTTTTTATTTTAACCTATGCCTGAAAAAGTTCCACAAATTTAAGTAAAGCTTCGCCATCTACAAAAAACCAAAAATGATTTACAAGTCATAAAAATTGTATACTGAAACATTTAATGATATTCAAACGAGAATGAGACCCAGTTAAAAAAAAATAATTGTTTTAATAACTCTTTTTATATATTCTATTTTACTTTCTGGCTACCGCAATTATAGTTTACTGGCTTTCCGCCCGCGGCTCCGCCTGCGTGGAATTCGATTATATCACGCGACGTGTAAGGAGTAGCCTATAGTCTTTCCCAAGGTCTAGACTATGTGTCAAAAAAAATTATAAAAAATAAAAATATTTTTTTTTATAAAAAATTTGTCCTTTCCCAAGTTCAGTACCTTCATACCGAATTTCATCAAAATCGGTTCATTGGCTTAGGCGTGAAAGCGTAACAGACAGACAGACAGAGTTACTTTCGCATTTATAATATAAGTAAGGAAGTAAGGATTGAGACGAAAACCAACAAGAGGGAAACTCGAATGTCACTTACATTATATGTCAAGATCTCTGATAGGTACATTCGATTGTATAAGAAAAAATATTACAAAACTGAGTTACTAACAGTTTATTTAGTATAATCTAAAAATAGTATCACAAGGTTAAATTAATAAAATGCATTGTTATTTAAGTATATCATTAACTTTTTTATAAAGAAACTTTTTAGCGTTTCATGGATTCACCTTACGGGTGATCCCCAGAATCATGATGCGGAGAGCGAAGCAGTACCTGGGACTTGTGACTCAAGTGTAGGCTTAAGAGGCCTCTTTAAGATGCGCATTAACGTTCGCCTCTACTATCCAAACTCCACCAATTCTAAAAACATGCTACTAATTCCGCCTTCGAAATGCGCACTAGAACCGAATGAATGAAGCGATATTTTAATCGCGTACAAATAAATTTTTAATAATAAATCATTATTCTTCGTCAGTTAGTAAGGATTGTTGTAAGAGAACGGAGTGTCTTAACACTAGGTTCTCAGGTTGCCTAACCTGCTATATGCGGGATACAGCGTGAAGTTAAAAAAAAGTTCAGTCGTAAGCTTGACATTAAAGTAACTGCTAATGTTCGAAAAATATATAGTAATTAACTATATCATTTTAAAATTTGTCCGGTATTTTATTTATATAAAGATTTAATATTTGGATACGGCGCAAATAATGCTACAAAAATCCATATACATATTCACAATAGCACATAAACTATTTACTACATGTGTCATAAAATATTTGAAAGCTTCGTGCACGAAATACAAATGACGTCACTTCGTCTAGGGCGATGCCAAGGGCTCACCAACAAAGCGCACGTGACGCTACCCTTCCTCTACGAGTACTTTTGATTTCATTCCAGCCATTACGCAGACCCTCTTATCCCTCCTTGTTTCCCTAACTCTGTCTGAAAACTAATATTTTAATTAAAGCTCCCTTTAATATTTGGAACTAAAACTTATCGTGACGCTTCATTGATTTAATGGCAAGCTCAAAACAGTGTTAGTTATAATGATTTTCGATTTAAACTGTAAATAGAAATTGTTAAGATCCAGCGTCGCAGACGACTGCAAAATCTTATTAGGATAATCAAGTTATACAACAAGACGTCTTAAGTCTTGCCTTTAAGTGGCGGTTACGACAAACTTCGAAAGTAAATGTCGAGACGTTCAGTAAAAGTGTGAGTAATAAATGTTAGAAAATCATTTTAAAATGTCTTAAAAAACTTTTATTATAGGTAAGAGATATCAAAAAAATTAAAGAATAAATGTAGAACGTTGGCTTACTTTCAAGCCCTTGTGAGCTTAAAAAGGGCCTGCAAGGTGTAGATAAGACCGAAAGTCGAATTAATTATGAAGTGCAACAAAAATTATCACCCTTAAGAGTTATTGATAATATGTTATTAATACACTAAATCCTTGGTGGAAAGTGGGGAACGGAAATGTTGAAAGAGAATGGAGTGTCTTAACACTAGCTGCTCTGGTACCCTCTGCCTACCCCGCTATATGCGGGATACAGCGTGAAGCTAAAAAAAAAAACTAAATCCTTACTAATTGCGATGACAATATTTATGAGTAAAGTCCAGTTATTACGTAGAATTGTATAACAAAAATATTTCAATTACAAATATTATAATTAAACAACAATAACAAAATAGAAGTAGGTCAACAATATATGATCATTTCACATTTTCACATCCTAGTCGTCGCCGGCTTATTAATTTAAATCTCAGCTACATTTTCGATACAAATGAAATATGTATTACCGATAATATTTAATTACCTTAATGAACACTATAGCGATTTAAATGTCAAATCCATTTGTGAAACTTAACTAAAAGGATAATATTCAATAATAACAGGTGCTAAAATGGAACTGGTTAACCAATTCGTTACTGAAGTCAATTAAACGTACGTATGACTAATATTTGTTATTCTATCCAATTAGACTTTAGATACATATACTGTATATATTGACATATACCCTAAATGGCGTGACTTGCTAATATAATAACAGATTTCAATATTATCTTCAAGAAGTTAAATTAAGGAATAATATTATTTTTCACTATTGAGACGAATCCTTTTTCAATACAGCAAAAGTCACTATATTGTAATTCCTATTCAGAAATAGAAAATGTTACTTCCAGCTAATTTATAATCTTTTAGCATTTAGCTAAAATTCGATGAACCAACCTACAGATAAATTAGACCACTACTTTCATCCGTTTCAAACATGGCGAAGTAGACGCGGGACAACAAACTGCGGATATAAGAACCAGGAAAACGCTAATTAACAATCTGACTAGACTAGAAAAATAATTATATTATAAGCGAAAAGCAAAGGAGGTGCTGTGGAACACCGTATACATGTAGTTGTTCTTTAAAAAAGCTACAAGTTTCATTTCAGACTGCGTTGATCCTGCTACTTAAAATGCTAGTAGGTACTATACAGACATTCTCCTGCAACGTTGAAGTCACGTTTAGTCGTTAGAAAGTAATTTAAAATACAACATGAACTAATGCCACGGAATAAAATAAAAGAAATCCAATTTCTATAACATTGACATTTTATTAATACTTTTATATCATGTCAAATATTTTCGTGACAAGCCTTATAAGACACTTCTATTGTACTGATGTTTTTCAGGCACGTACATTACATTAGTACTGTCACAGAGAGGAACAAGAAAATTATATATCAAAAACATTTGCAATAAATGACAAGGGCTAAACAGACAAAGACAGTATCCGATACAGCCTGACTTATAAAATTGATTGTTGCTTTATTTTCTGTTTCAAAATCATAATAATAATAATTATTGTTTTTCTTATATTAACTGTTTCAACATTCAAAAATTTGGATATAAAGAAGAATAACAAAGTGAAAAAAAATAAAAAAGTGACCTTTTTTGTTTCCGTCCTAAGACATCAAACGAAATGTCTTTCCTCGTGCTATGTGGCAAATCTAAAATTACAATTGCAGCTGATTTTTTCTTTGCGCTACCTAATAATTATATTTTTTAAATTTATATTACACTACAAAAACTTATGCTTCAAAAATTGAAATGAATTTACTATACTATTAAGAGTATATTATATTAAACTTTGTTTTCGCACTTGTACCAGTGTGTAGCACCCGTCGTTATACTTTGCTACTTTCTAAGCCTCTTGTCTTTAGCTTTAGTAAGTACAGAATATTTTATAAGGAACGACGACACAACAGTTTTTAACAAACATGTTTGTTTTTATTTAACAAAATATCAATACAAAACATTTCCTTGTATTATATGAATCTGAAATGAACTCTGATCTAGTCTATGATAATAGACTTGTTTTTCGCAAGCAAATATAAACTACCTCGACTTGTTTTTCAAACTCAATACACAAAGCTCATATTTTAGGTAAAACGCCATTAAATTAGACAGCAGACTCAATAGACTGTGTGTCATACCTTATTGTTACTGCAAAAATATATGTATTTTACGTGGGTTGGTAAGAAAGTATTGTAAATATGTAACACCATAGCAACGAGAATAAAGAGTATTATATTATTATATTTCTTCTTTGAGTATAAGCCACAGAAAAATAAATTTATATCTCTTAAGCAAAATCCTTTTGCGAAAGGACTAGTACAATTTATTTAAAGTAAATAACTTAAAAAGGGTAAAATGCGTTTACACGAGATTTTTCTCACATTTTAAACTACGCCACATTAAAGTTGTAATCCTATTTCATGTTGGACAAGCTCAAGTTCTGCTATAAAAGAGGTAATCGGATTTTGAGATTTAAAAAATAGTAGACCAAGACCAATGTAGCCAATTTTCAAACACAACTTAACTTTTATATTATCGTTGCTTTTTTCTTTACAAAAAAGCAATGAAGAGTCGAAGAAAAACACGCAAAAATAATTAAAGTAAATGACATTAAACCGTTCCAATGAGGTAATGCATCGCAATGAGTTATATTTTAGCAGTGAATAAGACACAGCTTGTGGACCGTTATCACACGCCTTTGCATATTAAAAGCACCAATCACGGCTCAGAGAACGCCGCTACTTATTACTCCCATTGCTAAATACTAAAGCCTCTGGAAACAGACGAGAAGCCAGATTAATTACAGCTTGGAGACCACTCGCGATGCAAAAAATATTAACAATACACATTTTGCTTCAATAGCGTGGTGTTATAATAATCTGCGTGTGATTTATTCTATTTCTATCTTGACTAATTTATTCTTATGTTTATAACTTCTTAGAAATAAAATATATATTGATTTAAAGCGTTAAAGAGTGAACTCAGCTATATAACTAAACAATGTCAGTCTCCTATACAGATAAGAAAAGAAAATCTTCGACAAAATGCCTCATTTCCGTATCATGAGTACGTACTGCGTTCAGGGGTTGCTGGTGGATTCCCGCTGTGGCATATGCTTATAAAAACACGCATGACATTGAGTTCTGTTATTCTATATAAAAATACAGTATAAATATACTACAGTAAGATAAACGTAAAAATGATAGGAAAATATTTTTTTCATGTACAAGTTTTTTTCTAAGGCCATTAGATAGCGTCTTTGTAGTGGTTACACTACACAGAAAATGATTGAATGACAATAATTTGTAAAATTTTTGTATTTTTTTTAACTTCACGCTGTATCCCGCATATAGCAGGGTAGGCAGAGGGAACCAGAGAACCTAGTGTTAAAACACTCCATTCTCTTTCAACAATTCCGTTCCCCACTTTCCGCCGTATTGAGGCATTGCGTGTTGAGTGGCGGAACTCAACACCACGCTTTGCGTTCTTACAAAACCCAAGAAACGAAAATACTAAATTTTACATTTCCTGGAGTGGGAATCGAACCCACAACCTGTCGCATTTACAGTCGCACGTTTGTGCCTCCGCACCACAACAGGCGTTGAATTGAAAATTTTTGTACAAGCGTAATATTTATGGTACGTTGGAAAATTCAATATTTTTTCACATCTAATAAAGATTTAAAGTAAAATTGTTTAAAAGCTAAAAGTTTAATGATTTGTCATTTTCATAAGCAATGTTGAAGTAAAGTATTAAGACAAACATAAGTATAGCCCTATATACCTTAGCTATGTGTTGCTCAATTCAGTTGTGTATCCTGTATATTATAAATGGCTCCTAGAATTGCTCTAGGGACCCTGGCATACACGGTAGTAACTTGTAATATAATAAATACTTAATTCGTGTAAACAACCGCAATGCTTTAAATATGTATGTGGAATTAATAACTATCATTCGTTTCTTGTATCTCTGGAGAAAAATGAAAATATTATTGCAAATTTTTGTTTAATTAGCCGTGTTAGTATGCAAGTGTGGAATAAATCTTCCAAACTAAATTTGATCCACCTCCTAGTATTCGATTAAGAAATGAAATGAAATTTGGAACATCTTGAGTCCAAATAACAATGGAGTATACATACTCCATTGTTATTTGGACTCAATCAATGTTGTGGTTAATTTAAAATGGCCGTCACAACAAAATGGCGGATTAAATCATATTACTCACTATGGATATTAAATGTAAGGGCTTAGCATAGAAAACATAAAAAAAATCGTTTTTAAAAAGGTTATAATTAAAGAGTATTTATTATGGAATAAAAAAACTACGATTGAATAAACACAAGAATAACAGGAAGCAATGTAATGTAGGCAATTAGGTATATTTACCGAAAAATACCTTTTGTGGTTTAATACTTAAATGTTTATGCTAAATTACCTATTTATAATACTCAAGAACATTGTTTATAAAAGATAAAATAAATTAAAACAAGAAATAATGTTTCCATCCAACCTTTTCTTTTATAGAGAATAGCATATTTTTACAAGTAATGGACGTCCGCACAAATTACGATGTGAAAAAATATAGGTGCCTTGTATTTTTATTATTTACCATTTTGAATTCAAGAAATAATATATCCTTTTTATATATAATTCACACACAAAAACTATTTCTATTATTTGGAAACCATAAGTACTGAAAAGTTTTTTAAAACTATCATTGTAACAAAAAATATTTAGCTAAAAAGTTACATTTTTATAAAAGAAATAAGAATACGTGGCAGAACAGAACCGCAATTTAACATAACAGCTTGCCTTTTAAAATGTTTTATGTATACTGCGGATACAGAAGGTAAAACTTATAACATTTCGACTTGCAACAACGTTTATCTTTCTATCGCTGTATAATCACTATAAAACCTTGTATGTAACGAACTAAAAAATGAACGCTACGTTTAAGCTTACATTACAAATTTATTCCATAAAAATAACCCATTCAAGTCACAAAGATTTATGATTTTACAGGTAAGCTTTCTCGTAAATTTTCCGAATAAATTATGGAGGATAGCATCAAGAATCTTTGACTATGTTAATATAAGGTACTTTTTAAGATCTATATAGGCAAAAGTTATCCTAAGCTTTACAAAACTTTATTTTAATAACGACATAGTGTATCCAATTTGTTTTTCAAACTTGTAGACGCGGAGTGAACCTATAATAGGTAGCGTAAAATTAAAGACCACTTCGACATGTTTTAAGAGCTATTTTCGTCCTACTTAATAGAACAAAGAATCTCGCATGTACATTACCGTACCTGCACTCGCATACTAATTAAGGCTAGGCTATCCTACACTCACGAATGTAAGAAAAGAAAAACTACACCAAGATACCTCAAGGCGAGGCGTGCTCACATTTCTAGGGGTTCTTATTTATATGTATATACCACATTTGTTTAGTGGACAGGTCCATTTCTATTCGAAAAGAAACACAATTAAAAATATACATTATAATTATATAAAACAACTTTTACGATAGCACGATTCTACTTTAAACCTTTTGTTTGATCTTCTAAACTATAGATACTGTTGACCCTGTTACGACTACAATACTCGTTTTAGTTCTAAATGGGATGTGTCCTATTTGTAAGTTGTAAATGTAAAATTGAAAAGAATGCAATAAATGTCATCATTTTAGTTCACTTAACACCAGCTTCACTCTGCGTATCTTGCTCTATTTTTTGTAAGTACATTTCTGTAATTTTTACGATCATTCTAAAAACGACAGGTCCGTCCAACCCAACACTCGTTTATCTACTCAAGTAAGGGAGAAAAATTATGTTTAACAATTAATAATATTAAACTCGATTTTATATTTACATGGAAAGCCTTTACTAGTTCAATAGCTAAAACGCTTTAAAGTAAAGCAGAGAGTCTTAACACTAGATTATCCTATTCTAGCCTGCTATGCGGTAAGACGCACGAAGCTGTTTCAAAACTATATATAGTTTTAAATTACTTATAAGTAATTTAAATTTATAAAAGAAACTTTTTTTTTATTACTTCTTTTTTAAATTTAAATTAATTTCTTTCTTATACAATATTATAAATATTTCAAAAATAATTATTTTTATTAAATATCTTAAGTTCAAATTAAGCTTTAAGTTTCCAAAATAAACTACTTTTTATAGCCTATCGATATACCTAGCCGTAATTAATACAAAGCGAATTAGATGTTTAAATTGAGTAATTACTTGCTGGTATAGGAGTGAGATCATTAATGAGTCATTAATTTTAATATAAGGATTTAGAGCAAAGTGATTACTGGTTTGGACACCCCATTAATTGTACATGTTTGTGACAAATTAGATGTCCTATATATTACATGTCTTTGTTACTCAGTAAATAATTTATTTAAAGAAAAATGTGCTCTTTTGTAAAATATGATAAATGGCTGGCTAAGTAAGTTAGTTTCCTCCATATTTTGCTGTGTATTGTAGCAGTGTTAGGATCAGTTACCCAACATGTAATGTCTCTAAATTAACTAGATATAGAAGATATTATTCGGCACTAGGACCATTATGTGCTTCATAAATAAAATTACTTGGAAATAAAAAATATATATTTAGTAAAACAGCTTACATTTGAATTTTATTGTTAGAGCCATTATTAACTAAATCATCCGAATGGAAGACGAAAAAAGGTTCGACAACGGTAATGATGAATGAAGTACCGTCACTCACCACATAAGGAGTGAAAAATACAAGCGCGTACGCCAATATACTGTGTACATATATCATTTGTTGTACAAATAAAAGCGAAATAGATTAAATAAGAAAAAGCTTTAGGTGTCATAACGTTATTATTTTTGATGTCCATAATTATTGAAACGTATCATATTTCAATTTAAATATGCTAAGTTTATCGATATAGTTAGAATATAAAACAATTTACTATAATATTACAGTCATGAATGTAAGTCTCATTGCTACTGACATATATGTAAATATATATAATACTAGCTTTCCGCCCGCGGCTTCGCCCGCGTGGTATTCGGTTATATCGCGTGACATGGTAAGGAGTAGTAGTTTCTTAAGGTTCTAGACCTTTTAGACCAGGTCTAGACTATTTGTCAAAATTGGTTAAGTGGTTTAGGTGTGAAAGTTGTAAACAGTGGAACAATCTTACATGATTTTATGTTTGACAATAAGGAAATTCCATACAAACTTTCATCCCCTATTTCAACCTCTTCTACCATTTTTTTCACGATAAAAGTATCCTATGTCCTTTCCTGTTCAGTTCTATCTTCATACCGAATTTCATCAAAATCGGCTTAGGGCGTGAAAGCGTAAATACAGACAGACAGCGTTACTTTCGCATTTATAATAATATTATTACTAAGGATTGTTCAGGTATGATACAATACATGCAAATTTAAAACTTAAACCCCTTTTTTTATTTTTGTAACAAAATCGTTAAATGTTAAAGATGTTAAATGAAGCAAGAAAATTTACTCTCTTTAGATAGAAAAAATAAAGCTGAAAATTTCCGCCTCCACCTATTCAGGCGCATAAAATTTAACTTCAGTGGGATATAATCGGCCATATTTAAATACGCCAGTAGGCTATAAGTAATAAATTTTCCATTGACGACGAGGCGAAGAATCGAACAAAAACGGTTCTTGTTGAATTCGCAGGCCAACAATAGATAATTTATCGCAGCCGGCTCAGGCATGCCGCTTGTGTAAGAAATTGGTTGAACTTCACTATTTTTCAAAACTGAACAAATTTATTTTGATATAAATAACTTTGTAGAAACCGCGTAGCTCCCAAAGAGGCAAGATAACTTCTTAAGTATGAATTTTCATATTTGATATAATATAAAATTTTAGATTAAGTATATTTTTATTGATAACGGACGGCAAACGAGCAGAAGGACCACCTGATGGTAAGTGGTTACCTTCGCCCATAGACAGCTACAACACCAGAGATGTTGTAGATGCGTTGCCAACCTAGAGGATACTGATGAAAGGGGGGACAATGTAGTAGTCCACTATCAGAACCACCACATTTTGGGGAAAGGATGGGTGGGAAAGGGGAAAATCTGGCTTACATGCCATCGAACCGGAACACATCATTAGATATTTGGCGGTTCGTCTTTGACATAATAGTGGTCGAAAAAATATTAGCTTAACTATTGCTCTCAGTTACCAACTTTTTCTTTCCATATTTAATTAATATTAATATTCATCAAACCGGGATTTCTTTCCTTAAAATAAGGCTATGACGTGGAAGGAGTTAAATAATTTTTATGAGGAAATATTTTAAATGCATAATTAAAATTTTAAGTAACAGGAAACTTATAGAAACAGATAACTAATATTAAAGGTTTGGTTAACCACCAAGTCCCATCATGTAATCTTAGTTACTGAACAAATATTAACATCTCTACAAATAATAAACGACATTATATAAAATATATTTGCCAGTTCTGAAGACGTTACAGCAATTATATAAATTCATTTCAATCTTGCTCTTTAAAACAATTTATATCCATTCTGATAATTTATAACTTTTTACGAAGAATCTTCTTTCATCTCAAAAAGTCATTTTACTGCTTATTTCATTTTACGATATTATTCGTTTAATATCAAAAGATTTGTATCTTTAAATGACCTTAAATTTATCCCTCAAACGTATTACGAAAGGATTTTGATTCAATTATAGTTTATAAAATCATTTTATATTATGATTACTATATTGCTCAATAAATATGTTGCTATTACAGTTGTAGCGATCTATTACTATCGTCACTACTTGTATAATCTTATCCTTGTGTTACACAAGCTGAGCAGTATACAGTGGAGCAAAGTTATTACTTTACTGGCTAAAAGGTTCTCTAGATTCGGCTATACGAAACGCGATTGTTGTATGAGGAGGTCTATTCAGACTCGCTAGTGACTGGAATCGCTGATAACCTTTCAGCTGAATGTTTGAAACTTTTTTACCCCCTAAGGAAAGCCGACAATTCATGAACATGACACAAAAAGACCAGACTAAAAAAAGTTAGTCTTTTCATAGTGTCAAACTATGTATATATTACGTTATCGGTAAATATATTCCAAATAATTTTTACGTGGTATTTATTTTAATATCAACGCCATTCAAACCTTTTAGATCGAAAAGTTCTTTTTATATATTTGTATGGTAAAATCACGAATTGGTGCTATTCGATGACTAAAATTCATTTAATGGGGTAAAGAGTACCAAAGTATGCAAAATGCACCTGAGCATATGAAAAATTGCTTCGAACGAGGGCACACGCCTGAGAAACAATTGGTGCGCGTCGCAATATGTTGCTGAAATATAAAAACTCACAGCCTTTCACTTAAATGCAATTTGAATATTTGATCTAATATTTACAGAATACGTTATAGAATAACCCAATATATATATATATATATATATATATATATATATATATATATATATATATATATATATATATATATATATATATAATATGTAACATATATAATAATATCAACATTTTTTGAAACAATTGCAATTTTTTATGTATGAAGAGGATGGATTTGATAAATTACAAAAAGATGAATTGATAGCGTAAGGTAGTGAATTTGAATTTGTGAATTTAGTTTCTTGAAACTTGAACTTGAACTATTTAAATTTATTTAGTTATATACAGATTTTTATAAAATATGTCGCGATAGGAGTCGATAGCATATACATCTACATTTTGTTATAACATGACTCATAATTGTACTTTTTGCCACGAGATGCAAGCTGACTACTACTTGCTAATAACAAGAAAAAACATTAAATGTGAGTCCGAGATTCTTACAATGATTGTAGCATCGTACCCCAATTCGTTGCCTCCGCTCGTCGAGCGTATTTATTAGAAACCCATCGACATTTCAAGGCCTAATAAAGTATTTATTAACAGCGCTCATCAATAGCTTTTCAGAATCTCGAATTTCAAGCTCGAATTTATCTCGTAAATATGAGAAAATGAGCTTTCGTTTTTACTTATATGATATTTTTACATAATCCTTATTTTCTGGTTAATTGTAAAATACTAAATAACAATCAATTATTAGAAACTCCATTATTATGTTACGCTAAAATAAAAACTAATATTTACCTACTGGTTCACACTTTTTTTCACGTGTCAGAAATTAAAATAATTTAAATCGTTTTCCCAAGTGAGTATCGAATGTTTATTAACATCGGGTTTAACTTAGCACAGTGGGATAGAATCTGACTATACTACCAAATAGAAAATTGTTATTGTAATTAATACTATGCTTTTACAAATGGCAATTAAAAAGTTACATTTTTTGTTCATGGATCATTATTATTTGTTCTATAACTAAACAGAACTAACAACAGTATTTTCCCGCATTTAGCGGAATAGCTTTATCTTCTGCTTACAAAAAGAACATATAAAAAAGAATATGATTATTTACTACATAATTCAAATAATTAAATAGGTGCAACTTCAATTTATTTCATTTTATTAAGTACAATTGATTTGTTTTAACATTCTCATTCTACAAGAAAGCCCTTCAAGGGCTTTCTTGTAGAATGAGATTCGACTAATACATGGATCTAAAACAATTATGAAATTATTTATTTAATCCTATAAGAGAGTCACTTTTGTAGTTAGTATCATGTAATATCCCCAAATAGAATGGAAAGTTTCTGGTGTCGCCACTAAGCACGAACTTTTATATGAGCTAATATTTACATAACACAGGTTTATACATAACATATTATACGATAAAATATTAAATATAGGATTTTTCTAAAATGACAGACTCATAGTACATGATTTCCAAATAAATTTTTGGATTTGTGACAAATCGATACAAATAACTCAAATAGTTTATAGTTTAAAGTAATTAACATTTAAAATTGGTCAACAATCCAGTTTACACAGATCCATAGGAAAACAGTGGCTAACTGGCACTTCATCATTTTAATTAACATTAATGAAGCAATTACTAGTTGTGGAACAATACATTACTATAAAAGCAGAAATTTTTGTTTAACACAATGCCAGCGTGGCTAAAATAAATACATTAAGTTTGCGCTGTCAGTCGTGGCCAAGTACCGTAAGAGATATTTTCCAGCGCGCATTTTCGCCGCAAGTCGGTTTTTCAATTTATTTCCCCGTTTTAGCTGAGTGACGCCATAATTACGACACCACTTCTGGAGCCGCAAAATCCACACACCTATTATTTTTTGGTTTAATTAAAATATATTATATTATGATTTCTCATTTAACTTGACGGCGTTGGGGAAAAACTGGCATAGGGTTCTTCGAAGTAATAGTTGATGGTTCAAATTGGTGTCTTCATAGATATATAGCATACAGGCGTATTACAGTCAGATTATTTTTTTTTTTTTTTTTATGGATACTGATGGCAAACGAGCAGAAGGACTGCCTGATGGTAAGTGGTTACCTTCGCCCATGAATTACAACACAAGAGATGTACTAGATGCGTTGCCAACCTAGAGGATACAGATGGAAAGGAGGATAATGTAGTAGTCCGCTATCGGAACCACCACATTTTGGGAAAGGGATGGGTGGAAAGGGGAAAACCTTGGCTTACATGCCATCGAACCGAACACATCATAAGATATTTGGCGGTTCGTCTTTGACATGATAGTGTTCGCGAGCCAGACGGAGGACGAACCTCCTACCACCAAACAATTAATATATTAAACAAACAAACAAAAAACAAGATTAGCCAGTATGATGTTAAGTTTTGTAATCACTATATCTAAAATCAGTGGAAAGTGATGTAAGCAACCAAATATCCAAGAAAATAATGAAAAAGGAGAGAAAAGAGTTGGTTTTTTACATTATATGTTAAAACATAAACGGAGTTCAGAAATAAATCAAATTTTTCCCTGTGTAAAATAAAATCGGCCTGGTCTATGAACGCGATGATTTTGATTATGATAGCCTCGATTTGTTGACTGGTTTCGATTTCTCCAATTCTGGTTCGGAAGTTTATTTATTTTCGCATTAGTTTCTTCTTTAACTACCTTTGCTATGCAAGGAAAAGGGTGCTTTTTTAAAATAAAAACATCATATTTTTTTTTATGTTAAGAATACAAAAAAATAAACAACAATATTTTTTATTTTTAAACTTCGTCCACAACCAAAATATACTTACAACGAGAGTATGCAAAATCCCAACTTTCTAAAAAGACAAAATGCAAAACGGGATCCCCATAGAAGAATGACAACAATATAAGGATGCGAAGGAAGTTTAACATACTATGGTAGAGTTATGCGCGTCGAAGCCTCTGGGATACGAGGTGAGTAGGTACATTTCCCGCTATAACCGTGGAGATAAAAGAGACATTGAACTTACTTCGTCCGGGTAATAAGTATACCCAGCTACTCAATGTTTCAGACAGTCGCCATTTCAATCAAAAAGTACACTTAGCCTTCAAATGAAAAGAGCCAGTGACTGAAGCGTTCTGGGCTAAATGACTTGTTGAAGTACTTTACTAAATAATAATATCCCTTTGTTATTTTTCGAGTCGGTAAGCATAGGGAAGCGTGGTGCCAGTGGAGGCGTGGCTTTCAGTGATTGTTAGAACACTTTTACTGTAGCGATTCAAGATATTCTAGATTATTGATTCCTAAAAATGAATAGCATTTTCATCTCATATTAGTAATTCTCATTCGTTATTTGCTTTACGCACAATATTCTATAGTAATGGTAGTGAAATAACATGAATAGGAATTATTAAATTTACATAAATTATCAATAATATTATAATATTCATGTTTAATAATATTTTAAGCTTTGCACTCAGGTGTTTTCATATTTCATACATTTTACAGTCCTTGGACAATGGTAGCTTTTCCTTTGTTATAGCAAATCACAGAGCTACATATTGGGTTTAGTGAACCGATTACAAATGAATTGACACAGTCATGTAAACGAAACGAAACGAAAGCTAGCGCCCATTAGGCGTATGTAATTCGTGATCACTTTCCAGCTTCAGAGATTGAAGTACTATAGAGATAGAATGAATGTGACAAAATTCTTATTATGCTATGCTTATGTGCTATTTCTTTACATTTTCGGATATGTAAAATTGTGTGGGGCTATCATGAGGCTGGGGTACAGTTAGTCGTCAATGCTGTACGACCTGGCTATGCCAAGTATTTTCACGACTATCGGTCCATTTTGACATGTCCACTCATGTCGTTCGGTTTCCTGGTCGCTATTACGAGAACCTTACCGCCCCAGGAAAGCCACCAGAGAACCCAGCGTTAAGACACCCGTTCCCTTTAACATTACCGTTCCCCACTTTCCTCCGGAATTGAGGCATTGCGTGCTGAGTGGCGAAATTCGGCCGCTGCGCCGCGCTTGCCTTGTTACCAGAGCGAGGAAGTGAAAATACTAACTACTAGAATTTCGACAACACGAAATCGAACCCACAAATCTGTCGTTTACAGCTCAGTAGTGTCTGTGCACCACGACAGGCCTCATATTTATAATTTTAATATGTACTTATATTCTACATTAGAATGAAATATGAATTTAAAAACAGTTTTGATCATTGCCCATGTATATGTAAGTAACATATTAGCTTTTAAGTGCAGCCATTTGAATAAGCTGAGTCGACGTGGCATCGTGCGTCTTTAATTTGGGACAAAACACACGGCTACGGCTAATAGTCCATTAAGGAGAATGGCAAGACAAAAGTAGTGATCAATAAAGGCCCTGCTTAGTGGGTTGGAGAGGTTAGCTGAAATGTTTGGGATGATACGAACGTACGCAAGGGTGTTATTAATAGTTGACTCATGGATCTGCCTATAATTTGCTGACTGGAGACAAGCTTACGCAACAATATGTAAATTTGGCAGAATTACTCTGAACATTGTGCCATGGCAACTTCATTCTTACACTAATCTGTATAATGACATTAGTTTTAATTAAGTTGTTTAACTTTTATAGATTTATATGTATAATTTGTATTCTATATTTTTTGTATAACAAACCTAATTAATTTTCCAAAAGTTATTAGCTAGTTATTATAATAGGAAAATGTGATTTTTGTTAGAATTCAAAAAATCTATAATCTTGTATGATATAATATAAGGTGCATATTTCAAACTATGTATAAATTTATTCCAACACCTGCGACTTCTACCCCAAAATAATAAAACGATGTCGATAACTTCTCTTTCTGCATATCATAAATATACACTATAAGGAAAATACACTTCCTAGGGGTAAAATTACTCCCTTCACGTTAAAAATTGCTTCCATGAAAACGACTATATTTATATACTAAAATTGCAAGAATTCAATATGCTTTTAACGCAAGATTATAGCTTGAATATTGAGGTTTGCAGTGAAACGAAACGTATCATCAACGTATTTTGTAGTGCACTCCAGTCTTGAGCTCATCTCGCTTTTCTACACTTCCAGCAAATACATAGATACAGAATAAACCTTAGAAAACAGATCGTGTTTCGATTCAAATCTATTTTAGAAACCAATTTAACAATAATAGGGAAATCCTAGTCCTTACAGTTCCACTTCCGTCGCAATAAAAGGAACTATAAAATTCAATCGAATTCTTCGCCACTGACGTCTGGCCCCACATTTGTCACATTCACAAAAAGTAAGAATTAGCATATTTAATTTAAAAATTCCCCAGAGCACCTTATAAGTAAATTTCACTGTTTAATTGACAATTGAATTGAAAAGAAAAATTGTGTGTTTATTATATATATATAGAAATATATATATAGCATATATATATATATATATATATATATATATATAGGGCAGTTAGGGCAAATATATATATATATATATATATATTAAGAAAGAGTTAAGTTAGTTATATATATATATATATATATATATATATATATATATATATATATATATATATATATATATAGTTATATATATATATATATATATATATATATATAATTATTAATTCTCATGACTCTCCCCCCCATTCTTTGATAAAATGTTTAAATTTCAAATTACCTACAGTATGGAAATCTTATCTGAACCTGAATAATATTAAAAATTATATATATACATTTACTTCATCTCTATTTCTATGTTTTGTGTTAGTAGGGATAAACAAAAATATAAAATATGACAAACGGAGTTCTTGAATACGTTAGCCATTTTATTTTGTGAAATTCTATTAAAAACTCATATTAGTATGCAGAGTACGCGAATACATAAAAATATGGATATGTAGTAATTCTTTTGCAGTCTATCATCTCTGTATACAAATTGTGCAAGTTTTTCAACAGAATATTCCTTTACTTAAAAATATAGCCACAATAAAAAATATTATATTCATCTGAGTTTAACAAAAAGTATTATCGTAAAATTTAAATATCAATTAAATTAGAACTACAAAAGTCGACACATCTTCACTAACAATAAAGGCGTAACATACAATGCATCCACAACTGCCTATAATGTTTTCAACTCACGGTTCAATAACTCGATCGCTGATGCAATCACAGCGATGTTGGAGCTAAACCACTTCGTACAATCTCAAATCTATAAATTGACGAGGGGAAAGGAAATCAATTGTGATTTTATTTTATATAAATACGAATCTTGAATATTTGCAGGTCTCAAAATGGCACTTCGTAACATAAGCGTTAATGTGCCAAAAGGCTACGTTCAAAAAACATTTTTTAAGCGTAAGAGTAAAAAGACAACAAAATAAATATGTATACAAAATTATAAAACATTTTAATATTGACGAAATTAGAACGAATGGGACAGACGACGATGGTGCGTCTTGCTATCTGATCCGGGAATATATTTTCGCTTATTTATTATATGGACACGTATGTATATTTTTCTGTGTAAAACATACCAAATACCGCTATCCAACTTTTATAATTCTAAATTAAAACAGAAAAACAGAATTCTATTACAGAAGATTTTGTCTAAGCCAATATAATAAATTCGAATCTGTATAATTTATAGGAAAGAAAAAAATATATAATAATCGAATAAGATATATGGATGAGTTCCAGCATTACTTATCACTATCGCACTACATTCTACAAATTAGTAGCAATGTTTACGAAGGAGAAGACGCTTTTATTTATTTTCATTAGCCTCACCTACATGCTATACTGAATACAAACACTTACTGTACGTCAATCTATTGACAAACATTACCTTCATTAGTTATTTTACTTACTTATACATACATCATCCATAAAAATCATTATCCATTTTTAAACAACAGCTTAAAATATATTATCTTTCTTTATAACCTGCCCATAATAAACGTAACTGTCATCTATATCACAATTAAAAATATATTACCTTACATTGTTATGTTTATATATATATATATATATATATATATTTTTCATGTATATGTAATATATAAGGACAGAATACTTATATATGTATTTATTAGTGTATATATTATGTAATAAGTATATGTATGTATATGATATATATTTATTGTATGTATTACTTATATAGCTGTATATTTATTTTATTCTTGTATCGCATCTACTTTATGTATTGCTCACACCCCTTAGCCCCGTTTCCTCTCCTCCTTTATTTCCTATGCCTTAAGGTTGCCTGGAAGAGATCGCTGCTGTTATAGCGATAAGGTCGCCTTTTGTACAATTTAACTATTTTTGTTTCATGTTTCTCTTCTTTTTTTGTAATTAATGTTATGGGTGTACAATAAAGGATTATTATTATTATTATTATTATTATACATATTCTCATGTAAAGTCTTATCTATGTACAACAAGATATAGTTGGAATTTTTATGAGGATTAAGTCCCTAGTATTTCATGGATTCATCGTAAGGGTACCAAACCATTGCATTGTATCTGTGTGGAACAAGCTGCAAAGATCTCTTAATGTGTCCATTAACGCTCGCCATTCGTTATAACTATATGTTAAATGGTTATATATTTGACAGAAGCTAAGTTGCGTTATTATGTTTTATTTAAATAATTTTTATTCCCTGTAAGTAAGATAAAGCGAAACGTGCTGACTTCTGCCACCAGCACGCAATTACGGGGCGAAAAGCAGAGAACAGAGGTCTAGGTTATGAAGACGTTTTTTTCCACAGACAATTTTTGCTTCTTTGGTACACTACAGTTCATAATAATTTTCTAATTATAAGAATTTTAATTAGTTTAAACTAATTCCAATTTTATCTGTCTAGCTAAAAAGGTAAAAATGACTCAAAAATGTTTTGAATATATATTTTGAATACAAATGTCAACATCAATTTTTGCAAAGTTTTCTTTTAGTATTTAAAGTTTGAATTTTTAACTCGATGTCTTTTTCGACGGAATTTTAAAATGTACAGAATATGAGAGGGAATGTACAATCCTTGCATATTTGGGGTAATTTCATTAGTTATTCGCTTTCTATCTTTCTCTACTCCTACTATATAAACTTTAAAATATGCTAAATTTCACCTCTTCGGTTATTAATATATAGGTATAATTATGATATAGTCTATACCACTTTTACTTCCTCCTCTTTCCGAATTCGAGAAATCGTATTGAGCGGAAATGGCTAGTCGCATGTCGCCCTTGTACTTTCACATCGGGGGAAAAATAAAAAAAAAATTAAATATAAATAGCTTCCTCCCCTAATGAGAATTCAACTCCACAACCGCTCGTTTATAGTCAGAAACTATTCCACCGTGCCACTATGGTCTATATATGTCTTATAGTCTACACTATTATCATTTCACAGAGCACACGGCTCCTTTTAAAGTCTGTCTGAGTTTGAAGTGAATGCCAAGTAGTTAGTAAGTCGATCGAGACTGTGGTTAGACGTTTAGTATGAATATACCACTGCTCTAGAGGAACCAAATAAGCTAAATTCTAGTAGACGTTACGCATGTAAGTGTAATTTCAACTATTAAAAAGCACATTGAAGCATAGTTTTATTGTATCCCGAACTGTTTTTTGAATTCTAAAATAAACAAGATACAAATGAGACGCTGGTCAATCGTTACAAGCTCAAATGGTTATGCCTTTTTGAAAATGTACCAAATATAAAAAAATATATTTATAAAGTAATTACTCACGGTAGCAATAGTCTTACAGCCCCAGTCATCGAACTGGTACAAAAAACCTAATATTTGTTGAAATATTGAATCTATTTAAACACAGGTGGTGCTTACGAAGAGTGTTTTTTTTTGGGTAATCACGAAAAATAAGTAAAATGGTTTACGTCTGAATCTGTTTATTTTATTGTGATTAAGCTTTTATTGTTTGTGGTATTGAAATTCCTTAGTTCTTTTTTACTTTTTGTTGACGATTGGGGTGTACTAACTACAATTTTTTGTCTATATCTCTTAAATATTGGACAAATTCTAAAAAAAAAAGATCGTGTATTTATTCTAAATTATTGTGTTGAATCCAAAATCTAATTAAATAGAGTTGTAGAGGATTAGAATATAGTAGTTTTCTATAAAGCACAGCATTGTTCAGTAATATATATGTACACGCATTGATATAATGCAAGGCCTCATTTCACTAGAATATGCAAAATTTACTGCTCAAAATTATATAGTGTTATAATGTCATTCCATAAACATGGAAAAGAAAAATGAAGGGAAAATATTGTCCTTTTTTTTTTTCATGGATACTGGATGGCAAACGAGCAGAAGGGACTGCCTGATGGTAAGTGGTTACCTTCGCCCATGAACATTCGCACAACACAAGAGATGCACTAGATGCGCTGCCAACCTAGAGGATACAGATGGAAAGGAGGATAATGTAGTAGTCCGGCTATCGAACCACCACATTTTGGGGAAAGGATGTGGGTGGGAAAGGGGAAAACCTGGCTTACATGCCAATGAACCGGAACACATCATAAGATATTTGGCGGTTCGTCTTTGACATGATAGTGGTCGTGGTGAGCTGTACGGAGTGACGAACCTCCTACCACCAAGCAATCCTATATAGTCCTATGGATACTTCCTTATAAATTCTAAGAACTAACAAAAACAGAAATTATACAATTTTTTGTTTTTGATAAAGTGCACAAAAGCAATAGCAGTTAATAATACACATTCCATTGATTTAATCATATGCATTAAGAAATGAGCTTGTATAAAGCTAAAAACGTAGTTTCCGAGCAACTATGTATTACTACCTAGCAAATAACCTTCTATGTTCATTGGAAATGCACTGTGAACGAAGATAAAGCACCCTCGTGTAACAGGAACTGGATATATGTATCCATAAATAATTGTCTGGAATCTGGACGACATGGGAATTTTACTAAAGATTTATAATCTCCAAATTTTTATGGTTAATATTACTTATTATTATTAACTAGTCTGCCTGGCCTCTAAAAGATGTCATGTCAATTTTTTTGAATGGTTTAAAGGTGGCCATATAGATAGAGATCCTTTTTGTCCTTTAGTCATTTTTTTCTTACTTCTGTCATTTCGATCATAATGTTTTTAATGTTCTTGTCTATTATAAAAACAATAATAAAAATAATTAAAACGTAATTGTAAAACAATTTTTCAGAAGAAAGTCATAATTGCAATAATAAAACCTAAGTGCACAATTTACCTGGTTAATTTTGAAAATGTGTTTAATTTAGTTATGTTATTAAAAAACTTTTGTAATAATCGATGTAAAACAACAGAAGCGTAAATCCTTAATATAAGATCGTATAAGCAATATAAACTTGAACCGGACGTCACAAACGTAAACTCTATATGGGCCTAGTTATCTCCAACAGAGCAGAACAAATTCGTATCATTTGTTTTAGCAAGAGTTACAGCCTTAGAAATGCTACCGATAGCGACTTTCGAAAATAAAAAGTTTAGGTAATTCCAGAAATAAAAAGCAATATATATGTTTTAAAAGTTTTCATATGAAATACTAGGATACTGATCATTATATTACACCAAATCTTTACAAATTGTGGAGTATGTATTATTTCCAGTAGGTTTTGCGTGAAAGAATATAAGATTTTCTCTTCAGATTTTTTTATTATTTCACACTAGCTTCCGCCCGGGCGGCGTTTCGCCTGGGCGTGAAATTCAGTTATATCACGTGACATCGTAAGGAGTAACCTTTATAATCTTTTTACCCAAGGTCCAGACTATTTGTCGAAAAATTGGTTGGTGGTTTAGGTGTGAAAGTTGTAAAACAGCCGGAACAATTTTATATGATTTTACGTTTGACAATAAGGAACTTCCATACAAACTTTCATCCCCTATTTCAATCCCTCCCACCACTCTGCTCTCAAGGGAGCAAAGTATCCTATGTCTTTTCTCAAGTTCAGTTCCCATCTGTACCGAATTTCATCAAAATCGGTTCAGTGGTTTAGGCGTGAAAGCGTAACAGACAGACAGACAGACATACAGAGTTACTTCTTTGAATTTATAATATTAGTGGGTATGATTGTCAACATAATAAAGATTTTAATTGTTATACTCTTTTACTATTTTGCGTGGCGATCGAATAACGAAAACTAAGCGTTAGTTCCTTCTGTAATAATAAGTTGAATTGTAAAACACTTTACATAACAAAAGAAACAAACTCAGTGTCTCTTTTTAAGTTTAATAATTATTATATATAAATATTTTTTAATATCTTATATGTTTTTGATACAGTTCAGACTATGAAGACATATTTAAGTAATTTAAAGCGATAGTTAAAAATCAAATTTATAGTTTTTTTCTTTTTAATTTTTAATTGCCACTGAATTTCCTTTATGATTAATGATGTCACCCTCATAAAATATTTACATACTGGTATAGCTTACAAGTAAAATATACAACAAAGTATTTTCGGCCTAAATATTAACAGTGATTTTGCCTTGCGCGGGGAGGAATGAGTTATGTTATCCGCTGGGAGCTAGGATTACTTTCTCGAGATAGAAAACGGTTTGCATACAATACTGTGGCCACAATACAATATGTTCTGCATTGAAATGTGTTTTAATATTTTTAAGGACTTTGACACCTTTACTTTCGTTATAAGAAAGATCTTTGCCACTCAATCTAGTATTTTTGTTAGGTGGTAGGAGGTTCGTCCCCTCTCGACTGGGCCTGCAACCACTATCATGTCAAAGCAAGACGAACCGCCAAATATCTAATGATGTGTTCGTTCGATGGCATGTAAGCCAGATTTTCCCCTTTCCCACCCATCCTTTCTAAAATGTGGTGGTTCTTGATAGTGACTACCGCATTGTCCCCCTACCAACAGTATCCTCTAGGTTACAACGCATCTACAAACATCTCTGGTGCTTGTAGATGTCTATGGGCGAAGCTGCAACCACTTACCATCAGGTGGTCCTTGTGCTCGTTTTGCCGTGTCCGTTGTCATCAAAAAAAAAAAAAAAATTTAGTTTAAGTAAATTTCGAAAGTAAGTCTTAATTTTTAGTTATTTTTATCATTAGTTTATTTAGTTGGTCTTTACAGAAATAAATGTATAAATTAAATAAAAAAAAAAATACTTTAAAAAGAAATCGGACGTTGGACGTCATTTCAAGATAGAATCACATAGAATGATTGGTACATACAGTTAAAGTCAATAAAAGCGTGTTAAAAAGAAAAAGTCCTATAATTCCTTTCTATTGAGTTTGAAATTCTTGAATAAATGAATTATTTAAATTACTTATAATACAAACAGGAAAACCAACTTTTATAATCTTAGCACTGTTTATCGTATCATTGCTTATCGTTGTAACTATGGTTAGTTCCGTTGAAATTCCCTTTGTAGCTATGATCCTACTTGCTTCCTAATTAGATTCTAGGAACAAACCTCGACTACACACTTTGATATCTAAAGCTATTATTATACTATCAAAGGGAATAATTTTGTATTATTTCCTATTTCCAATATATGCGTATAATAGTTATGTATATATTGGAAATAGGAAATAATGCGAGAATATTTTAAAAGAAAAGTTTTATAAGATATAAAAACATCGATTCAAACTCTTCCTTTTTGCTAGATTAAATTTTAAAAGTTACAATCGATAAATACTTTTAAGTAATAATCTTAAAGAACTCATTATTAAGAAAAGGAAATTGTAAGTTTTTATATATTTATATTTTAAAAACCTGTAAATTTTTTTATGTGTTACGGTGTCGTGGTTTACTAGAATTATTTTAGTAGTAAGCAATCAAATTATCAAAGAAGTCGATATAAATTATAGACATAGATAATGTGCACTTTTTTAATTTAAATTTAATAAGTAAACTTCACAGAAGTAATTAAATAACCAGGCAGTGATTACCATCATTTCATCTTGTTGAGCACAAGTTGTAAAAAAGAACTTTTTACATCCAAGACATAAAACATTCTTAATTCCAAGTAGACTCAAGAAAGTTTCATTAGGCCTGCCCAGCGGACCAATAAAGCATTGTTTTTATACCAACTAACTTTAGAAACAGTAAATAATACATATACGAGCGTAGCACTTTTTCTTAAGGCTTTGCTTAGGTAAAGCGCTATGGTCTGTATTTATTTAGCTTAGCGAAACGATATTACAAAATGATGAGTAAGCAAAAGACAAGATCAAAATGAATGTCAATTTGGAAATGTATGTTCATGTTATTAAAATTATGTTTATATTTACACATATCATTTGCATTTTTATTGCATATGATGTGGATACGTGCTTTATCGTATATTATACAGCATCTGGCCCTCATCAATCCTACATCGCCCGCCGTAAAATAAAAAGACTCAAAATGTTCTGAGTTTTATCTTATATATTTTTTTATTTATTATTTAAATTATACCAATCTGATACAGTTGCTGTGTGCCTAACTAATTACAATAGCAGTTGGTTCGATTTCCAGAAAGAAATGTTATATTTAAAATATGGAAATCTTAGAAATCAGTTGATATGAGCATATTTTACTAGTACACCAACTGAAGAGAAACAATTTAATCTAAAAGGGCAATTATTTAAAATGAACTAATAGATATGTATAATTATTATCATACATGAGGAAAATAAAAATCAATCTGCCAAAAAACAAAATAATATAGTTTGCGTTTCATTATTGCTTGGGCCCGGCCCTATAATATCCAATCTATAAAATAGAGACATTCTCGTTTCTCAAAGAACAATTTCTGCATTATTCGCGTCCAGTTTTCTACTTTCCTTAGTCGTGCCTCTTTCAAGATGCCATTTTGGCTCTTTTCGTAAGGTCGTCATTATTTCTAGTGCAGCTGTTGCTTTACGCCCGAACTTAAATAATGGTCCCGCATCATTCCAAACTTTATAACTTTTTCCAATATTTTTTTTTATTTATTTTTTGTAGAAAATTTATATATTCAGCCGCCGTTACTAACTAAAATATATAAATGTCAAATGTTAAGTTAATAATTTTTAATAATGAATAAAATAAAATATAGACACAAACACATCCATTTGTATAATAATAAAAATAAACAAATTAATCTTGCTATGTTTTCTCTATATACGTTTAGGCGTACTCTGACGTTATCGTATTTCTGTCTCCTACAAATTCAAGTAAAGATAAAAAATATATATTTTCCACTAACTAAAGAATTTCTTGACAAATATTTGTCGAACGTGGGACGAATAGATGCCTTATCGGAATTACTTGAAGCCTTTCATACGTTAAGTACTGCTGAGAGGTTCAAAACATCAGATATAGTTTATTAGAGACAAATTGGAATAATAAGCGTTTTGTTAAATTTTTGTTTACTGATTCGAATAAAAACCGATAAGGAGACCCTTTTACGTCAAAAACCTCTATCCCAAAACGAGATTTCACATTTATGTGGATAACAATGCCTTTTGTTTCCTTTGACTCTGTAATTCAGGCTCGCTATTATATACTACATAAAATCGTACTAACAATCATGGAAAATAAAATTTAAAAAATAATAACAACACTCTATTAATTGCATTTGTCTTAATAAAGGATGAATTATAAATATATATGAGATACAAAATATGTTTCATAATCAACAACAAACTTTAATATAAATTAAAATTCAAGTATTTTGGCAACCTTTAAACCTTTATGCCAGAGTCCAAACTACAATTATTTACTCGTGGATTTAATATAACTGAAGTGCTCAATACTTTTTTTCTGTAGGGTCTACGTTACATGAGGTAATTTAAAAATTTTAATTCATATGAACAGTCGACATGGTAATCCAAAGCCTGACTACAAAACTTTTGAATTCCACCACCTAACAGGCTCTAGCGTTAAATTAAAACAGGAAATCATTTCCAAGTTATAAAGTTCATAATATTTACAAATACTGTGGCTTTAAATGAGATATACAATTTTAATCGTAGATACTACTTTCACGTCTATACTTTAATATGAGTATTGGATTTGGAAACTAAAAATCAAAATTAAAAATTAGAATAGCTATCTATAAAGATATAACAGCTAATAAACTTAGCAAAATAAACGTTAATACGATAGTGGCAAAAAAATACTTTGTATAACCGATATACGTAGAGTTACTAATACGAAAACATTTCGCTATAAAGTTAATATACGGAAGACTACACGTTATTACGAGATATTGCATGAAATATCATTTAAACGAGGCTTAAGCGATCACATGGACATGACATACCGCTTAAGCGCATACACTGGTCGCATAAAACAGCTTATAAATTCGGAAAAAGGGCGATATCACGTTTTGAGTAACACTATTATCACAAAGCTTACACCAAAATCCGTATCTAAATCATAACATGACGTTTAAATATTTTACATTTTTTGGGAATAAACAAGAGAATGCAGGGTTTAACTCCATAAAACTATTATATGTAATTTTTACAGCAAGGGTTAAAAGTTCCAATTCCATTGATTTCGTAGAGATGAAATAGAGAAGAAATATTATTTTTTATTTCGTCACGAGCAGACAGACGAATTTTGGATATAAACATGACAATCTAATGACGAATATGAAATCACAATTTTCGAATGCAGTAGCCTGTTATTGTCAAATACCTTTACTATTGGGACACGATCACTATATAGTGAAATAAAAAGGAAAAGGCGAAACCGTAAGAAGAGATTACATAATAATAACTAAGTCATAAATTCAATTTAACGTTTAGTCTTCCCTAATTGTTTAAGCACCACAAAGTTTCCTTAAAGACCTCTTCATACTAGAAGTGTTTATAAAGTTTCATAGTTATATTCAATTTATCTACACGCTTAGTTCTTTACGGGATTGCTAATAATATTTTAGCAAGTGACAAAGTTGCCATCTTATTTTCTTTTTTGTTTTCATAGCGCGAAGCTTGTACTTAGACAGTTTAAGTTTTTGATAAGCAGTAAGAACACAACACTATATTCCCACGAATAGACCTAAAAAGCATTATAAATGAAAATATTCATAGAATTTCGATAAAAAACAAAATAATACTCACTTTGAATTAATATTCAATAAAATATCTAAAGCTGCAAATTGCTTTTTGCTTAAACAATCAAAGATAAAATAATAAGAGAGATAAAATAGTACGTAAATACTATTATATAAAGTTTCTAGTTGTAATACCAACGTAGCAACGAACTGACCAGAAATATATTTGGAGTTAAATTGAACACGGCAGAAGCAAGAGGTATAACAGCGAAATATCTAGAGAGGTAAATAATATAATTAGTAGGATATTTTCAAATTTGGTTAGATTAATATGATATTTAAAGGCAAGCGTATGGATCACATATCCCAAACACTACTCTGAACTCCTCACCCTGCAACGTGATGACCCAAGCATAACGAACCTATAGAATGTTAAGCTTCTATGGTGAACAGAAAGAACTGTGTATACATATACATATATTGAACAAAAAATAATGTCAAGAGTATATTGACAAAGCTATCAATACCTAATTATATCATAGCCCTATATACTTTAATGTGTGTCAATGAGATTTTTTTGATTAAAGCAACTCAATTCATTTCCAACTACATTGTCGGAGTAAAGCTGTGAGTACACACGATGAGCAGCATAGTTAAAGTAATTACGTCATCACATATCAATCACCAGTTGACGATTGACAAATAGCTATTAATGTCCCACGTCGCCTCAACGAAATACGAGTAGGGCGCGTTGAATATGCCAATTGACAGTTTATTAGCGGGCGAATCAGTTCTCAGGCAAACTTATTCGAATTTGAAGCTATACAAATGTCTTCCAACAAATTTAGTCGGAAAATAAAATTTAAATACATTTTGACTTACAATATTTTAATATAATATTTATGTATTACCAATAGAAGTACCAATTCATATTTAATTTATTATATCGACAAACAGTCGACCATCTAGTGGATAATAAATCTTGGTTCATCCACTAGCGATACACGACCTCTGCATTTGACAGATGACAATCAATCCTCTGCTAATGAGCCTGTCGATACAGAAAATGGTATTCTTTATGCAGCCTGCCAAGCAAGCTTTTAAGTGAAGACAATTTTAATAGTCCTTATATAAGACAAAATAAAAACACCGAGCCACAAATATTATTCTTTAGCATATATAAGTGATTAAATGTGTCATTCTCCCTCAAAAATTAATTTTAACGAGAATTGAAAAGCGGAATTGTGTTACAAGAGTAAAAATTCCGGTAAGAAAGAATTTTTTTTCGTTTCAATCCCTTTGTAATAGAACAATAAACACTCGAACAGCTCAACATTAACTTTTATTGCATTCTGGATTTAGAATCGAAATACAGACAAATTCTATTCAATGATATTTTATATAAAGCTTCATGAAAAAAACAATTGGAAGCATAGGAAAGACATATGTCATCGCGGGGAAAATAGTTTCATTCATATCGTTTAACACTGACGGCCGCCTAGCATTGTTCGCCGCGTACACTTCGCTGACTTTTATTTTTCAAATAAAATTTAATTTTCGGGGTTTTAAAAAGTAAGCACAATCCTGTTTCTGCTCTTTAACTTGCTACACACATATATACACATATATTCTAATATCAAGCCGCGGTAGAACAAATACTAAAACATAATTTAATTTCAAGCTTTTAATTTGGAAAGTTGTTTTCTCGTTAACAATAAAAGCGGCAAAACCGCATCTATGAAACGTATAATCTTCTAGGTACATAAATAAATTAACAAATATTAAAATTATATATTTTTTTTTTTTTATTGATAACGGACGGCAAACGAGCAGAAGGACTAACACCTGATGGTAAGTGGTTACCTTTCGTTCATAGACATCTACAACACCAGAGATGTTGTAGATGCGTTGCCAACCTAGAGGATACTGGATGGAAGGGGGACAATGTAGTAGTCCACTCATCAGAACCACCTCACATTTTGGGACAGGATGGGTGGGAAAAAGGGGAAAATCTGGCTTCTTACATTGTCTGGAACCCACAAATTACACCTGTATTAGATATTTGCGGTTCGTCTTTGACATGATAGTGGTCGCGAGCCAGACGGGAGGGACGAACCTCCTACCACCTAAAAATATTACAAATTACGCTGATATAAGTTATTTAACAGTGAAACATACATTAAGTATTATATAATCGTAATAATAATTTGATAAAACTGGATGCCCTGGAAACGATAAATAGAGATAGATGTATAAAAAATGTAAATCGACTACGAAATATAGTACGAAGTTATCCAACCGCTAGATGTAGTGCATAACTTGAGTACTTTAAGTTGAAGTACTGCTTTCAACGTCTTCGGCGAAAGCAAATATACTGAATCATGACAGAAAGAAAAAAGAAAAATATATATCGAGAACTGGCACTCATCTTCATCATCATCATTTGTTAGAAATAGGCAAGTATATAATTTTATATTATCATAAAATTTAAGAAAAATAAATTTATGCTAATTCAAACTAGCGAATATAATAAAAAGAGGAAGCTGAACGAAGAAAAAAAGAGGACAAAATGGAATAGCTTTTGACGATTCCAAGATTGCGAATGTAACAAATTTTAAAATAGTGTATGTACTATTATTTTAATTTAAAATTTATGGATAACCACGCTGGTCTGATGTGGGAACGACACCTCGCAGCTTCCAAAGCTGAGCATTATAACTAACCAGTGGTGCAATAGATCCACGATGAATTCCAAATTAGTTTAACAAAGCTAACTACTATTTAAATATGTTGCACACGGCTAACGAAGACTAAATATTGTATTTGTATAACCGACATACAAAGGCAAAGCTATGTATACGAGTCAGTAAACGTATGTTATATTTGTTTTAATCAACAGAAGTACGATAAAAAAAAAAAAAAAAATACATTATATTTGAAGGAAAACAGAAACACGATCTTTATTTCATTAGTATATCAGCATTCCACATCAATCATTTACGTCCTTCTGAAAACATCCCATTTCAGCGTTTTCATAACTTACATCTGTAGACTTAATGCAATAAAATAATAATTATCGTGACATAAATGAATGGCACATAATTCATTAAATTATAACGAGATATTTTCAGTATTTACTATCTAAGAATAATTATAATTCAAGATTTCCTGTCAAGTATATAAAGAAACAACTGACGTCCGTTCGCTTCTCTTTACGAGCAACTTCATTAGCGTATTCATTAACACTGGTAATTTTTTTCTCGATAATAAGATGTAAAGAATAGAACTAGTTTCTGAACAATAAAAGCTACTGAAACATTTCTTTGTAAGAAATTTATTATAACATTTTATATGCTAAATGAAGTTATTTTTTTATATATAAATGTTTCGACTGACCGACTGTCATAACGGAATCAACATCAATATCAGGTCCACACAACAATTGCCTAACACTAGAGTATATAAGAGTAACTCAATCTTTTATACTAAGTATGAGAAACAAATGAAGATAAAGAAATAATAACAAAATTCAACGCCTCGAGATCTTGCTTCTATTTACGTAAATACTACCTGTATATGTATAATTAAAGTGAAAGTGGGGAACGGAATTATTCAAAGAGAATGGAGTGTCTTAACACTAGGTTCTCTGGTTCCTTCTGCCTACCCCACTATATGCGGGATACAGCGTGAAGTTAAAAAAAATATATATATGTATAATTATATTATGTATATAATTGTTTTTATTGAATTTACATCTTAAATTTCTCCTCCTAGATGTCCCTCTCTTCTGACTTTCAAATCCTGTCATTATAAACGCTTGCTATGTGTCAGATTCACAGACACTACTTCCCCATAATATGACATCTATGTCTATATTATAAATGTTCTAACATTCACTTTTTCATATTCTTTTAAAAGAAATATGCATCATAATTTTATACTGAGCTCTAGTGAAACGGCATTGCCAAAAAATGTTGTATGGACACGTAAAGCGGGAAAGAGGGATGTGGTATTAAATCGCAAATAATGTCAGTGAATTCACGAGCAATTTAAATTTTGCTGAGAGTTTTCTCCTTAAATACATGAAACACTATATTGACCAAAAGCTTGCTTCAGAGCGTTACCGCATGTTGAGTGAATAATAAAGAAAATTCTCTATTAGGTACTCAGTATTTCCATATAAAATTCTTTATGTCGATGAGTTTAGATGAGATTGAAGCTTGCATTTGTAAATAGTCGTATGCATAGAAGAATATGATCTACACGCGACAGTGTAGAAAGCACGTTCCCGTCCATTGTCCTCAATACGTTGCTTTAGCTCAATAGCTTTTCTAATGCTATCTCAGTTTGGTTTCTAGTTAGGGTTTTTATTTTTCTT
This sequence comes from Philaethria dido, assembly GCA_033558755.1. Classification (NCBI taxonomy): domain Eukaryota; kingdom Metazoa; phylum Arthropoda; class Insecta; order Lepidoptera; family Nymphalidae; genus Philaethria; species Philaethria dido. The sequence goes on from JAKGSA010000783.1 coordinate 102,947, forward strand.
TTGTTATTAGTTTTATATGCGTCATTGTCTGTATCGATGATCTCTATTATGATATAAGGGTTAAGAGGTAAACAAAATATTTGTTTTAACACAAATTATCAATCTATTTTAGAATTTTATCAAAATTCTATAAAAAATGTGTCCTCATTAAGAACATCATAAATATGTCTTAACTCTGTTGAAAATATTTTTCATAATTTACAAACATTCATGTTTTCCATTCACAATATTAGTAAGACGCCGATTATTTAATAAAATTTTAACTTGCTGTCCTCTTAAACTAACTCAATAAATCACAAGTATTTCCTTATCTGAACGTAAAAAGAGATATATACTTTTAGCTGCACAAAGCATAATTAGCTACTGTTACCGGTATTTGCTCGAAAACAGCGCGCTTTTGCGCTACAAAGTTGCAAATATTTCCGGTCTTATTTCTTAAAGTAATTTCCATTTGAGTAGATTCTTGCTTAATAAATCCCAAGAAAATATTGCATATTTATTTAAATGTCTAAGAGCAAACATTCACAGCAGATTTTAAATTATGCTTAAAGTTTCCGAAACTCTACAGTTGCATTAGCATTTCAGGTGACATATCTCTACATATACATTATATTCGCTAGTAATGCGCTCGGGCGTCATCTGCGCGAAACTATGACATATGACTGTGCAAAAATATTGTTGCTATATATATATCTTCAAGTCTGTTGACGTAACAGTTTCACATCGCGCTAATAACTGGTATTATAATCACTTTTTATTCCTAGGTTTTTGCTATCCATACGTAATTATTTGATAACACTTGGTATGAAATATTGGATAACTTCTTTGTTCTTGACATTTGGCCAATTTCACAAAAATATATGTAATTCAAACCAATTTTGGCCGATTCAATTTCCTATGTGACAAATCTTTCCAATTTAAACTTGTAGTTTCGAATGCACCAAATATAATAATCATGTAAAATATTAAAATTATTTCAATTTTTATTACTACATGATACAGTCAGTTATTGTTATTTGAAAATAAGATATCGTATAATCAACACAATGAGATATTGTATAAAACAAGGAACATGTTTAATCAATACTGCCTTCTGACCGTGTTACGGGCTTAAAGCTCATGTTACAATTCAAAGAAACTCTTAAAGATACCTAATTATTTTTTCATAAATACAATAAGTACAGTAAGTAGAAAGACTGATTAGGAGATAATTTACATTTGAATGTACTTAACATTATCACTAACAACAACAATTTTAGAATATTAGGCTTTTCTTCTATGCGTTGTAATCAGCAAATAACAACTATATTTCTTAAATAAATATTTTCACCCGTAATTGACTGAACTAAATAAAATTTCTGCTTTTTGCTTAAAAGCTTGATTAAACACAGGTGCTTATAATCTAGCTTGGCGTAAATTTCACGATCTCGGAACTGTATTAATTTTATGATTATCATTAGAAAACATACTTTCATAGTTATATATATCCGCTTTAAGTCTATATTTATAAAAAGGTACAAAAACATTTTAATCATCGTTGAAATATAGCTTTTGATCATTCCTATTGTTTTTTTTATAGAATTTATTGCAAGGCACAATGAAAAATGTAACATGGTAGCCTGTATAGATGGTTTTATTGACAATTATTTATGTTCTTCCGGAATTTAAAAATCATTGAATTCAGTTATATTTAATATAAGAAAATTTACATTACATCTTTATTTAAAAAAGAAGTTATTACATATATACCCGCACATAATTACTTTTTGTTTTATTATTTAAAAAATATTATTTAACCATAGATTTTTTAAGTAAATCTTTTTTATTCGTAATAAATTCTGCATTCAGAATTAGAGCTTTCGTAGATTTTCATATTAAAGCCGGTACCTACTTTTATAATATTTAGTTTCGCACTAAGCACATGAACAAAACACGATAGTCAACACATGATATATTGTAATCTGGTGTCGGTAACTATTCGGTTTAAACTCGCGGTTAAAAGTTGCGATACGATTAGACACGCGTATTCGCGGTGCAGGCCGGCGTGTCACTGGCCGCCGCCCGCCCCGCCACCCGTCCGCCCGCCTTCACGCGCAATAACGCTCGACGCACAGAAACTGAGCCTACACTATCATTTCCTTTCTTAATGGAACACGGCCAAAAAATAATAAACGAACAACCCTCTACAGCAAATGTTACTGCGTCAACAAATATTACTGTAGTATTTGCCTATACAAGTTTCAGCTTCCCAGCTCTTCACAAAGACGGTGCTTGAAATGCACAGAACTTTTAAAGAAAATTGGACTTATTTTAGTTTACATATATTTTTATTACTTTTAGAGCTCTCGTATAATTATCATATTTAATTGTCGATACGTTTTATTAAAATTTGAATAATAACCCATGTAAATGATAAGTTTGAATTTATATATTTAAATAAAAAGATATCGTAATAGAGGTCGTCCGTGATTGGCATTACTATGATGGCATTACTACGAACGACCGAATTTGTGCCTCAAATCTGACATCTTAAAAATGTCGTAAATACGTTATGAAAGCATCATATCGTAAACATTCTCCTAGTTTTGTGTCAGCTTTGGTGTCGGTAACGAGGTTTTATTAGATGACGATCATTTTCATATTCTAGCATATTCATGTCAGCGGCGACAAAGATATGAAGATTTAAATTCGTTCGTACAGTCGTTTGAATTCCATGTCTTTTAAAATGCCCGCACGCTTTGACTACGCTCACAAAAGTATAGCTCGGAATGCATTCTCGTTTTAATTAGTCCGCGACTAAAATTTCATATAGGTAGTTTCCGGACTTTGTAAGATAAATATAGAAAAAGTTTATTTAAATCGTCATAATTGTAAAGAAAGAATGTCAGCCTTAAATTCATTTTATTATTCATTTTTACTAAGTTTCTATTTAATGAACGCTTCGAAGAGCTACGTCAAATTAACAATCATTTCCTGATTGCGTCATCCGCGAGTCGTTGGGGCTGGAAAATAAATACTATTAAGCTGCCGTTATTACTTTTTTCTTACCTTAGAGATTCGTCCCTTAAATTAAGTCAGTTCTACTATGTTGCCAATAGTGAAACTTTGAGTCCACAATGGTCTTTATTTTCTTTCCAACAAAATATATTTGTTACTAATTGCTTGCAACTTTATTTCCGTGAACTTTATGACCTTTGAATGAACTATTGTTAGTAATTTATGAACTATCTTTAACTTATCACCTAATGTCATAAAAAAGAGGTCCACAATATTAGCGTATTTACCACATAGAAAACTCCTGTAGTCACAGACATCAGCTAGTATAAATATACAAACAGACAGTTTTAAACAAAAAACAAATTTAAAATATAGTCATTATACAGTAAAACTTGGTTTAGTGTTTTATTTTAGTACTGATTCTTGTTTATTCTTTGCTTCGCATAAACAATAATAATTTATTCAAGCTAAATTAAAAATTCTATTGAGTTTAATAGAGACAAATAGGGTAAGTATATAACATGGTCCATGTGGAAATATTAGACAGATTTTAGACCCTTCACTATGTCAAAATATTTATATATTTATTTATTTATTGGGCAAAGTACCTGTAATGATAGATATAAGTTTTGGTTGAAATAAAAAAATATAAAAAAAAATATATATTTTATAAGTTTTTGAATCTGTTAGTTACTTTATCAGTAAATGTTTGCTACGACTTAGAAATTAAAATATATGAATGTAATATACACGCGGCAGCGTGTCAAGTCATTTAATTTGCGAGGCAACTGCCTAGTGTAACATTATACGAACTATTTTAAGATATTTTGAATCCTTCATAACTCAAAATCTGTTCAACATATTAAGTACATGAAATTTAACTACCTTTCTTCATTAGAACCTAGATATGATTACAGGATCTTTGGGAAATTATAGATCTTTGAAAATTGCAGGCACAACTACTAAGGTATTAAATTTTACAAAGTAACTCGTACTTAAGTAACTCGTACAAATAAACATTTGAAAAAAAAAACCACTAGCTTGTTGTTTTCTAAAAAAAATATATATTTATTTATTTATCTACTTATAAATATAACATATCATGTCAAAGACGAACCGCCAAATATCTTATGATGTGTTCCGGTTCGATGGCATGTAAGCCAGGTTTTCCCCTTTCCCACCCATCCTTTCCCCAAAATGTGGTGGTTCCGATAGCGGACTACTACATTGTCCTCCCTTTCCATCTGTATCCTCTAGGTTGGCAACGCATCTAGTATAATAAATAAGTAAATAGCAACTACAACGCCTTTGGTGTTGTAGATGTTCATGGGCGAAGGTAACCACTTACCATCAGGTGGTCCTTCTGCTCGTTTACCATCGGTTATCCATAAAAA
>JAKGSA010000783.1:107469-179308 GCA_033558755.1 Philaethria dido
AAAAAAATACAACATGCATCAAGAGAATTGGCGCAACAGTACACTTACTCAAGTTTTATTGCTTCAAAACTAATAGTAATAATGTTTATCTCACCTCAGATAACCACCTCAACTGCATCATATTTAAAGAGCACCGTGTGAGGCTTATAGCTAAGAAGCTGCATCTTAGGAAGCGAAATCATATTATGATCATGAGAATGATATTAAAATACACATTTTCAACCTTCTCTTTTTTACTACACATTCAAAGTTCTTTATTTTCATTTGGTCTTCCGTAACTGCCTACAATTAACGTATTAAGTACCTGCAGTTAATATACTGGCCGCACATCTTAACCAAATCAAACTAAGCTGTGTGTCTAGTATAAGCATCTCTATAATTAATACAAACATTCTAGTAATGAGAAGATTGACCTAACAGTAGCTTCTTATTAATATTGTATTAACTGTAAGTACATCAAGATACTCGTGTACAGTTTAAGGGAATATCGTGATAGTTCTTTTACAATCCAAAAAATTAAAGCAAAAAAATATGTAATTGATTGACTTATGTACAAATTGTTTCCGATATCATTAATATTCATTGAAGCTTATATTTATTACCTATTATAACAAAAATAAAGAATTTTTGGTGGTAGGAGGTTCGTCCTCCGTCTGGCTCGCGACCACTATCATGTCAAAGACGAACCGCCAAATATCTTATGATGTGTTCCGGTTCGATGGCATGTAAGCCAGGTTTTCCCCTATCCCACCCATCCTTTCCCCAAAATGTAGTGGTTCCGATAGCGGACTACTACATTGTCCTCCCCTTCCATCTGTATCCTCTAGGTTGGCAACGCATCTACAACGCCTCTGGTGTTGTAGATGTTCATGGGCGAAGGTAACCACTTACCATCAGGTGGTCCTTCTGCTCGTTTGCCATCAGTTATCCATAAAAAAAAAAAAAAAATCTCGTTAAATTTAAATTGCTTTCAAGAACAACACTTACATATAAATGTTGCAATGTATAAGGTGCACTTCGCAAAGTACGCGACATGTATACGACTAGTACATGAAGTTATTTAGGAAAATATCAAAAGAGCATTCTCACAGAAAATATTTGTAGAAATGTACCGTTGACAGTGTGAAAATTACTGACGTTGCATGCGCTAAATTTTTATTGCTTCATTCATATTCCGCATAGACATAATTCGACTTAAAGCGGCTTTGATTATATTAAAATATAATTTAATTTACCGTTTCTTTATTATTAGGTAATATTTTTTAAAATCTCAATACAAAAAATATATAAAATTACACGCATTTTTCCTTAGTTCATTTTATCTTTTTTTTTAAATTAATTGGTAGATGTATCCAATTAAGAGAGAGCTTTCTATCTTTCATTATTGTATATTTTGTTTGATATAAACTTTATATCTGCTTCCGGGGTTTTTAATGAAGACCGTATAACTATAAGTGCCGTCTGTTTGTCCTAGTTGTAGTCACTTAGCGCTGACATAATATTATGTTTAGATAGTATACATTAATTAGAAAATCAAATGTAGATTTTACGGTTTTTCCTTTAAGATAATAAATAAAAAGGTTTTATTAATGTTGAACCGAACAGCGATAAATTTTCGTTATAACTAAACTTTTTGTAAGTAAACAAAAATAGCGTATTAGTTATTACGCACAGTGAATCCTTATTAGGTGAACATGTATATGCTTACGTTAAGTTCGTTGAAGTAAAAACATTTTACCGGTGTCTTACGTGGCATTCGATAAATTCCGCAACATGAGGATAATTCATTGGAAAGAAAAAATGATATCACCTTAAAATAAAACTGGTTTTAGATATTTTTAAACGGAATATTTTTATATATAAAGAACATATAGTTTAAAGTCATATTTAAAGTAAAAATATACAAAATTACAAAACGAAATTCAGAAAAGTCTGTATTATAGAAATGTTAGTATTACTTCTAAACTGCACTACATCATATTACATAAATAATAAAAATCCCCTTCTTGGGCAGTGTTGTCAGGCGGAGAATAGTGCTTGGTTGTTTGAAATCCTCTTATGCTTTTAGAGTGAATGTACATGTTAAAATAGAACTATTTAAACATTTTAAGAAATGCTTTTAGAATAAGAAATGTGTTATATAAGCTAAAGTCCTAATGATTTATTGAAATGAATATAAGTTGAATATCTTCCAAAACATATAGGATATTTATGTAAAATTTTCTATATTTACATGAAACATAAAAATAATACAATTACTCAGCAACAGATAACAATGAAAGTGGACAGTTTCTTACATCTTACAGTTTGTTTCACTTAGTTTTTAACCTAAAAGCTGGATAGGAGAGTAAATAGTAGTCCATTACACCCAACCATCGCTTGTCAGCGCTGAATGTTTCCTCTACAAACGTGAAAACAATGCGCTTTACGCTTTTTGCAACGCCGGACGCTCCTTGCCTTCAAAGGTAGTATGATACGCTACCTATACACTGTCTGATACTCTATTTGAAAACAATAGATTTTTCTACACAAAGCATAGTAAACGCCATGCAGACGTTCATTAACAAAGAATATATTACGAGAGCGATCGATTTTAAATGTTTCGATTCAAAGCAGATACAGCGATTGCTAGTTTTATAGTAAGTTTTTTATTAAAACAACGAAATAAAAGGGACATTGAACCGTCAACGAAATAGTATCTAAAATTAACGTTAGCAATTGATTTTTGGAAACTTATTTTGTTTCACGTATAATTTGCTGCCATAAATACATAAATCGAGAGCATTAATTTCACCAATATTTTGAGTATATTAATTTTGAATAAAGTTCACGGCATAATAATCATACATGTGAACTTCGTAGTTACAATCATAAAATCTTTATGCTACCTTTAAAAGGTAATACTGAGTTTTAATTATATATTGTAATAATTATTGTTGTTGAAAGAGAATGGAGTGTCTTAACACTAGATTCTCTGGTTCCCTCTGCTTACCCCGGTATATGCGGGATACAGCGTGAAGTTACAAAATATATATATATATATATATATATATATATATATATATATATATATATATATATATATATATATATTGTTGGGGTATCGCAAACGCTTTTTGTTCACGTCAATCACTTACTTGTTAAAAAAGTAAAGCAATATGATCATATTAATATCACTTATGCGCCACTTTTTCAATATTTTTTTTAAAATTGCACAAATTGAGTTATTTTAAAATAGCACGTACCTTTTGTCTTGTTGATGTCAACGTAAGTAACAAATATGCTTACCTGTAACAAAACATTTGAAATTGTAAATACTCTACAATAAAAAAAATATATATTTTTAATTCATGATATTAAAGAATTAGTTCGTTTACTTAAAAAGTACCTTTTTACAGTACAATTGGCACAAAACCAACTCAACTTCCTTTAGAAGAGAACCAAAGTATCCAGAAGCACAAACACACCTGATTTCACAACTTTTAATTGAAGTGCCAATCATATAGATAATCTAAACCTCACTTTGTAGCTTAATAGTAAAAATAAGTAATAAAATATTTTTTCTAGTAGTAAATATATTAAAATTAATAACTTTAAACTATAAGTAAAATCAAAGTCTGTGAATCTATGCGAAACAACGAACTAACTATTTAGTCTGTTGCTGGATCTACGCAATCTAGAAGTGTTAGAAAAACGACAGTTATTTATAAATAACAATCTACTTTGTCTATGACAAAGTAGATTGTATCCGTCTTAAGCTCTGGGCTAAGAAAAGTTTAATCATCATCAATCAATCAATCAATCATCATCATTATATTTTTACACATTAACTCCCTAATTGCTATAATATTACTCTGATACACGTTACCATAGCAACGTGTGTATCGATTTACACTCATTAAAAGTGTTTAATTTAGAGAAATCTTCTCCCCTAGATTCCCCAAATTTCAACCTTGTTTAGCCAGTACGCTGTACGCTGTCTGTCAGTCAGTAAGTAACGCGAATGTTCTATATTATGATATATAACATCTAAATCAGAAGTAAATATATACAAGAAAATATGTAATTGTAGAAAATTGATAGTTAAAATCTTTTCAGTCCCTAGATAATTTTCTCAATTAAATAATATCTGGGTCTTTTATGTCCCTAAAGATTGCTTATTAAACCAACGTAACACTACCTTACCACAAGGAAAATATAATTACAGATCTCTTTAGTGCTCTAAATGTTATAAAATATAGAGGGATGGAATTATATTACGGTTTTACATTTAATTAGCTATTTTTTACTTCTTCTGTAGTAAAAACATCTTGCTAAGTTATTTTTTTGGTATATATTTACATCAATATTCTTAAATATAAACTTTTTTTCGTATGTTTTGTACCAATATTTCAATTAGTATGCGTATTTGTTAAAACAATTTTTAATTCACTTGATAAGTAATTTTGAAATAAATGAAGTTATTCAAAACGCCATTTTCCCTCTATAAATTATTAGATCGAGGTTTGATAACAGTAACTCAATCAGCTGCCAATAAAAACTCAATAAATTATCGACTTGTAAAAGTAGTAATATCAAAATGTATCCAACAATCATATTTTTTTGTTTTTTTTTTATTACCAAATCAAATTTTATTCTATTTATCTAGATTTTTGTGTTAATGGAATATATCAATTTTTATGAGTACTTTCTACTTCACTAGTCTTAACAATTTCATTTTAAATGGGTAACTTAATAGTATGAAGTAAAAATATTATTTTAAAATACTTCATGTGTGTGTGTGCTAAATAATAATAAATCTTAACTTAGTTTTTATTATATTTAGTGATACAATATCTCATAAATAAATTAACTAAGTAATTGAAAAATAAACTTACAAAAACAAAGACTCGTTAATTTCAAAATTCACGGCACTCGTAAAGACATTTTACACGCATCGGCAATAATGCTAAGCCCCATAATTCGTGAAGGCACCTGCCGAGACAGGAACGAGCAAAGTTTTAGGGAAGATTGTAAATCGATGGAAAACATTCGCATTTTCTGCCAAGTTATAGACAAATGAGATAAAACCTAAAGAGCTTTGATAAACGTCACTTAAAGATTTAAGATATGGCACGTAATAACTACAGTTATTACTACATTGAAGTAAATTAAGCAAATATTTCGTTCGAGTCAGTCACGCATTCATAAGTAAACTAAAATAATATTCCACATTAAAAAATGAATCATATTACATAATGCTGGAGTTCTGTACTTTAAAAACAAATATTTTATTAAGTAGTCGTAAAAAGAGCAATATCCCGCGAATAACTCAATACGTAATAAGGAATATAATAATAGATTAATAGGTTTTTTGAAAGTTTGGCAACGCGTAAGTGATGCCCCTGGTGTTGCAAGCGTCCGTAGGCCACGGTAACCACTTACCATCAGGTGGGCCGTGTGCCTTGTTGCCACCATCGTTGTATAAAAAAAAAAAGAAAAAACGTAATAAGGAAATAATTCTTAGCAAAAAGCTAGAATATAAAATATATCTCACATTCACAGATTTAAGCGCCACCAAAATTCGATCATAAATAAAAGATATTTTTAGCGCGTCACTAGCAGCTGCCGCTTGCGAATTTTCGTCCGTCCCTGTCAATAAAAATAACAATATCTTGCATCTTGTAAAGAATCTGTTAATTAATCAGCCTTAAATATCAAGAAAAGTCGTCCATCTTTCTTTCACAAGACGTAATAGAAATTGATACGTTATCTTTGAAAATATATTTACCTCTTTTACAGATTACTTGCGATCCGTCAAAATGATATGATAAAAGGAAGCTACAAGGACATTGCGACGTTCACGCTTCCTCGACTTTAAGCTCTGATAAATCATTACTGTTCAAGAAATGTGTTTATCTTAAAGTATTTTTTGTTTGTATTATATTAAATACGTTCACACTCATTATAACAGGCACATGTTAATATAGTTATGCGCAGCGAATCGTGAAACAATCTGTTAATTTTTGCTTTACCAGTATTACTATTATTTGAATTTGTTCAAAATCACCAACACACTCATAGGGAATATAGAGCATGTCATGTATGAATAATTAATTATAATTTATAAATTTTATTGCGCACTGAAAAAACTACCTTTAAAATAGCGCGAATATATTTTCATACAATGACACTGCCTACTAAAATTTTCATAAATATTAAAATAAAGTTTGCACATGGGAAATAAGTGATAAAATTAAATATGCGTTGTAGGACGTTATTTTCTTGTAAATATTTTATTTAAACGTTACAAAAAGCAACTTTATGTTAAAGAGTTGTCATAGAATTTTATATTGCGGAAGTTTTAAATATATCTTTTTGTTAGGTGGTAGGAGGTTCGTCCTCCGACTGGCTCGCGACCACTATCATGTCAAAGACGAACCGCCAAATATCTAATGATGTGTTCCGGTTCGATGGCATGTAAGCCAGATTTTCCCCTTATGGGGAAAGGATGGGTGGGACCCATCCTTTCCCCAAAATGTGGTGGTTCTGATAGTGGACTACTACATTGTCCCCCCTTCCATCAGTATCCTCTAGGTTGGCAACGCATCTACAACATCTCTGGTGTTGTAGATGTCTATGGGCGAAGGTAACCACTTACCATCATATATATGTATATATATATTTGGAATTAAATTATACCTAAAACCTTTTTTTATCAATTTACAATAACGCGTATGAACAATATAAATTAAATAGTCTATAGGGTATATTTCGAACATAAAAATATTAATATATTAATCATTTTTTCGTGAAAATGAATCTATTATATTTATATGGCTGTTATGTTGTTGACAATGTATCGTGTAAAAATACCTTTTTTTTACTTACGACATAATATATGCTTTCCTCTTATTTGAATTTTACATTTAAAATTTAAAAAGTTAGTATAAGATACTAAAACTTTAAAAAACATTTTGTTTTTCCTTTGAAAATTATACAGGGAATGGTTAAAGATAAGTGAGAAAAATTTCGTCGTCAGGTAAAATAATTTGAGCAACGGCGAAGCGTCTTCAAGATTGAAAAGATTATTTGTATATATATAAAATTCTGTTTATTTAGACGAGAATTGCAGGCACAGAGATAAACAACTGAGATGACGGTGTTCAGTGGCCTGGGGTAAGCAACTTTAATGAGATCAACTTAAGTAATCAATGTAACTTGATTACTTGCACTCCTTGGTTTACGAAATTATCAAAACTAACTTACTAACTCACTTTTACTATTTTGAATTTGACAAATGGAAAAAATATGAAAAAGCAAATGGTTCAGTTTCAACTGTGCTTAACACAAATCAATTATAATTCCAAAAGTTAAAAGGTCATCACAATTCGTATATTTCTCGAATGTTTCTTGTACAATTGAAAATTTTTAAATGTTCTATAGTAAACATTTAACAAATTTTAGATAAATTTAAAGACGAAAATATAAGTTATTATTCTACAGACATCATTATAATTAAAACTACTTTTAACAGTAATTAAGAACAAAGTCTTAGAAGTTTGAATTTACATCAATTACTTAAGACGAGTGGTCCTCAACATTTAGGTGCGCTGTCGAAAATCGGTGAGTGTAATCTTAATTAATATACCGTAAACAATAGATCGTGCACGACTCTCTTTAGGTAAGTGGCTATTTAGGCAATATCACGTTTCATATTTTGCAAATTGCAGTTTAAGTTCAGAGCGGAGGAAGGTGGTTCACGCTCCCTCCTTTATCGGCAGCACGTCGTGCGGCCTTAATTGATATTGCCCAAACGAAGACGCACTCATACTATGTAGCGATATCAATATCAAGACAGTATGTGTAGAGTATGATACATATAAATAAAACGTTACTCTGTTGAAATATACAGTATGATGAGAGTTAATTAGGAAGAATATGTTTTATGAATAAGCGTATTTTTTTACTCGCACATCTGTATCCTACAGTACTCTATTTATATAATTTTCTTTTATTATTGTACTTGTATATGTATATTTTCATTTTCATTGTCATTTCCATAATTCTATTTTCAAACTCTCCGACTTATCGGATTAATTCAAATCAATTGTTTTATTGCGGTTTTAATCATATCACTGAAGAGACATTCCACTTCCCCGATCAAAGTGGATTTAATTAAAATTTCGCAATGGCGAGTTGTCTAAATTCCAAGCAAAACGAACTTTCGTTTTTTTTTAAAGAAAGCTTTAATGAAATCTGGTTCGTTTCGGTTCACTTTGTTTATATTTTTTTTCACGTTCGCAACGTTCTTCGGTCCATTTAAATCTCGTGCATCTCATAACAAAAAGAGATTTTGTTTTACTTATTCAATTACTACTTACAGACCTGTGTCTGAAACAACGAATAATAAACGAAAGAATGTATGTTGTTATACATAACAAGAAACAAATTCAAAGGCAACTGGAAATATATTTCATTAAATGTTAATTTATAAATGACACCTAATATATAGAGATGTAATATGGGTTATATCAATGAATAAAGACAAAATATTCATCAATTAATAAGAGTATATAAAAAACTTTTCCGTTACTTACTGAGTAACTGACTGACAAGGTACAGTAGAAACTATTGACCGTAGAAAGCTGGAATTTAGCATATAAGCTCCTTGGAGAGCATAAGGGAACACAAAGAGAGGATTTCCAGAAATCCCTACGGGAACGAGTCAAATTCATTTACAGTCAAAAGTATACAACAGAAATGGACTTAATATGTCAAGTCCATGTAAACGACGCTGAGGGCTCGAGTACCTAATATATTTAAAATTGTAATCTTTTTAAGCTCATAGCGGTTGTAAGACAATACTCATTAAAAGAAGTGTTGCTAAAATAAGACGAAATGAATAGAATTAAATAAAGTTTAACATCAGTGCGTAAAGCTTATATTACCTTTATCTAATTTAACCACATTGTTACCTAAATAACAAACTTTATAATTATTGCGGTTCGCCGACTCAATACTGTTTTCGTGTCTTATATTTAGTTAATTAGAGGGAACTTTTGATAGTTTAAAGTTACTTCCATTATAATATATTAGTTAAAACATATATGTACGTATAGGTACATACCTGTTTCCCCACAATTAGCAATGAAAATTACATTTCTTGATTCTTGTTTTAATTAGTTTATAAGTATACAGGGGAATCATATTTGTAGATTTTTTTTTTTTTATGGATACCGGATGGCAAACGAGCAGAAGGACCACCTGATGGAAGTGGTTACCTTGCTCTCCATGGAACATCTACAACACCAGAGGCGTTGTAGATGCGTTGCCAACCCAGAGGATACAGATGGAAAGGGGAGGCGACAATGTAGTAGTCCGCTATCGGAACCACCACATTTTGGGGAAAGGATGGGTGGGATAGGGGAAACCTCCGCTTACATGCTATCGAACCGAACACATCATAAGTGATATTTGGCGGTCTGTCTTTGACATGATAGTGGTCGTGAGCCACAGACGGAGGACGCAGAACCTCTCACCAAAGTTTTGTGATGTAATGATAAATGCTATAGCAAATAGTTCGGATTTTCAAAAGATTTTTTGGTTTCAATCTGTCTAAACAGTGTGCAGCAATGGACTCTTCACCCAATATGTTCCGCCTTTTTAAATAAATGAACAATCGAGAACAGAATCTAAGTCCTGTGAGAAAGCATATGAAAAGGCAATGCTGAACAAACTTAATAAATCTCTGAATACAACCTCCGCATCATTTTAATATTATTTTAATAACGACATCTATATTCAATTTAAAATAACATCTCTAAGAGTTACAGCAAACATGTTTAAGTTTTATTGTTTATTGTTAGTGGTAGGAGGTTCAACTCCGACTGGCTTCCGCGACCACTATCATAGCAAGTCAAAGACGAACCGCCAAATATCTAATGATGTTCCGGTTCGATGGCACAAGCCAGATTTTCCCCTTTCCCACCCATCCTCTTCCTCCCCAAAATGTGGTGGTTCTAATAGTGGACTACTACATTGTCCCCTCTTCCATCAGTATCCTCTAGGTTATAACGCATCACAACATCTCTGGTGCTGTAGATGTCTATGAGCGAAGTTGCAGCCAATTTTACCATCAGGTGGTCCCCTTCTGCCTCGTTTGCCGTCCGTTATCAATAAAAAAATATATATATATATTTAGAGCAATATTAATTTATTGTATTGTTATTATTATTGCAACGCACCAATAACGCAAAATTAATATACATTTATTACTTTCTGAAGCTATTAAAATATGCTGCTATTCACGATACTTGAACGTCAGCAGTATAATCTCATGAATTTTTCACGTATGTGTAGCGCACATAGTAAAGTTCAGTCTAGACAAGGACCAAGCTATAAATACCACTATAGCATATAAAAACAATGGCTGAGAGCCACGCGACGTGGATCGTAAAACTATTCACATATATCTGATGAAGCAACACTTGACCTACAGTTTAGATTAAGTTCAAACAAAAAATGGAATTACTCTTATTTAGGGCTTGGCTTATTATTTACTAAAACCTAGTCGACTGGTGTACTAGACTATTGATGTGTAAAAATACACGTTGGGTTAAAAAAAAATATGGTATTGTATGTAATATATTACCTTAATTTTATGTTTTATTATAAAAATTTTTTTTTTATGGATAACTGATGGCAAACGAGCAGGAAGGATCAACTGATGGTGCGGTTACCTTCGCCCATGAATACCCACAACACCAGTTGTAGATGCGTTGCCAACCTAGAGGATACAGATGGAGGGGAGGACAAACGTGAAGTCCGCCATCGGAACCACTACATTTTGGGGAAAGGATGGGTGGGATAGGGGAAAACCTGGCTTACATGCCATCGAACCGGAACACATCATAAGATATTTGGCGGTTCGTCTTTGACATGATAGTGGTCGCGAGCCAGACGGAGGACGAACCTCCTACCACCAAACAAAATATTGCAACCTTTTCCAGTGCTTATAAACTTCTAAGTATGAAATACGTGTTGTATTTTAAAGATACGGATGTCATAATTTTAATGACATCTTTTTACCCGACTGCGTGATGCAAAGGAGGGTAATTGGTTCAGTACGTTTAAACTTATTTAAAAAGCTTTTACAGTGTTATGTACATATATATTCTTTTCCTCTTAGCGTAGCATCAATTCGTTCAATTTCACTTACCTAGTTATAAATTTTCCCATTGTAAAAAGAAAGGTTGAAATTTCTCTAAACTTGATTTCTACTCATTTCGCTTTTCAACTCCACAAAGTTGAGAGACAGTTAAAAAGTGAACGAAAACCTTTTTACTACTTTCTCAATTAAAAGAACTTAAAATAGAAAAATGTTAAAATATAGTTACTCAATTTTTTGTTTAAATTTTTTGTTGAAATGTAGTTTTAATCGTATCGATTTCCGCGCCTACGAACAAATTGGTAGATGCTCGTTATCGAGACTCTTCAATTGAAATTTCAAAATCAAGAGCAAAAACGTGCCTCTTAAATAACAGAAAATAGGAGAAATGACATGAAAGTAATATCCGCGAATGATAAGCTTGTACAAAAGCGTTAAAAAATGCGGCACGTAGTACCAGCACTCAGGCGGCTTAATCTATTTACGTGAGGATAGAGCCGTGTGCACCAGCTTATATTATGTAAAGCGAATTGCATACTGCTGAATCTACCACAAACGTACACCAGAATAATTATAACCAAGCAAAAATATAACAAATAATGCTCTGACAAAGAAAAATACTAATAATTGACAATCTTATCACTAACTAATAACGTAAGCCCCCAATCCAAGTAACTGTAAAAGCAAACGTATTATTCATTTATTTCCAAATTATCGTAAAAGGGTAGCTATAACGATATACTCGTATGTACTGCATAAAAAAATTCTGTTATTTATATGGTAATATCGAAATAACTATAGCAATGCCTATAGAATTAAAGTACATTTCTCTTATTTAATATGAAAAAAAAAATGTTTTATAATAGCCAATATCTTTAGATTTTTTCGTAAATTTATAATTTAATCAATAGCACAGGCAGAATATAACTATCTTTCTTGCTTTTAAAATTAATTAATGCATTTCTTAGAGTTCCAGATAATAACTTTTCAGTGGCGCCAGATGTTGACGAATATAATAGCCGAGTTATGAATTTTAATATCTGCTCAGCGAACATCAGAATGAATATTGAACACTTTTTAAAGTACATAATTAAGTTGGCAAAGATATTTCCGACGAGAAATTGGTTTTTTTAAAAATAGTAAAATAAATATAAGAATGATAAAATTCATGGTTTTATAATAATAAAAATATATAAATGTAACTCAATTACTGAATACCTTATATTTTGGGTTAGTTATCGCTGAACACAAGAATGATCAAAGATTGTCAAAATCTAGTTACCGTTCATGTTATTTGAAACAAAGTAAATATAATTTAATTATCAAAATTATCACTAACTACAAATTACTAACGAGATTTTTTTTTTCTCATTCAAGTAACTAATTATATTAAATACGAAAAAAAATCTTCCTTTTTTATAAATATTTATTTTGCCTAGTCATAGAAAAACTTATTCAAAACGTGCTTTGATAAATCATAGATATAACTAAATAAAAAAAAAATCGTAATTGGACCCTTGGATTTTAATAAATAACATTAAACTTTTAAAAAGAAGGATATATGAACAACCTGTTCTAGTTTACATATGTAATAAATGTTTTTGAACTTAAAACTTCTTAAGAAAGGGAATCAAAATTAATAAATACCAAGGCCTAAATAAAGCTCAGAAACATATCTAGTTGCAACAGCTATTCTCTTATGTAAAGGTAGTCCAAGCAAATTGTGCAAATTGAGCGAATCTAAGGCTCCATCCGAGCTTCAGTTTAGACAGTATGCCACACAGTACATTTAGACATATTTGTTATACCTTGAGGTTTCTTGTGACTTACTTTAATAGCAACTATTAAAAATAAATTAGTATCTAAAAGAACATAAATACATCACATAATTCAATAATATTCGGTGATATATTAACATGAGTAGGCAGCACTCCACAGAGACTCTTAGAACAATCATCTGCTCGGCTGCATTACCGATGGCCAGACCTATGTAGCGCAGCCTTTGTGTACTCATTTGAATGCCGCTCATATCGTTGCACCAGTGGTTCCCTATCCAAT
Source organism: Philaethria dido (assembly GCA_033558755.1). Lineage (NCBI taxonomy): Eukaryota > Metazoa > Arthropoda > Insecta > Lepidoptera > Nymphalidae > Philaethria > Philaethria dido. Next base: position 120,677 of record JAKGSA010000783.1, read on the forward strand.
GGCGCAACAACACTCCATATTAAAGGCCCAAATTGCAGTTTAATTTATTCCAAGCGTGTCTCGGCAACGAATAGAATCGCAATAACTGGGTGAAACAATACCAACACTTATTAAGGACAATTCGATTGCATTTACATTCTTACCGTACATACAATACCCAGCACAACATTCAAAGCGCTAAATACGAACAAAACTATATAGAGTGTACTATTAAACAACTTATAAGTAATCTTTTCATTCCCTTTTAAAAGTTTTACAGAAGTACGACACGCAATCGGTATTGAATTTCGCGATGAAATAGACAAATAGACAATTCAAAATAGATCAAAATAGCTCAACGTAGTCAGTACCTTACTACATTTATACAAGCTGGTCGTCTCGATCTGATTGGATTTTGTCCATTTGTTACTTGATTTGTAAGAGAAACGAGTATGTGTACGCTATTAAATTGAAGCATCCGCACCGATACTCCGAGTTGTTGTTGGCTAGATAAAAAGCTAAAGCTGAAATCTTTACGTATGTGATAAAATCATGAAAAGATATTGGCTAAGTGAAACGTACTCTTAAAAAAATATATATGTTAACCGTATTTGTCGTATTATATATACAAAATTAATAAACTATATGAATTACGGTACTAGGAAAGTTAAATTTAAGGGTAACAATGGAATTGTAGATAAGGTTTTATGTGCGTTCAAGTACGTCTAGGAAGGATCAAGAAGTTTACGAGGGAGTTGAATTACCATACAAAAACAAACTTGCCGACAAACTTCAGTATCTTTTTCGTATATTGAAGCGCTATAAATATCCAGTAGATTCTGCCTGGCTGAAATAAACAAATTAAAAAAAAGAAAAAAAAAGGGTCCAGCTGTTGTTTTTGTTCGTAATTTGTTGTTATATTATATATTATAAATAGTGATTTATTTTTAAGACTTTCCATTCTTAGGGATCTAAAAATTGAGTATTCCATCCCACGAGAATTGGATAAAAACACTACTAATTCTAAAACTATTCTGCCGCAAATGAAGATGTTTTATATTAAGCAAGTTTTCCTAATTACGTAATAGGTATAAAATTATATGTATCAATTTCAAATATAACTGCATCGATTATTAAAGGATTACAACGTAGTTTAATAAAAAGGAACCATGCCAGTTGTGGGTGCAATACTGTGAATTTAATATTAAGGCATTATTTATAATATAAATATTAAATAATCAATAATCATAAATATTACCTACAATCAGTAGTGATATAAATAACATAACATTAATCACTGTTTAAAAATAGTAAAGACAACATTTTTTTTTTACTTCACGCTGTATCCCGCATATAGCAGGGTAGGCAGAGGGAACCAGAGCACCTAGTGTTAAGACACTCCATTCTCTTTCAACAATTCCGTTCCCCACTTTCCGCCGAATTGAGGCATTGCGTGTTGAGTGGCGGAACTCAACGCCGCGCTTATTAAATTAGTAAAGACAATATATTTTATTGAAATAGTTTTTAAAAAAGTAAAACATTCCATTTTAAATTATTCTTAACAAAATATCACAAATATTCAAATTAGATGGAATGTATATTACGTTTAAATGATAATATTACAACAATCGCTATTTCCTAGCTTAAAACATTAAGGACATTTATCTCTAAATAGTATTACACAAAAATTCAATATTAACAACTCAAAGTAAGTTGTTTATGAACAATATAAAAGGGATATTGAAATTGTAAAAGAATCCGAGTTGTATTAGGCTATTACAATTTTATTATTTTATACTCTAATCCACTAAGCGACCTTTCTCTTTGGAGTAAAAACAAGGAATAGAATTATTTATGACAAATTAATAATGTATTTCCAAATATATTTATATTTTTGTATAACTTCCCATTTTTCTCGTTTAAAGCAAAGTAGGCAGAGAGAATATAGTGTCAATACATTGTAGTCACTATTTTTTCCTTTTTCAGAGATTCTAATAGACTACATATGATCTATTAGATCTATTAGATGAGTCTCACGATAAACTTAAACCCGACTTGGCGCAATAAAAACCATTCCCCAAGTAGTAAAATATTGATTTTAATAATATCAATCGTCATGTTAATTTATATAATGAAACTATATAATAAGAGACACATCTTACTTTAGTACAGGAAACCTTGTTTGTTATCTTTAAAGACTTGGCTTAATACTTCCAAGAAACCACCGAATTCCCTAAAGAACATGTTAAATTACATTATATTGTGTTTTTTTTTTTTTTTCGACTGTGTAGTATGCTGTTGGCCCTATTGGCCTCGACAGCGTCACCGGGTTTTGTGGGGGGCCGAGCTTGAAGAGCTCTGACCCTGGCTTGGCCTCCTCGGGAGGAGGACCATCAACTTAGAACTGCAGTGTCACAGGGGCGCCTCCTGCGAGGCCGAACCTCGGCTTGCGAACACTGCTTGTAGTGGGGTCTTTTGGGGATATTGTGAAGTTTTTAAATCATGTATAGGAATGCAAAATTATTTATTTATTTATTTATTTCTATTACAAGTAAACCTTAACCTATAAAAATAGTAGTTTAAATCACAACAATATTTGCCATTAAAAGTTAGGCTAACAGAATTTGATGAATCCCTACCCTCCGTACTGTTTTACTGTATGACGGTAGGATAGTATTCCTCGCACACTGTCGCATCATCGAACAGTATAGGCTAAACATTACGATGGTACCATGTATATACGTAATTAAGAAACTAATTACAATAAAAATTTTGCTTTTTTTTTTAATTTTTTTTTTAATGATAATCCGTATAAATAATAAAAATATTTCCAAAGTATAGCTCTGTCTTCATAATAATCCAAAAGTAAAAGACTTGCTTTAATAATTAAACTGATATTATAATGGAAATAGCATAAAGCACGTTTTCGTAATATTTTTAAAGTTATCTTCTACGTCACAAAAAATGGTCACGTTCTATTGTAATCAGGGGTTAAAATGGTATTTTACCAAAAGTATGAATATAAAAATATATATTTATTAAAATAAAAGGAAGACTGTGTTAACAGTGTGGGGTTTCATAGTCCAACAATTTGTCTCTAAAGTACATGTATGACAAATATAAGTCAGTAAATGTTTACTGAATTTTCTGGTTTTCTAACAAAATATGGGATATGTATAGAAAAGAAAAACAACTTAATATTTAAGCACATATGTGTAAGTATCGAGGATATATAATATATCGTAACTGAAAGTGCTGATATTTGTAAACATTATACCAAAACAGAAGTCACATACGTACATGTTGGCTTGTTATATTTAAACTGTGATCAAATACGAATATGAAATGAATACGCTTGTCCTCAAAGAACGTTTTAAGCTTTACCCATTCACTCGTCTTGCTACGAAACTGAAACTTGCCATTGTTTCTCCAAAGTATACGTCTTAATGCATATCTCGTACTGCACTTTACTTAACCATACCCAACACTAGATTACAGTTAAAGTTATATTACAAGTTTTGAAAACTTACTTTAAAATTTCAAATGTATTTATTTATTCATGTGTATTTAATATGTACGTATACAGTTTTCATGTTAGGTGGTAGGAGGTTCGTCCTCCGACTGGCTCGCGACCACTATCATGTCAAAGACGAACCGCCAAATATCTAATGATGTGTTCCGGTTCGATGGCATGTAAGCCAGATTTTCCCCTTTCCCACCCATCCTTTCCCCAAAATGTGGTGGTTCTGATAGTGGACTACTACATTGTCCCCCCTTCCATCAGTATCCTCTAGGTTGGCAACGCATCTAGTACATCTCTTGTGTTGTAGATGTTCATGGGCGAAGGTAACCACTTACCATCAGGCGGTCCTTCTGCTCGTTTGCCATCCGGTATCCATAAAAAAAAAAAAAAAAGTTGTTTCGTGACTAAAAACCCTTTATGCAAAAGGGTAAATTTAAAATAACAAGATCACGCTTATATCTTGTTCAGAATAGCTTTTACTTTTTTAAAAGATTAAGAAAGACTGTGAATGCCAATTTATCTTCTTAACGACTTCCGCAACGTGACGCGAGGTTTCGTGCGGTTCGGTGCGGCGAGGGAGGCAACGCGGTGGAGCGACTGCAATCGCTCTACGATGTATCCTATCCATCCACAAACACTAACTATCGCGCGTTTGTCGTCATTTTTCATCTCGACATGCATATTCAACGCAACAATAAATCATTCGGAGCCATCCCTGCGCCAAACGAAATAACCTACTGTCCACACGCTAACGGGCGAAAATATCACACATAAATGAAGGCAAACAAACGGAAACGCCAAAATATCACGTTAATAATTACCCATCCTTTTTGCTCTTTGATAAATAGCGCCATTATTGTCACCACAGCTCTTTTTATATTTATACATTATAAAAAAAAGGTTTATTTAAAGATCCAAAGGTTTTGCTTCGCTGTGTATTATCACGTCACGTCGAGATTTCAGATTTATTTATTTCATTCCACATATTGCCTCATCAGGATTTAAAACAGATACCATAACCATTGATTATTTTTGTCAATTTAAATCAATACAATGGAAGTCAGTTTTAAAAGTAGATTAGACATTTAATACGTAATTGATTAAGAAGCATCCTTCCAAGCAGTCGCATTTTAATAGTAGTGGAACTGTAGCATTCGCTACGAGCGAGCTATCGCCATGAAATCCTTTTATTACGCAATTACTTACCTAGCCACGTAGACTGCTGACTGCTGATTAAGATAAAATATTTTTATGTTTCTCCTGTTTAAAACGTTTAAGTAAAATTTCTTAAAATATAATACCTTAAAATTATCTTATCATTTTGATTTAAAATGGGCCATTACAATATAACATTTTTACAAGCTTTAAGGCTCTAAAGTTTTAACGAAACGCTCTGTCTGTTTTTCTTTTGCGAATAAACTATGTAATTGTTTTTAATGGAATTCGGCATAAGTGTAATTGTAACTTCAAAAAACGACATTGTTTTTCTAGCCGAAAATTTATGTCAATTTGTCAGTACAGAACAATCTCTATGAGTACAGAATAATAAGTGCTCACGCAATTCAGATTTTATGTTATTATATATTATACTAATATGTGACAAAACTACTTTGGACGTCTATGCGGATGGAGAAAATTTTACTTAATCCGAAAATTAAGTTTATTTGGAGAAGAAGTGTATAAAGCTAGTATTCTTTATAATAATGTATTTAAAATAATTTAAAAAATATAAAATAAATTCTACACATATTTATAATTTAATGTTATTTATTTGCCATATACCTTTTTCAATGTGAAGTGTCTAGTAATAATAACGAGAACGAAGTGTCTTAACACTAGGTTCTCAGATACCCTCTGTCTACCCTGCTATATGTGCATTGCCTTTCCACCTCATGTATAATGTACTCATATATACTTGAAGATAATAATATAATATTTGCGTACAATAAAGTAACATACGGTGCACGATGCGTGCGCTCGTTAAACCTACGCGCGACACGAGATGACGCCCTATCGACACGTGCACCCCAAACGAGCTATTTACATAATTGTCGTTGAATGCGCTTGTAATGCAGGGTTACCGCCTCGACTAATTTCACTAATCATTGTTTTAGTCACGACCGTCCACCGCTGCAATTAATGGTAATTTGACAATCAAAATTGCATGTCAGATTTAATTTATTGCTATTGATAAATGGATATCACTGTTTCAAGTTAAATTAATCGCATGAGGACGATTCCTAAATTAGAATGATAAATAATGGAATAAAAGTAAATGCTTCACATTGCGTATGGGCATATGGAATTGCAAAATGCTCAAGCATACTTCATAATACATTATCATAGGAAATCTTCATAACTTACAAGATATTACCATGTTAATATAAATATTTTACTATAAGCGATACATAGCTTCAAAAGAAGCAAATATTAAATTCATTTGCTTGTAACTATAATATAAACGGTTTTCTTAGTAATATATTTTCTACAGTTAAGTTAACTTGCATATTCGATCGATTTGAGACTAATCGCTCTTAATAGAGAAAGAATCTCTAAAACATTTTTTTCTTCTTTAGTTCACCAAAAATTCCATGCAATTTAATAATCCTTTATTTTATATAAATATTACGCTAAGTGCTTGGTTAATTCTCATAAATAACAAAATTTAATTAGAATATGCTCTTAGTTAAAAATATTGACTTCAAAAAGACACAATTTAATAGCAATATCGAATTAGGCAAAGCCGAAAACTCCAAATTCAAATTATGGTGCCGGCACATAATTATAATCCTTTCAAGCAGATTTAAACCACAGGTCAATCTCGTTAAACTATTATAATATTAAGTTCTTCCTAGAATATGGTGTTGCAATTTAAATATTTATTCTTTCAGCAGATATTTCAAAATTAAATAGTAAATGAATTAATACATTACACATCTTTGGATAAAAAGACATTTTTAATCGTAACCACAGATGCTACTTGTACTCATATATAAAATACAAAGACAAACTTATCATATATTTTAAATATTTCATTTTAACATATGACTAGCCAGAGTGGGTTAACATGTAAAAAGTTACAGCCATAGAACACAAAGGATTTTACTTAAAACAAAACTCTTATTTTTGATATAAAAATCGTGAAAATGTCACGTAGTATTACCACCGTGTGTAATTTAAGCATCGCTTTTTGTTTAACTTTGTTTGAGTGCTTATTAATAATAAAGTAAAAAATGTATTATAGCTTCGAAAACACCACTAAATGGCAAAAAAAAAAAGAAGAAGTCCGAAAAGTGTTATTCTTGCTACTAAATAACAAATTCGCTAAGATATTTTTTTTTAATTTGCGAGTACGTAAAGTTTGTTAGATTTTAGTTCAGTATTTTAAAATAATATGCACAGACATTACTTGAGCTTACAATTGCATATAAAAGGAGCTAGAATGAAGAAAAATACATTCAAACTCGGCCAACCGCTTTTAAGTCGTACCCGAGAAGTGTTCCAACAGACACGTATAAAAAGTAGTTATAATATGTAATTATATTTAATTACTTGTTATTTTTATTTTTTTAGGTTTTTTTTTTTTATGGATAACTGATGACAAACGAGCAGAAGGACCACCTGATGGTAAGTGGTTACCTTCGCCCATGAACATCTACAACACAAGAGATGTACTAGATGCGTTGCCAACCTAGAGGATACAGATGGAAGAGGAGGACAATGTAGTATTCCGTTCTCGGAACCACCACATTTTGGGGAAAGGATGGGTGGGAATGGGAAAAGCTGGCTTACATGCCACCGAACCGGAACACATCATAAGATATTTGGCGGTTCGTCTTTGACATGATAGTGGTCGCGAGCCAGACGGAGGACGGTTTTCAAAAAGAATAGCATATTTTCTTATCATTTGATTTTTAATCTGCACATAGTGCACCTTTGTAGACTTATATACCTAAGTACAGGAACTATATTAAAACTTCGAAATTGAATACAGGAAGAAGTCGCTCGACACAATGTGTTACTTCCCAAAAGTTTTCATCATATATATACATGTAGCGTGATTTAATGTCTCAGTAATGGGTTGTACGGCGTACCTGTAACTATCTACTTAGATACTTTCTTAATTAAAAAGTAAAATATATATTTTTATGTTTTCTTTATATCTTAGCTAATTTACAAGGTGGTAGGAGGTTCGTCCTCCGACTGGCTCGCGACCACTATCATGTCAAAGACGAACCGCCAAATATCTAATGATGTGTTCCGGTTCGATGGCATGTAAGCCAGATTTTCCCCTTTCCCACCCATCCTTTCCCCAAAATGTGGTGGTTCTGATAGTGGACTACTACATTGTCCCCCCTTTCCATCAGTATCCTCTAGGTTGGCAACGCATCTACAACATCTCTGGTGTTGTAGATGTCTATGGGCGAAGGTAACCACTTACCATCAGGTGGTCCTTCTGCTCGTTTGCCGTCCGTTATCAATAAAAAAAATAATAATAATAATATTGTATGTAGAGTCATTAATCTGGGTTTATATTACGTTCTGAAGTGTCAACTTAAGAGAAACACTTCATTGTTAATTGTGTATATGTTTAAAACTAACCATGTAATGTTCCCGCTTACAGAAAGATTTAAAACTAACCTTCATGGTCTTAAGTGCTCGTTTCAAAGCAAATTACACCTTAAGCGTGATTGTTATTGCAAAACCGCGCGCCGAGGTAATAATCCCATAAATGTAGTTCTTACTTACTTGTTAGAATTATTAATGAGAGTTTGAACGTCTTACGCTATAATTATTTTATTACTACAACTAAATTTAACATATAGTTTTAATATAACAACCCCGTTGACGCTTTAACAACGCGTTGTCTTTTGAAATATGTCACTTTGTATAAACATGGATGTTGACATCCATGTTTAGTGGTAGTGTGTGTAACATTTATTTTATTAATTTGATATACTTTTTAGGCATTATTTAAAAAAAAATATAAGCATTCTGCACTCCTTCTCTACATAAACTATAAGTTTCATGCTCCTCCGTCCGCGTAATTTTCGTAAAAAGATATCCTAAGTTTGCTTCAAGTATTTATATATAGATATAATCAACGAAATAAAAACGTTGAATCGTAAAATACGCGTTGCGTTAACAACCTGTAAGTAATCAAAGAGAAACTAGTGTTAAGATCTTTAAACTCTTCAATTTCCCGCCGAATTAAAAACATTGCACGGGCGGTACTTAACCCCGCGCTGTGTTACCAGAACCAAATGAGTTTACTAAAAATATTACTTCCAAATAATACACGCGACAGCGTCTAATCGCGTTTGAGTGTAGGTTCGATCCCTAATTGGAGTCAAAAATTTTAATAATTTTCAGTTCCCCGCTCTATAAGAGAAAAAGGCCCTACATTGAATTCTGCCCCTTATCACCTATTTTTGACTAAATATACACTATAAAAAATAGAGAATTGTTAATTCATAGGTCCCTTACAGGTCTTATAGGTCCTTTAGTCCCTTGTTACTATATCCATACTATACCCATCCCTATCCCTACTAATATTATAAATGTGAGTGTAAATTTGTTTGTCACGCTTTCACACCAAAACTACTCAATCGATTACCATGAAAATGTGTACATATATTCTTAGAGGTATGAGAAAGAACATAGGATACATTTTATTACTACTTTTTTTATTAAAACATATAGTTTTAATGTAGCTTGATATATTTCTAAGAAATGTCTAAACGCATTATAAATACTAGACAAAAATATGGTAATCTTTTGCAACCAAATGACAGTACTGCAATTAATTATTTTTTTTAGTTTATTTGGTGAAATAGTTGGTAGTAACGTATGCCTACTTAGCTATAACAAAATATTATGTACGTCAAAGAACGCCTAGAACAACCATACACTTGCTCACCACTACACCTGTTTGTCCTTCTTTCACGTTTCTTCGAAGCAATGTTATGATTTTTTCGGTGGTCATAGTTAGGCTGGACGATAACTTAAACAATTTAGTAAGTAATAAAGTAAGTACTATTTGCCATTTACAACGCGGGTGAAGACGCGGGAAACAGTTAGTAATCTATATATAAACACGTGAAGCAAAAACTTTGGTCCTCTTTTTACGAAAATTACGCGGACGGAGGAGCATTAAATTTGGCACACTTATAGTTTATATAGAGGAGTGCAGAATGCTAACATTTTTTGAAAATAATGCGTAAGAAGTATATTAAATGGTTTGTTTTCATTCATGTTTATATAAAGACAACGCGTTGTTAACGCGTCAACAAGGACACTAGTATATATTAATTTAATTTCTATATACTACTAAATAATAATAGAAATAGACAAACACGATTTATATAATTAAAACAAAGAGGATACTTATAGTATACCTACTTCTTTACATGGAGGAATGTTCCGATGATATTCGATTTTCTATATCATCGGACTCCGAATTTATTTCACGCCACAATTCTTACGAATACCATTACCATTATATATACCGTTTAAGTGTAAAACTTTATTTGGAAAATTGGCTTTTGTTCACTTTATTTGTTATTCTATAATAAAAGGAATAAAATATAGATAGATATTTTTTTTAACTTCACGCTGTATCCCACATATAGCAGGGTAGGCAGAGGGAACCTGAGAACCTAGTGTTAAGACACTCCGTTCTCTTACAATTCCGTTCCCCACTTTCCGCCAAATTGAGGCATTGCGTGTTGAGTGGCGGAACTCAACGCCGCGCTTTGCCTTGTTACCAAACCCAGGAAATGAAAATATTAACATTTCCTGGAGTGGGAATCGAACCCACAACCTGTCGCGTTTACAGTCGCACGCTTGTGCCTCTGCGCCACGAAAAGTGTATAGATAGATATGTTGTTTAAAAACATACATAAATATATTATTTAAATCTACATATATCCGAAAATAGCAAGAAGGCCTGGTGCATGATATATGAGGACTAACTGCGCTGCAGTAATAAATCCTCCTCCTAGATATCAAGATGAATTCACTCATTCATAAAGCTACGGTGCTTATCATTTTAGTTATCTCAAAATTTTTACTCGCCAAGCATTTAATTTAACAGTATTTTTTGTATAAAGTTCATTATATCTTTCTTATATAGCTTTATGCTGTACGTTAATGCAGTACTTTCAAAATATTTCACTTTAGCGCTAAATTTCATTAGTTAAATTACTTCTAATATTTCCTTAGCTGTTATAAAAGCTTAAAAAGCTGATTACGTAGATTCAGGTACTTTCTAGAAAATTCAACAATAGTGTTATGTATATTTAAATAGTTGATTTCGGTGAAAAGGGTACAAGTCTCTAGAGTAATAAACAGCTAGCTATTGCCCTTGTTATCCATCATTTTAAATCTTGCTTTACATCTTTCTATTCCCAAAACAGTGGAAATACATTGGATTTTTAATAAAATAACGAAATTATTTTACAATGATCATCAGCTTATAATAATTAAGTAGTCATTGAAACCCATGAAATACTAACATCTAAAATATATCTAGCACGCACTGAGTGAGTAGGTAATCCGTCAAATCCTACTTAGACTAAACTTGTCTTAATCACAGTCAATTATTATCCATACGCTGGTTCATGTAGCCATTTGTTTAATATGCTATATAATACCTAGAAGCAATCATAATAGAGACTATAATTGCCCTGGTGTATGTTTCTCTATGTGTATACCTACAATATATCAACGGTTGACGCGTGTCGGCCGAGGAATGGGAACTATTCAGGAATTCTCGAGGTTAACACCGGAATGCCTTCTAAATTAAGGTGACCAATCAAGGTCCTATTATAGAAATGTCTCGTATCGTCGCCGCTATAGATTTTACGATGATAATATCTAATTATACGACAGCTTTTGTTATCATAACAAGCAAAAAATGTAACGAAATGAATTTCAAAACATCTTTTATAATAATTCGTAATAAATACAGCTCCAAAAATTTGAACAAGCCAAAATGGTTTGAATAGCACTTGATAATAGGGTCAATCAGCAAAAGAGGCCGAAGGGTGGGTAGGTCAGATTGTGGCAATCAAAACAACGATAAATCGATAAAAGGAAACAAACACTCGACAGGATAGGTAAACTTCATAGTTTGTCCCAAGGAGAAAATTCACGGTAATAGTAACTATCCCCTATGTTGTTCCAGTTCGTTGCCAAATTACATAATTGTTTGAATAATACTTGAAAGTGGAAAAAAACGTACTTAGCTACTAGTATGATTTTTTTATTAAATAATAAAGAATTGTAAACCATTGTAAAAAAAAAAAAAAAAAAATAGTCCCGCTGAGTTTCTTGCGCCGGTTCTTCTCAGGTCTGAGGCATTAAATTTAGTGAACCGGTGGTAAATTATTTCACGTTCAAAAAATGAAGCATGTAACTTCTTATTTTGAATGAAATTGTTTGACTTTGACTTTGACTTTGACTTTATTAACTTGTATGTCAAACATGTTGTAGTGCAATAAATATTTATTACTTTAATATATTTTTGATACATTATTATAAGAATATTGTTTTTGAACACAAGAAGTTCATTTTCCATAAAAATAGGTACATAATAAATAAATATATTGCGCCGCTGAAAGTTTTATAACTAATTTTATAATTATTATATTTAATAAATCATTTTTTGACACAGATTATGACCAAAATAATTATTTAAAGTTTTGCACCTTAACCAAGATTAGATCGGTAATCGGACCTTAGTTTTTACCAATATTTAATTTTATAAGAATAGTATAACAAAATATGTAGTGTTTAATAGTTATTAATCTGTCAACTGGTGTCAAATTTCAACCCAGGGCAGGCGATCCGAATAAAACCTTTTTCTTAGCGCACGTTACTAAGCACTTCTTATGGGGATGGGGATGGGGACTATAATGGGGACTCCATTATATTTACCTACCACACACTTAAAATACAATACTTATACACAGCACATATTACTCATCAATATTTCACAGCACTTATGTTCTTAGAATACTGATTATAACACACTAACAGAGCCCCGTAAAGTTCAAGAAGAGGTTTTTATAGAAATCCGGCGGCCCATTTTTCTCTCTCTCTCTCTCTCTCTCTCTGTTATTTCTCATGTCATGAAAACAGTCAAAAGAAATACTTAAATATTTAATACACTAACAGTTTAAATATTTGATTTTTTTTTTCAGCTTCACGCTGTATCCCGCACATAGCAGGGTAATCAGAGAATCTGATGTTAAGACACTCCGCTCTTTTTTAACATTTCCGTTTCTCACTTTCCTCTTTCGACGTTCCACACTTTTTTATATTTTTTATTATAAACTAGTTTTGCTGCTTGCTACTTCGTTTGTTTGGACTTTATGACCCTACCTACACTTATTCAGATTATCAATCGTTTTTTAGATTTTATGACTATTTGACGTACTCAAAATTTTGAAATCAATTTTATCCTTTTAACATAATAAATGAGATACCACCATAAAATCGAATTGATTTATTTTCAGGCATTTCAATTTTCTATACTTATGTTAATTTCTTTAGATATATAAAATAGGGTACAGGAAATAGATTTATCAAAAACACTTCCTTATTTGTTCATTCAAAACACCTTGTAAAAAGAACATTACAAAAATAGCAGCCGATTGCCCTATTCATATACGATACCCAGGTTATAAATTTTGTTCTTACTCTTTATAACCGAAAGCATATAAAATGTCCTAAAAAGAAAGTAAAATTATTACGAATAAATGAAAAACCACTCGTCCGATCTTACATAAATTTCAATGGGACCACATCAGAAGAATTGGTTCACTCAGTAAAAAGTTATGCGGTAGCACTGAAAAAATACTGTTGAATTGAGAACCTCCTCTTTTTTTAAGTCGGTAAAAATAATTTATTACTGAAAGTCAGTAGGATTGCTTTATATTTTGTAAATAGGTAAACGAAACTTTATCGCGTCTGTGGTACATACCTTTAGTTCAAATGACAATACATTTCATATTATTTTAAACCCAAGATGGCTGCCGTTACAAAATGGCAGATTACATATTTTTTCACAACTACTTCAACTTCAATATAATTATCAAATAAAAGGACTGGACTAGTTGAATAAAATTCACTATGATCAGAATTATAAATTTGAAAATAAAATTGAGTTAAGAGCTGTATTGAAAATAAAGATATTTTTTTTTTTACTTCACGTTGTATCCCGCATATAGCAGGGTAGACAGAGGGAACCAGAGAATCAGAGAATCAGAACCAGAGAATCTAACGTTAATACACTCCATTCTCTTTCAACAATTCCGTTCCCCACTTTCCGCTGAATTGAGGCAATGCGTGATGAGTGGCGGAACTCAACGCCGCGCTTTACCTTGTTACCAAACCCAAGAAATGAAAAAACTAGATTTTACATTTCCTGGAGTGGGAATTGAACCCACACCTTTCGCGTTCACAGTCCACCGTTTATATTTCATTCAGCCACCAGGGCTGCTAGTAATATTCTTACTAATATTATAAATGCGAAAGTAACTCTGTCTGTTACGCTTTCACGCCTAAGCCACTGCACCGATTTTGATGAAATTCGGTATGGAGATAGAACCGAACTTGGGAAAGTACATAGGATACTTTTTGTTGCAAAAAAGTGGTAGAAAGGGTTGAAATAGGAAAATGAAGTGAAGTTTGTATGGAAGTTCCTTATTCTCAAACAAAAAATCATGTTAGATTGTTCTACTTTCACATCTAAATCACTAAACCAATTTTGACAAATAGTCTAGACCTTGGGAAAGACTATAGGCTACTCCTTAACATGTCGCGCGATATAACCGCATTCCACGCGGGCGAAGCCGCGGGCATTACATAAAGAGAAAAAACACATCCGAAGTATACAATGATAGGGTGTATTTGTAAATATTTCCTAGGAAATCAATGAAAAACCAGTAGTAGAAGTATGTATAACGTAATTCGTAATTCGTTTATATAATATGTACATTTCTTATCAAACTAATTTCATCATAATGCTCTATCAATCATGCGAGTATGAAACGGCGCATTGCTCTTGCCGCTGCGACACCGTCATTCATCACACTTCGAGCGTTCTTAAGTGCCGTAGCGATGCTTTGGATATACTACTTATCCCCTTAGTTCGTGTACAAACAAACGAGAACGTCTAGAAATTGATTGCATAGATTTCAATTATTTGTGTATCTAAGCAACTAACCAATAAATATGTATGTATGTATGTGGCGACATGACAAAGACGATTTAAATATTTTAAGATTGGCTCACTACAAAAGGAGTTAGAAATAAAGAATAAAATGATAACGGGTCAGATAAGGCTCATCTAATTGAGATGCAAATCTACTGAATTTATAGGTGTTCTGCTTTCAGTGTTAACTCCATTATCCCTCGAGAACTTTGTGACTTAGATACCTGAACGAAAGTATGATAATTTCGTTCCGGTACAAAAGTCCTTTATATAAACTATGGAAAACTTCACGAATAAAAATATTCTATGATATAATAAATAATATTTAAGAATTTTACTCCTTTGGCCTTTTCTTTCATTTAACAAAACATATTGTATTGTTTTAACTCTAGTATCGTCGGAATACCTGCTTTAGGCAAATATAAGAAATAGATAATATGACAAATTCAAAGTTCTAGTAAGATGTCATTCCATTCCCAACTTCCACCAAATGACGAAAAATTTAAGGTGTAAAGGTGAAATATGGACAATAAATAAAATTCATACATTAAAAGTACAAAATGACATCCCTAAATGTCAAACTCAAAATAAATCTCACGTTCGCCGCAAACATTTATATGGAAATATTATTATTAAAGACTTTATTAAGCAACGGCACGTCATAATATTTAAACTACGGTACTATCCATATGAATAGCGAAATTGCGGTGAGAATGTGACGAGTATCCTTATTCTGAGCCGACAGCGGTCGCAGACGAAGGCAGAGCATATTAGGGCCCACATTCATCCAACCCGGCTCGGGTACACGTCTTTATTAAACCGTTAATAAATTTGACAGCTGTACGTGAACAACAATCGAAATCAATTTTCTCCGGCCACTCAAGGCGTAAGATTATATAAAAAGTAGCTATATCTATTAAGCGTGTAGTACTATACTTGTTATTGAAGATTTATGTCACAATTTATGAAAATCAATAAGATATTTTAATTCTGGTAATAATAATGCCGACGACTTAAATAGTTGTCAAGATATAATTAAACATGCTTTTGATTTGTGTGGCGTTCAGTTTAAGTTACGCGGACAAAGCCGCGGTCAGCAGCTTATACTTAAATAAAATCCACCGAGTGGACAAGCTTTCAAGTTCATTTCGCTGCAATTTAGACTAAGCTCAGTGATCACCACATAAGCCGGCGAACGGGGAGGTCGGGAGTCTGGGTAGCATCAGTATAGAAACGTCTGGTCGAATGTAATCTATAGAATTTAGTTAAATGCAAGAACAACTTAGCAATTCGAATCATACTAGGGTATTGCATTGTACTCTGAAATTTAAATTGTGCTCTCAAGTCCTAGTTAGTGGAAAATTCATTACACGAAAATTCAATTATTTTAGTATAAATTCGTCATTAAAACTTCGACTTATTATAAATTTAATTTAGTAAACATTTATTAAATTGTTTTAAAAAGCTATGAAAATATAAATAATGCACTCAAGGGATAAACGAGCAAAGAATAGGTCACAGGTGACACTTAATGGTGAAATGCATTAAGCTACGCGCAGAGATCGTTTTGGAAATGAGGCCGCGAAAGGACATAATTCGTTCGGATGGAAGGTATTGAATGATAAAGTTTGAAATAATAATGTAGTCAAGTTATATAAAAGAAACCTTATTAATTTATAGAAAAAACTAGCAAAAATATCATCTTACTTTTAAGTAAATTTTTAACATATTCTTTTGTAAGTAAGCTATTATTTAAAAAAAAGGGTTATTTGAATCATCTCTTTTGCAGCTTTAAAATTATAGGGACCTACTTAAAAATATCAGTTTTTAGGAAACGTCAACATAGATTTGTACATTTAAGGTTTCTAAAAAGAAATGAATAAATATTTTAAATTATACTTCAATGTATATTCTTCTTCCAACCAAAGTCGATAAAGATCGTCGTCTTAAATCGTTTCGTGGCAAAAAATCAAAATCATGTTTTTTTTGGACTAGTTATAATTCTATATTTGTAATAAGGCCCTATAATTCTAAAGGTACGATATATAAGTATATGAGGATACATATATATATATATTCTATCTAGACATTTTTGAGATTTAAGTAACATGTAAGACATTGATATTCATATGCGTTAGCTTACTAGGATTCCCTGTGGTATTCAATGATTCCGGAGATATCCAATAAGTCTTGTATGGATTATAATTGTTTTAATTCTTAAATTCTATATATAAATACTATTAGGAAATATAATGTAAAATAATCTTTGCAAAATTAATCTCTATGGACATGAGAATCTCAGGGTGATATTACTTCTATTATTCGTCTCTGATTTGCCTTCTAGTGGCGCATAGGAACTATCAGCTCGAAAAAAAGTAGTGACCAATACTCACGAAGAAATTATCAATATATGTACATATATACGTATACATACATACGTAACGTTTAAGGTCAGTCTCTGAATTTAAATTTATTTACTTGTTGGAATTATTCAGAGGTGGTGGTGGTGGTGGTGGTTGTATTTATTTAGAGGTTTTAACTTACAGGTAACATGAAAAATAAAATAACAATATAGAAAGTGCTACCACGAGTCTTCCCTTCTCAAATCCCCCTAAATCCGAGAATCTCAAGAAAGTACATGATAATAAGATAAAATGAATTAATTAATATTTTTCTTAGTAAATATAATACAAAGCACTGCTCTGGTTAAATTTAGAAAAATCTAAACTTTAGTTATTATTATAAAACCCAAAAATATACGAACACAACTGATCCGCTTAAAATATATACATATATCAAAAATACAGATTGATAATAATATGAATAATAGTCTGTTATTACTGAAAACAATATCCAACAGATTTTGCATCGAACTTGATTGTTTTGCAATGACAATGTAAATTGATTATACAAATAACAGGAAATTATTTTTTGTTATGGCATATATATAGATTAATGTACCTATGTATAACAGCTTGTTTCTCGCATTGTATTCCATGACACAAAGACGTAAGACACTTATCATAAAATTTAAAAGATGAAGCTGTATACCTTAACTCTTTTTATGTGGACTTTTGGATATATAACTATTGCTATAGTATGTCAAACAAAAATGGAATACGTAAGTAACATTTCAAGCTTCTCTCCTCCTTCTTTTAAACTATATTCCTACAATTAAAGTTATATTTTAATTGGTATTTAACATTAACATTTTATAATATTTATGAGGTACATAATGTGAGTTTGGTATAATAAAGAATTATCTTAGGGGCCGTATCGAACAGAATTATTGTCTGTTGAATCATGCAAGGGACCCAAAAGAGGTGAATGTGCCACAAACGAATTTATCATTAATCATGACAAGTCTAGCGTGCGTTTTACTTCGGACATGCTAAAAGAGTGCATAGTAAAGAAAGTAAGAAATAATTTATTGATTGATTCTGGATGAATGATGATATGATCTGATCCTTTGTTGTAACCGTGTGACCATATGTTAAATCTATGATTATATATGTATAAGATGTAAAAACATATAAAATGAATTACAGGCTAAGATTATAGTCCAAAAAGTAAATCAGAAAAACTCAAAGTGGAATTACCAATCAGACAAACCTTGCCAACATTTTGCGTTAGGACCACTTCTAAAGAAAGCATTTAACTTGACAGATAAGTGTTACATTCTTAAGGTACGTTCTAAAAAAACTTCCGGAATTTCATTGAAAATTTCAATCGATCGATCATCGTGATGAAAGTAAGGATATCCAAAAGTATATAATAATCATAATCATAAAAAAAACGAAGTGAATAAAAACTGTAATTTTTTTTTTTTTTTTATACCACGACGGTGGCAACAAGGCACACGGCCCACCTGATGGTAAGTGGTTACCGTGGCCTATGGACGCTTGCAACACCAGGGGCATCACTTACGCGTTGCCGACCCTTCAAAAAACTATTTATTCCCCTTTTGAAGAACCCCATATTGTAGCCCTCTGGGAAAACCTCGGCAGGGAGATCATTCCACAATTGGAGAGTCCGCGGAAGTAATATTATCTATTTTTGTTGACAGGGTCATTATGAAGTAAATTATAATATATATGAAATAACCACAAACTTCTTTGGACCCACATTTTTTTACGATACTTTTAATATCAAAATGTATGCACACAATGAAGATAGCAACGTATATTGCGTAAAAGGCGTAATGAGAATATCGAAACGTTAACAAGAAAACAATAAGTATATACCTCATCTTCTCCCTTAAATTCAACGTAGAAGGAAATACAATGAAACTTTGATTGGCTGTTTTTATTAAATTCCTGCTTTAAGTATATTAAGTGAGAGAATGGTACGTACATATCTCTTCATAATAACCTTCCAAGAGCGAGCGGGCAAATTTAATAGAAAATCTCAATTGAAAATCGAACAGTAATTCGTTCGCAGCGCTGCTCCCAAATAAGAATTTTCCCTAGGTACGTCTCGCAATTCCCTTACGAAGTGTCTTTATACATTATACAGCTCATGTTTTAAACAAATATCGAAAAATGTACGTGCTCGAGGAATTAATATATTATGAGGCTGTAGTATATTTATATTTCAATCTCATGTTATTTTCCAACGAAAATATACCACTAATATCTATAAATCTCAATAAACAGATAAGAGTTACAAAATATCGAAAATAAAATGATTTGCTGTGCTATATAAAACAGCTTTAAAATTAAGACTACAGTAATTGTATTTTCTAAAATATTTTATTATACAATCAAATTTTTTTTCCATATTTATAATTTTCTAAGAATATAAAGAAATTAGTCAAAAATAAGTAGTCATAATTTTCAAAAATTACAATTCTCTTTTTTATAACTCACAACGTTATGCTGGATCTGCACAGATTAAATTAAGAACACCGAGCTTAATACATTTTTAATGGGCACGACAATTACACAAAAGATTACGCGGTCTTAGTTAAAGTCCGTGTTCCACAGACTAAATCCCCGTGGTAATGGCCCTGGGCGCCACCTGGGCTGCTGTGGCCTCGCTAATTTCGCAAAGCACAATATAAATTACCTCTACCAAACAATGACGCCCGTTCCGACCAAATTATGTAGTCGCATACTAATGCGTGCTAAAAGGATTTCATCCATTACTCTAGTCATTTCAAATTGTTTACAACTTTTCGCGTCGTTTTAATTCCCTGATTTCAATTATATTCGAAGGGCTAATCAAAGATTTTGCTCTCACATTTTCTTTACGATATAAGGGAGTATTTTATGATTTAAGTGGTTAAAGATAAGGACTTCCTAATGCCCTCAAGACTTGAGTAGATGCTCGGAAAATATGTCGAGTCAGGCAGTTAATTAATTTCACCAGATAATGATTTGCAGAAAATTCTATGTTCGAATTTTAAAAACGTTGATCGTTACTGTATCATTAATGATTTAATAAATGGGCGTGTTCAATGATCTTAGAACTCCATGGAATTAAAGTGTTTTTGCGATGTTTTTGCATCTACATTTGTACACTTTACATACAAAGTTATTTATATGTCGGTGATTGCTTACAGATATATAAAAGACAAAAAACTTTAGACTTTTTCTTTTTAATCAATGAAAAGGGTGAAAAATCTTTAAATCATATATTGTATATTTATTTTAGCATCACGTCTACTTTTTATAGCATTATTTGCACTTTTTTTATTTTTAAATATTATTTGTATAGCGAAGCGTTATCGAAAAACCTGCAGAGATGTTCATTTATAAGATTTACCAAGTGTCCCAAAAATGTTGACGTAGGTATTTTTAATTGTTTAAAGTATTATTCACACACACTTAGGAAAAGTATTATTAGAAAATATATTTAATTTTGAATATAACAGGAAACCGACCTAGCGCTCTAACCCCTAAGTCATGCGTTCTTATTCAGCTATGTTGAAACTCTTATACTCCTGTTAGATTTTAACACTCTAAAACTCTGTTACCTAAAGACTATAAAAATGTTAATCACACACTTCTTTACATACTATAAAACAAAGTCGCCTTTCTTGTCTACGCGAGGGTGGGTATCTCAAACTTCGCAACGGATTTTAATGGGGTTTTCATTAAAAGATAGTAATTTGTAAGGAAAATTCTCGCATACAATACTTCCATATTATAATAGGGTAACACCGAGAGTTTTAAAGATTTGCTGTTTTGTTGCCCGCAAAACATAAATTTGTGCGCCTACGTTGCAAACGCTAGCTAAATTTTACGGGATCGATTAAAGTAATATTATATGGTATTGTATTTCTTACAAGAGTCTATAAAAAGTCCGCCATGTCATATGTCTATAACTGGTAAGAAATACTCACAGTAATCTATTTTAGCTCTTACATATTACAAAACAATAATGGGTTAATTACAATGTTTTTAATTATTTTAAATAATAAAGTAAGTAATACTTCACTTACTTCTATCTAATTAAATATGTCAGATGCGTTGTGTATTTAATATCATCCTTTACAGCATGTCTGATAAGGGCAGAGTGGCCGTCGCGACAGGTCATACGTAAGTCGCGAATGGCAGTGACCGGAGAGCGAGAAATTTAAGAGATTGGCTTGAATGTTAGAGTCACCAATAAGTAAAAATATTAACAACCTGGGCATTTTTAACACCAAACAGAAGAAGTATAAATAAAGTGTTTAAAGTAGGACTAAATTAAATTATAATTTATTGTCCACGACATTTCAATGGACGATGGTACGGGGGTAAATTGTGGTCTGGACTGTTAATTCAGATCATATGTTTTCTTTCATCTGTCATCTGTTCCAATTCGATAAAATCATAAATTTGAGCTGTTTGTGATTTAAGCAAGAACGCAGATATGCGAAATGTCGAGATATCTATATATCAGAATAAAAGGGAGGGACTCTGCATTTTTTTTTTATATATATATCAGAATATAATTGTGTATATATATTATATTAATCCACGTAGGCACATGCGGCTATTAGGACGTTATAACATTTTTAGAAAATGTACAATAATTTAGGAGGTTGTATTAAAGGCAATATAAAAACAAGCGCGTCTAGTTATTAAGTGAGAATATTCAATTAAATTTCAAAGGTATTTCTGTAAAACTTCAATGCATTCCTTCTCTCCTTGGGCTAAAGGGACAAATTTGCAAAACGGGTATTAGTAGAAAAAATAAATTGATTTTTTTTTTTTTTATGGATAACTGATGGCAAACGAGCAGAAGGACCACCTGATGGTAAGTGGTTACCTTCGCCCATGAACATCTACAACACCAGAGGCGTTGTAGATGCGTTGCCAACCTAGAGGATACAGATGGAAGGGGAGGACAATGTAGTAGTCCGCTATCGGAACCACTACATTTTGGGGAAAGGATGGGTGGGATAGGGGAAAACCTGGCTTACATGCCATCGAACCGGAACACATCATAAGATATTTGGCGGTTCGTCTTTGACATGATAGTGGTCGCGAGCCAGACGGAGGACGAACCTCCTACCACCAAAAAAATGATATAAATATTATTAAATTTTAGTAAATGATACAACTATTCTGAAATTTTAGTAAAATACAAAAACAAAATGGAAAGAGAACTTTGATAAAAGATCGAAAGTCAAAGGAATATGGTATAAAGTTATTCAGAGCAGGCTTCCTCATATTCCGTGGTTTGGTGAAAAGGAATGGCAGCGTCAACAATTTGTTGAGGCTCCTAGGCTGCGTTCTGAGTACATGTCTCTTAAGTTGAAATTCGATTTTCTGATAAAAAATTGATTTCTCCCACATGTGAATTGTGCAGAGTGGATGATAATATACACCATATTTTAGCGGAATGTGTCCGAAATGTCGCGTCGTTATAATATAAATTTAATGGAATATATGGGTAATATTCAATGTCTTATCCCTTAATAAATATATATATATATATATACTTTCTGTAGTACGAAAAGTTCGTTCAAAGATTGAAACGGCAATATTATTAATAGAATATTTATAAAGATGTTTAAAGGGAACCAAATATGTGATAGTTATATTGAAAGGAGCGAAACAGCTGGTTTTGATCCTGCGCCTCTTTTATCACCCTAGTGCTTTAGACATTTAGTTAAAAGTTATGAGTAACGAATGCGGCGACAAATTTCTAAACAATTATTAAAGCTTTCTATATATTCTATTCTATATAAGTAGTTATGTAAGAATATTTCCTGCATTAGTTGCTTTAACTCTTTGTTTAGATATAAACAAATAATTCACACATATTGAAAATAATTTTTTGATCTTTCCTGACACTTGGCAGAATTCCTACGTTTCGTTCCACATATTGAATAAAAATTTTATCAATTTAGCACCGTATTTTATGTTTCATATTAAATGCTACAAATTCTAGGGTACGCAAAAGCTAAGCAATAAAAGTAGGGAGTGCAATATGCAGATACGATACCTCATATGCATTCACTCAGATTTAAAATACTAAATTCCGAGTTGCGTCTTTGTTGAAGTTTACAATAAGCCCGAAATAATTTGATAAATTCTGAGATAAGCAGCTATTCAACTTAAATGGTTATCATATTTTCAATTTTGAAATTATAAATCAGTGAATGAATTTATGAATTATTTTTGCTTTCAAAGATATCAACTTTTATAAACAAATCCCACAATAATTTGTAATAAACGGTATTGATTAATTTTAACCTGTTAATATCAATCTTTAACCTAACCTCTAAACGCTCAAGTTGTAAATAGGAAAAATAACATTTCTAGGAATTGTATGGGAAATAACGAAAATTAATTTGATGTGAACATATAAACTTTAAGCGATCGAATTGGAATCAGGCTATTTAAATGCGTGACCCGTCATTAGGCGGACACGGAGGAGAGGTCCCGCTTCGCTCGAGTACGCACTTGATGGGTTCACATAATCGACCTGTTAACGGCCTGGTATGCCCAACAAATATTTATGTATTTCAATAAGAACATTGAAACCTGGTCAGACTTGTAACTGTCTTTTGTAAGAGATATTTGTTTATTATTTATTTTCAATCGAAACAACTTCTTTGGATTAAATAATAATAAATGATTTCTTTATTAGAGTTTACATAAATACCTTTCAGCGTGTGAACGAAGGATAAATACACAGAATGTTCTGTCACTCTCAAGTCAATGAAAAGTAAATTTACCTGAAAAGAAAAAAACTATTTGAATTAAATTACACTTTTCACAGTTCCACTTTGTTGAATGACGCAATTGACACTAAGTAAATATATACTCGTTAGACCAGACTAACTAAGACAAAATTCGAATTTATCAGAAAATGGATGATGTTTAACATTTTTTTTAATTAAATTAAAAAGAAAAAATATGTCTATTGGAATGGTTTCTTTTTAAAGGAAAAAAGACTTTATAGATAATTGGATACTAAAAGAGAATTCTTGGTCGACTTCAATATTACGAATGCAATTGTATTACTTTCTATCGAGGTAAGGGTAAGATTATATATATATTGAAATCTCGCAAATCGCTGCTATTTTGTAAAAAAATCTTCTTAATCGTGACAAAATTATAAATTTAGATAATTTTCATAAATATATGGATCAATCTAAGGACGAAAAAAAATAAAAAATGTATACAGTGAATAGTGATTTTTTTATTACTTTTTTAAAGAGGAACAGTATCAGTAACATGAACTTATTTTATGTATATATGTATCTACGGGTGTCTATATGTATTTATCTGTGTATATATATTTATATGTTTATTAAATGTTATGACGAATATACTTTTATGTAGTTTATTCTTCTTTTTTTGTATATTATCATTATTATTTGTATGTATTATTCACATCCTATCCAATTTCTTAGTTTGTGTATTTCTATAAATTTCTAAGGTTGAAAATTGAAGAAATCGCTATTTTAGCGATAAGGTCGCCTGTTGTACATCAACAAGCTTTCGTTATTACTTTATTTTAATTTTACTTTTATGTATGGGTGTGTACAATAAAGAGATTTATTATTATTATGTATCTCGTTATAAGTTCTCGGTTCAAAGGAACCCGCCCCTTTGGAAGGCTTGCGGGGACACAGGTCCAACACGTAGAGGCCCCTTTGAGACAACAATATTTTATATCTGACGCATTGACCGGGATCCATTACCCCGAGCAACTATAGTACTGCTCAGAGATGGTCACCAGTCAATGCGTAGGAGCTATGGAACATATGGAAAACTAAAATAGGGCTAAGTGGAATGGAGCTTGGATGGACTAAGTACTGGCTATTGATTTGACTACCGGACGTCCGCCTTTCAACAGTCTCAAATTGAAAGGTTAGCGGACGGTGACTCGCCTCCCACTAGATGGGCCCCACAAAGCGGCGTAGTGCCTCGGGCGCAACATCGGTGGCTCTGGCTGGCGGGTGTTGAGAGGTGTGCACCGGTTTCACCATCCCGAGAGTGCTCGTGAGCGGTTTCCCGCTATTACGCAGGATTGAGCACTTCCAATTCCTTCCGAGCTATTATAGCTCTGCGCTCCAATTTGCCGGCCACTGAAGGCAAGCCAGAGGCGGGGATAAATTACATAATTCCCTCTGAGGTCTCTAGGTCCGTGGGGTCGCACCTCTCCCCAACAGCTCAAGCCAAGCTGCCCTGCGGGCTTGATATTATTATTATGAACTTGAACTTATTTACAATCTATCATCACATTAGTTTTACATCTGAAATGGCTAAATAAAGTTTACTTTTAAATATATGTTCGTCAGTTTATGAAGTAAAATAAATAGTATATTTGTAGAGATTAATTATAGCTCTAAAAACAGTATCGATCAAAGATTCTTATTCAAATGTTATTTCCCTTTTTTCTTATTTATTTTCTACGCAACTATATTATAACTTATATGTTCAAACTATTCATACACGGCATGAAGTAAAGTCAACTGAAATAACACAATAATGTCATATTATTTCTCACGAGTCATTGTTTCGAAGTCACGTAAGCATTGGCGGCGGTGAACTACACCGTCGACTGCATTTGCCACTCAGGAGACCTCTCTCAAAAACTATTGCTTTGTATTATCACACATGAACACAATTGTATTTTTTATTTTTCTTCACATTCGCCAATCGAAGAAAACTTGTCAGTTCCGCTCAAAAGAAAGGTCCAAACTAAGTAGACAACTTCTCAACTATAGAATGTTGAAATGTAATTACGCGTAAACTTGATCAAAGCCAGTATAGATGTAAACGACCCAGCACGCACACATACTTAGCATAATGGTTTTCTTGGGAATGTCGTTTTCTAAGATTACAAGCCGCAAATATTTGTTATGGAGGTTCGTCCGATTGGTTGTATCATTAATATAGTCAGACGAACCGGCCAATAGCTTATCGATGTGTTCTGTTCGATGGCATGTAAGCCAGATTTTCCTTTCCCACCCATCCTTTCCCCAAAATGTGGTGGTTCTGATAGTGGACTACTACATTCTCCCTTCATCAGTATCCTCTAGTTGTAACGCATCTACAACATCTTTGGTGTTGTAGATGTCTATGGGCGAAGGTAACACTTACCATCAGGTGGTCCTTCTGCTCTGCCGTCCGTTATAAAAAAAAAAAATAAAGAAAAGTATACGCTTAAGCAAAATTATTAAAATTCACTAATATCATGAACTCTTTTAGGAAGTAAACACACACAAATAATTATATTTCAAATGTTCTTAACATATTGAAAAAATATATATAACAATTTTATATAAATCATTTAAATAAATTACAGGCCTACAATACTGTTTGATTGAGGTAAATGGATTGACACCTCATTTATCAAACTCGACCCTAAAGGGACAACCGGTTTTAAAATATTTACACATAAAAAAAAACATATAAATAGACATGAACTGTTTAATGAATCACTTTTCTTGTAATTTTCCAAACAGAACAAAGAGCACTCTGTCTATATATGATTATGCTTGAACAACAACTAATTAGAAATTTTCTACAATTGCAGATATAAGCCTTTCATTCCTTTATAGTAAGAATTTTAATGAATTTTATAGGAATTGTATCAATTAAACATAATAAATAAAAGAGTGTAATTACGATGAAGTACCATGAATATACGATTAAATACGAATACTGAAGATGGCAACAAATAAAAAAGAAAACAGGAACTACAGGTTTTTTCCAGATAGGGAAAGAAAACCAGAAGAAATAGTATCAAAACAATCCATTCTACGTTTTTCCACTAATTATCAGACTCACACCTTCCATTCACGCAATGGCGTGGAACGGATAATATGGAAATGGCAACTTTTTTATATAAATAATTTTACACCTTCACCTTTTATCCTGCATAACAGAGAGAACCTAGTGTCAAGACACTACGTTCGCCACTTTACACCCGAATTTTGGATATTGAGTAGCGGAACTCAACTCTGCCCTGTCCCGCCAGAGAGGAGAAATGAAAATTAATTATTTTTTTTTTTTTTTATGGATACCGGATGGCAAACGAGCAGAAGGACCGCCTGATGGTAAGTGGTTACCTTCGCCCATGAACATCTACAACACAAGAGATGTACTAGATGCGTTGCCAACCTAGAGGATACAGATGGAAAGGGAGGATAATGTAGTAGTCCGCTATCGGAACCACCACATTTTGGGGAAAGGATGGGTGGGAAAGGGGAAAACCTGGCTTACATGCCATCGAACCGGAACACATCATAAGATATTTGGCGGTTCGTCTTTGACATGATAGTGGTCGCGAGCCAGACGGAGGACGAACCTCCTACCACCAAACTACTTAAATAAAGTAATTCTCTTAAGAGGGAGAATTGAACCCACAAATCACCGTATTTACACTTTATAGTCACATCCTGCCCTACTGTGGCACGATAGCTTTAATAAATAATGTTATATTGTACTTATTCAGTTTTAAGGTTTACATACACTTAGTGCCATGTATTCTTCAGGGTACTAAAGTCTACGTGCATGCGTTGATACTTTAGCTTATAGCCGCCATATTTGAACACAAGAAAATGCGCTCAATAGGTAGGAGGATTAAGGTAGGCTTAAGAAGATTTAACGCCGGCAACTTGGAGTTACTGAGACGATATACACAGCTATTTTGTGTAGTTTATTCGTAACAGGATATACTAGATTTAGCAGCCAGAAAATGTACGGGAGTCGAATTCAACAATTTCCACGCTTTCATACGTAACTCTATTACCCTGAATGTAAAAGACGTACATCTACCTCTGAATTACGAATTTTTATTCACACATATCTTTTGTAAGTTTTAGTTACACTTCGCATTCATAGCGAAAAATGGGAGGATAAATAAGAGCGTTAAAAGAACGTAGCATATATTATACGAGATTTTATGTAATTATTCATATGTATACATACACATACTTACTACGTAGGCATAGTACTTATAATTTTAAGAAATGTCATACATTTGTAATTTTTGGAGTGTATTTATACATATATTCATAACAAAGACAATATAAATAGAGTTTTATATTCAACTTCTTTTTAAGCCTGGAATATGTATAAAGAAAAACAAACAAATAAAGAGAATCGTAAATGTTCAATGCGGCTACCATATTCATGACAATAAGTAACCATAAAGACGGTATTTCATATAAGCGAAGTGCCTCTCTGTTACGAGTCTGAGAACGTGAGCTGAAAGAAGCCACCCACTACGTTTATTGGAACACCTGCTTACATGTAACGTTACAGCCGACTTTAAAAGTGTAAAACCGACATGCTGAGAACTGAAAATCTGTTTTATTTGCAAAATAAACGCAATTGGCTGCGTACTCTGCCACTTTTCCTAATAATCCGTCTTGTGTATCAATTTTGTGCTTGTAAATATCGTACTGTAATTATAAAATACAGTATACGATTTATATTTTGCAATGTGAAAGTTATATATATATTATAAATTTATGTCCATAAGTATATTAACAAAATATATAACCCTTGACTTTATGGCGTTTCAAATCATATTTTAAATTTCATATTTTTAACGGTAAATTGAATATTCAAAAATTTAAACGTGAGCCCATCCCATGAGAAATAGAAGAACTTAAAAATAAAAAAAAAATGAATTTAAAGTTTAGATGAACAAATTAGAAGTCATCTCTAAAAGTTGAAATTGACGCGTACAAAAAAATAATTTAAATTTCAAAACCTATATATCGTAACTATCTCATAGTGAGCAATGACTATAAATTTGGAGGCATTAGCGTCGACAACTCGACGTACGCTAAAAGTTACTATGTAATTCTGGCCACCGCACCAATATTTACGGCACATATGATGCAGTACGTTGCGTAATTAATTCTGACATATTGGCGTTGTTACGATGCCTTTCAAGGTACTCTATTTACACATTCGTTAACTTTACATTATTGAGTTACCAAAGTATAGACAGTGTGGAATGAGATAAAATATAAATAAATTACAATCCTCCGAAAATTTCTTACTCGAAGCCAAGTAACATAGAAAGCACTGCGAACGGTACTAATATGATCAACGCTGATATTTTATACATGATTATTATACCTGAGGGAATTAAATTCAATAGATTCTGTAAAATCAAAATAGGTTAAGAAATCAGTCACAGTAAAAATGTACATTAATTTTATTATTTCTCTTAAAAATTCATATTATATTAGTACTACTTAGCTAAAAACAAGATAGAAGGTTGTGTGTTCGAGCCCTATTCAGAGGAATAATCATATTTAATTTATTTTCATTACCCGTTAAGACAAAGTACGGAGTTGAGTCGTCGAACGTTATGTCTTGGATTCGGACGGAAAGAGCAGAACGGAGTTTCTCTACACTAAATACACTCTCTCGGCCTGCCCTGCTGTAACGGGAAATGCATGAACGTGGAAAAAAACATGTAATCACCTCGTATAGTGAGAGTTTTTCATTTTAGTAAAATTGAAAAATAATGATCATTGATGTACTGTAATTGCGGTATTCGTCGCTTCACCGTCTTTGATGGTCACGTAAAGATAAGTTAATGTCTTTGTTAAACTTTTATCAATAATGAATTCAAAAGTGACCTTTAGGAAAGTATATGTAAAGTGTATTCATTATTAATATTAATTATGTGACAAAATGGCCAGCTCGAAAAGCAAAAGTGAAACCTACCCAAGTCGTTAATATTCACCCCACAATAACTCCAATGAAATCTTTACGAAACTTCTACAATTTAATGTAAAGTATATTTACTTTATACTAAAGAACCCACATCGCAATTTGTGACTCGATTAACCGAAGAATTTTTTAATTACAATTTCAAACTATATAACTTAGTCAATAAATAAATCAAGAGCTAAGAATATAGTTTATAGGTTTCTTTGGAATATTTAAATATTTGTTTTTTTTTTATATTAAGTGTATATTAAGCAATCTGCTTTCTAGTTCTGTTTTTTTAGATAATATCTATTCAGTGAATATACATTCACTGATGTAGCTAAAATCACTAAAACTTTTATTAAAGATTAATCCTCAAATAGAAAATACAAATACGAATAGACAAATAATTGTTTATGTCAAAATATGTAGTAGCAGCACACGTTTTCTTTGTTTATAACAACATATTCAAATGATTGTTATAAATAAACCTCCTGTTATCAAATATGAACGCACTACAACGCACAAACCACACCACTGCAGTATAAATCTAGGTGATTTACATAAATTTACTATGTTTGATACATAAATAAAAAAATGCTTGCTGGCAGTGTTACGATATTTGGATTTCCACGTATTGAATTGTGCAAAGAACAGGTTCGATTCCATAACCAATTCTTAATGGAATTATTGTGATTTACACAGCTAACAAATACATAAATGGACTGAGGATTATTGAAGCATTACAATGTCGTAACAATGAATTGAGTATCCAGTTTCATTTTTAATCAAAATCAGTCCGAGCCATATCAAATGTATATAGTGGTAATTATATAAATACATATACACAGTTATAACAGATAAATAAATAATAATAAATAATACTTTATTGCTCACAAACAAACACAAATGTAGGTAAGATTTATACAAGAACAAATACAAAAAAGAATAAATCAGTGTAGGTACGATGGCGGCCTTATTACTAATAGTAATTTCTTACAGGCAATCAAAATTAAAAGAATATTATACATAAACGATAGAATATAGGTGCAACAAAATTTAACATATTACATACTAGCTTTCCGCCCGCGGCTTCGCCCGCGTGGAATTCGGCTATAACGCGCGACGTATAAGGAGTAACCTATAGACTTTCCCAATGTCTAGATTATTTGTCAAAAACGATATATAAAAATAAAAATATTTTTTTATAAAAATTTTTTCGCGATAAAAAATATCCTATGACCTTTCCCAAGTTCAGTTCTACCTTCATACTGAATTTCATCAAAATCGGTTCAGTGGCTTAGGCGTGAAAGCGTAATAGACAGACAGACATAGTTACTTTCGCATTTATAATATAAGTAAGGAGGTAAGGATATACATACTGACATTCTTACAATACATACTATACGTATATAAATACCCTGCATACTGAGAGAAGGGAAAAAAATACTAGATATAATAATGCTAAGATTATTAAGCCATATTTGTTTAAATAGTAGTGTTTTAGGCGACGTATAAAAATCCCAACGGACTTAGATCGCCTAATTTCACCTGGCAACGCATTCCAAAGTTTTAATGTTTTGACAGTAAAAGAGACAGTGAGAGAGAGACAGAGAGAGAGAGAGAGAGAGACTAGTCATTATTTATAATAACATTCACAATTTAAATAATAGCAAAGTTCGTGTTGGACGAAATTATATAAAGTAGTATAATAATATCATAACAGTACTCTTGAAATAGTATTTGTAATACTCTTGAAATAGCAATGTATTTTTGAGCAAAAATAAAATATATTTTTTACTATTCTAAGGTACATACATCTTTACATTTTTGCTTTTTTACTTAAAAAAGTAACAAGTAAGTTCCGTCTAACTTTCACCCAGTTTACACCCTCAGGGATTGGCTTTTCAAACATTCTTATACTTGCCTACAACAAAAAAAGGATTTACTTTGTAAATTTTCTATTTCTTTTTTATTTCTTACTATTTTATATTAATAAATGTTTTATATGAATAAATAAAGAAAGTGATATTATAAGGTAATATAAAAATACCTTAAAATATAAAAAAGAACTGAGTGTCCTGACACTAGGTTCTCTCCGCTGCCCTGTTGCATGTAGGTGACGCGTAAAGCTCTTTTATATTGATTATTATTTATAAAGTAATATTTTTAATATCTCAGATAACTTTCGTTAAGCATATATATTTATCCATGTAAACATTCTACTTAACCCTCCATTCAAGCCATTAACCACTCTTTACAAACACCGACCATTTACAAGCTCAATAATTAACCAAACCTCGAAACTTTAAGCGTCAGCTAATTTCACTTCCTCGGGGTACCTAACAGTAATTTAGTATATACATACCTATATAAGTATATATGCAAATATACAAATGTATATTTAATATATTATTCTGATATGATGTAAAACATCCTATGGAACAAAGGCTGACTAAACTCAACTAATATTAGTGATACGTCGCTTTCTATTTAATGAACACATTAGAATCAGTAGTTCATTACTGTAATTACTTCGTTATCACATGTGCTTAATGAAACAAACATGAATAAATATTACTCACTCAATTTCCACACATTTTTATCTTCAATTGTATGTAGGTATGTTCAAGGTTATTACTTTTCTCATTTTTTATCTTACCGCTGTCATAGAAAATGAGAGGCCTTAGCTCCAAGGACATCAGTAAACACTTTCGCAACACAATATTTGTATCCAATATATTTGTTAATGTTACAAAGGGTCAGTGTTTTTACTTGAAGAAACATTATCAATCATACCATTCCGTGACATAAGTGGACCCTCCTCATGCTCGCAGTTCCATTACTCACAAAGCCACGCCCAGGACTGATTCCCTCAGTCCACCACTTCGACAATAACCACCCGATACCGTTTGCGCGAGAATATTATTCTATGTTACGGAACCCGAGTTTTAGACAAAAAAGAAATAATAAAAGAAATGAGCATTCCCCTCCGATGCTATCTCGTTACACCCGGAAAATTAACCGCGGCGGCGGTGCGCCGACTACTGTGTATCCTATAAATATCTATAGCCAACTTTCATGCCAAATATCTAGAACAAGTGATTAAATTTCATTATATTGTATCATTTTATAAATTTACTTGTGTTATTAACTTATACTAATATCGCTTTTCATTTTTACATATAAATTTAGTCCTAACTTAAACTCCTAAGGGATGAATTTTAGAAGCGACCAAGTAACTTTTTGTATTACAAGAAGGCTATGTAAACCTGTCAAAGCCTACTCTTTTTTGGTGGTACACGTTTGTTTGGTGGTAAAGGAGGTTCGTCCTCCGGTTCGGGCTTCTCGCGACCACTATCATGTCAAAGACGAACCGCCAAATATCTTGTGATGTGTTCCGGTTCGATGCGCATGTAAGCTGTGGTTTTCCTTTCCCACCCATTCTTTCCCAAAAAATGTGGTGGTTCCGATAGCGGATCACATTATCCTCCCTTCCGTCTCTATCCTCCCAGGCTGGGCAACGCATCTACAACATCTCTCTGTGGTGTAGATGTTCATGGGCGAAGGTAAACCACTTGCTCATCAGGTGGTCCTTCTGCCTGTTTGCCATCCGTTATCCATAAGAAAAAAAAAAAAAAAAATTGAGTTTAGAACTCAAGAATCAAAATTATTTTAATTCTTTGACATTTCATTCTATTAATTTTGTAATTTCTTAAGTTTTTTAAAAAACAAAATATTGAAAAAATAGCAAGAAACAAACATGAAACACAGCTACTATAAATTATAGGCCTATTTGAATTTTTATTTTGTGACATATAGCATTCATGACTATTCTATGTTTTATTTCTATGAAAAACAAATAAATATACATATACATAAATAGATTGAAACCCTAAATTGTTAAAAGAATAGCGTGCTAAAACCAACTTATTGCAGTTACCGTCCTTCGTTGTTGTTCGTAACAGAATTATAAGAATATATATTTTTACTAACTGTGCCATAAAAAAATCTCAGGTTGTTATTAAAATAACATCAGAAAGGAAACCTTTGAAAATATATGCAATTACGGATTGCGAAGATAATTTATCCTTAAATTACAATTATTGTAGGGAAACAACGCGACTAACATAATGTCATGGTCAAGTATCAAATTCCACAATACTACAAAGACCGTAAAGTGTTGTCATAATAAGAGAGGAAACAAGGTAATTTCGTCGTTAGTACTGTTGTTACAAATTAATTGTTATTGGTCTTTTTAATTAGAATCCCTTTATTGAACTGTCAACAGGGAGTAGGCGAATAGATCGAGCCATTCTGTTAGACGATGTTCTGTTTTAATTAAAGTGACGAGTTCTACAATTTTTTTTATTTGTATATACTGTATATAATTTTTGTGATAAGCACATGTACTGACCAGTAATAGTAATATTGGACGTTTATAACCAATTTGAAATTACTTTAAAGTATAAGTAGAGGCAATATAGCCGGGAGTTAGGTGATTTTTATGGCGGCCGAGGCGGATGGTCCCTGGATGTTATGGCGACTATAAACGCCCGTGTTGAGTTGACGTTTTAAGAAAATTCCACCCCTCGACAAAGCTATTTGCCTCCCGTGGGGGATCCTGCTTTAGAAGCTTTCAAATTATCAAGATTCATTTAGTGAATAGCCGACTTAATGACAAGTAAAATCCTTTGCAAAATATATAGCGCGATAAATAAAATTATGAATCAAAGCAACAACGGCTCTTTCAAGATTGAAGATTTTAGATACAATTGTAATAAATTTCCATTTATAGTAATATTGTGACGTGATTAAAATTTTATAATGTTCTAAGTAGCAATTAGTTTTTGCGTTGTTGGCTAACAGTACCAAGTGCTGTATCTCTATCTGCAATAGGCAGAACAGTACGCAAAAATATAAAGAACTAGCAATGTATAGCAAATTACATTTTGGAATCTGCTTATTTTAGTTGTTGTCTAGCTATCTATCCGGAAATACAAGAAACACCATAATAAATCCAATATAAGAACACAAACTGCGGATAATAATAGGTTAATTATTTTTAATTCACAACTATTATATGCTTTTGTATTATATAAAAAAATTACTGACAAAATAGCAGTCATACTCAAATTTTAGGATTGGGAGATAATCCGATTCATTTTAATTGCCTCAATATCTATTTTATTTAATATAATATTAAATTTCATTATATGTTAATATAGATAACATTGGCATTTGGGCATTGGCATAGACATATGCACTATTTATATTTTTATGGAAAAAATTAAAAGATAATTACAAAAATTATATATTTAATCATTTAAGAAAATCGGCTAGCTACAGTCGGTACCAAAACTAAAATTTAATAACCAAACTAACGTAAAGACATAATCAACAATCTGTTTCATTGGTTTTGCTAGTTATGCAAACATTATTCTATAGAGATTAGGGATGAGACCGATATATCAAAACGTAACTAAAAACGGTTTTGACTCTTATATCATAATCATATCGATATCTAAATGATCATATCCGATATCAAATAACTACACACGTTACAAAACGTAAACAACTCGACGATGAGATATGAAAACTAAATTGTAACGAAAACTAAATTATAACGAAAACAATTGCAACACAAACTCGATATCTGAAAACGGATTTGATATCGGATATGAAAACTTGATATCCGATATGTAACCGTTACAGCTAAAAACGAAAACGCCCATGTCTAATAGACATATAATAACGAGTAAAATTACAACTCCCATAAAATCATATTTCAAATGGTTCGTGAATCATACATTTATGACAAGCTGAAAAATAAATATACAGATAACACAAAATATTTTAACTTAAAATTTTGTGAGGACATGTTTGCAAAATAATTAATTAAAATCAACATTTGCCTTAGACACATTGACAAATGATTCAGATGACATCTTTTTCACGTTGCTGTACGTTATTATCCTTATATTGCTTTCTAATATTTTCCTAATTGACAGATTTATAATAAAGTAGTGTCCCCGTAAATGCGTTATTAACGCATTGCGTAGTGACGTACATGTCACTTTATATAAATATGGATGTCAAATCATGGTGGTGTGTGTAATATTTATTTTATTAATTTAATATACTTTTAATGCATTATTTAAAAAAAATATTAGCCTTCTGCACCTCTTCGCTATATAAACTATAAGTGTGCCAAGGTTCATGCTCCTCCGTCCACCCAATTTTTGTAAAAAGGGATCCAAAGTTTTTCCTTCACGTATTTATATATAGATAACATATATATTACAACTTTATTAGAAACTTCATACGATGGTTGGTTTGAATTAAAATATTGCATTGTAAATTTGTAAAAATCTGCTAAACATCAAAGGAATAGAAAGGATTCTGTACGGCTATGCCAAATAACTTACGTCGTGCACATAATACTGCTAGAATACTACTGTTAGAAGAATTGTGACAATTACAATAATAATAATAATAAGCCCGCAGGGCAGCTTGTGGCGAGCTGTTGGGGAGTGGCGACCCCACGGACCTGAGACCTCCAGAGGGGAATTGTAATTTATCCCCCGCCTCTGGCTTGCCTTCATTGGCCGGCAGAGTGGAGCGCAAGAGCTATATGCTCGGAAGGGTGGAAGTGCTCAATCTGCGTAATAGCGGGGAAACCCGCTCACGAGCACTCTCGCGATGGTGAAACCGGTGCACACCTCTCGACACCCTTAGCCGACCACACTGATGTTGCGCCCAAGGCACTACGCCGCTTTGTGGGGGCCCATCTAGTGGGAGGCGAGTCACCGTCCGCTAACATTTCAATTTCAATTTCAGTACTTAGTCCATCTCAAACTCCATTCCATAGCCCTGTTTTAGTTTTCCATATGTTCCATATTTTTACGCATTGAGTCGGTGACCATCTCTGAGCACTGCCTATGGTTACTCAGAGATGGATCCGGTCAATGCGTCGATTAAAAAAATATTGTTGTCTCAAGGCCTCTACGTGTTGGACCTGTGTCCCCACGCAAGCCTTCCAAAGGACCGGGTTCCTTGGAACCCGAGAACTTATAATGAGATACATAATAATAATGCATGAAAATAAATTTATGAAAGATAATAAGCATAAAATAAAAATACTAAAAATCTTGCGTACATAGTCGCAATTTTATTTTTACGTAGACATATATTAAGTAGTTGGAGACTTAGGTATTATAAAGGATTTATGTTAAATTCTAGACCAGCATCCCAAAGTAATATGAAATGGAAATTTTAGAAATCCGTGAATTTTATGAATGCATTAAACATACATAATTGAAGGCTGCTACCTATACCAAATGTGTAGTAAGAATATAGTTATACCAAAGGTATATTCTTTATTCAATTCAAAGGTATATACCAAAGGTATCGATCTAAGTATATTTCTTCATTGTGATTCGATATAAATATTGGTTACTAAATTTATTTCATCTATACGCTTTGCGTGTCACTAAATTAGAATTTTATTTACTTGTCTTATATATTACCTACTTTGCTCTTTAGGTGTATGTTATACTCTATACAAATAATACAACGTGTTCTGGTAAATATAATGTCTGTATAATTAGCATATTAATTAAATGTAGTTCAAAAAAATAACTTAAAAATGACAATTAGGAGGTCAAATTACCTAAAAGTACCTAAAAGTATTGAAATATCGATAGACTAACTTCAATCATTAGCCGCAAAAAAGTTGTAGTTGAGAGATCGTGGCAAGGAAAGCTTAGGCAACAAACAGCAATATTTAGTAGTTCGTGACAGTAATCCCCAGCAAGCAGTGCACTCGAGCGCGCCCTCATCACGGATTCTCGAGGGCGCGCTAAATGTAGGCCACGAAGTTCCCGCCGCCCACCGCACGCCGCATGCCGCCCGCCACGGGAATATTGCTTTGTCACTTGGCGACATCGTACTTTCCTAAGCCCAAGTAATTGGAAATACTTGAAATAACTTCGACAGTGTCATTTTATTATATATAGATCTTATCATATGCATTGTTTAACCCCAATTTGAATAATTACTTTGTCGAATTTGTCATGTAAAGAAATTCGATCAATCATCATATGGATGTTCGATAGATCAACAAAGTTTAGTTTCATCCCAAAAAGTTACATAAATCTTCAATGGTTGCCGCATTAAGGGAGAAAAACCTAAAACTTTCCATACTATCGGTAAGCTGGAAATAGGAACAAATATACACATGTAGACTTATAGTACTAATATGTAGAACATAAGTCATGCTTTAGATTCTTGTAAAGTTCAGAAATATTTAAACTTTTTGAGGAAAAAAATTAACGATACCAAAATAAAATTACCATTAGGTGAAAACAACGAAATTCCTAAATTTGTATTGAAAAGTTTCGCCGAGTCAATTAAAATAAAGTCGTAACTACAGTATTGGAGCGCGTGGCTCGAATGAGAGTAGGTACCACAAAAGACGTAGAAAAGGAGCTGACACAATAAAAAAGGAATGAGAATTTCTTAGACCCGTAGTAGACATTAAACGAAGCTCGAACGGGAAACTGTTCTAATGTTTGCTCCTTCGTTATTATGATTACGTTCATTGTTTTTATTTGTGACCAATACTTGTCTCATAAATTTCAAAAACAGACAGACCTTTTACAGTATAATATTATGGTTTAAGTAAAGAAGTGACTGAAGTGACAGTGATCGTTGCGTGTGCAGAATTGAATAATGCCTTGTGTAATGTAAGGAAAAGTTCCTAATAGTCTGCATCTCTTACATACAATGTAAATAATTTGTAATATTATATAACAATAAAGTAATATTTAGATCAATGTTGTTGCCTGTGGGTAATCTGTTTACCCAATAAATGCATATCGATGCGATACCGGCGGACAAAGCGCAATGTGTGCCTATTAACACGATACAAGACATAGCTCCTTCACAATGAGCATATGCACCAACAACATATGATTGTACATACATACATTAATTAAAGTTGCATTCACCTTGTATGACCAAATTACATTATATCTAACACTGTATTCTAGTAATTGAATTAGTGACTTCACTAAACTTTAGCACAATAAATATGGTGATTGTCTCTGTGTACCTAAAGTATGAAGATTATGTATTGCTTGTATAATTTATATTTCTTTATACATACCGTAAAAATTAATAAATATAATTACATTATTTGTAATCTTCATAAAATGTAGTTGGCTAAATATTGTAAATTTGAATCTACTTACCGCAGACGATTTACACGTCGCACTAAGGCAAAATTTAATATCAAATCCTTTAAATTAAAACAGGGCTGACATGTCTTTATAGTTTCATATATATTCGCAAGTTTGTTTATGAGTAAGCCTTTACTTTAGCGCGAATTTGTCAATAAAATCAATTGATAATTTCATGAGCAAATAAACGCTTCGATTAAATATCAAACGTGAATGTTGCCGACGTTGTTTGTACAGCAGCAGTAAACAAAGATAACGGGTATGGTTTTACGATCGGAATGTAGTTAAGTTTCTGTTTTATTGGGTCGTATAGATGCTATGTATTTATGATACATTCAGGTAATTGTATAGTACAGAGTACAGAGCTATATACGTAAGCAGCACGCTGATCCAAAGCTCGCTATTGTGCACGTGAGACAGATACAGGGATGAGAAGCTTAACATAGGATTA
This sequence comes from Philaethria dido, assembly GCA_033558755.1. Lineage (NCBI taxonomy): Eukaryota > Metazoa > Arthropoda > Insecta > Lepidoptera > Nymphalidae > Philaethria > Philaethria dido. The sequence goes on from JAKGSA010000783.1 coordinate 160,224, forward strand.
CGTTTCAGGCGCTGGTTGATTATGCTCCTGCTTGATTTACGACGACGCGATATGGTTAAGCGGTTAAGCGGTGCCGACTTGACTGCCTAATAAAGGGACTCGCCGAAATCGGACAATTTATAGAGTCACGCGTACCAGGGCAATCAATACCTGACTGAGAAAACAGTAAGATATATATTAGGACCCTTATCTGTCAACATTCGAAAAGGGTTGGTGAGGTTGTTAAGCACAACCTTTGAAAAAATTCGACAGAAAAGAACCTTCCGTCGGGAATGTTTACACGGGAAAATGGTCATTTAAATTCGGATCACAGCAGTGATTAGCTAGAGAATGGAAGCGGCGCTCTGCTTACTGACACCTCTTAATCTCTAAACGATTTCTTTTGTTACTGTTTTTTGATAGTTTTTTTCATTGTTAGCTTTCGAATTTTTATGTAGTCTTATTAATCGATATGAAACGCCTGATTTTTGTGAAAAGGGATAAAAAGTTTCTCGTTCCGTTATAAGGCTCGGTTTTCTAAAAATTCTTACAATTTTACATTACTTTTTATCTTTCCTTACAAATATTTTTGATCTTTCAATACCAGTCAAAAATATAAGATAGAAACAGATACAAAATTTAAAATCACAAAAAATCTATTTGACTATAACTACAATGCGTCGCTTTCATTATTTCAAAAAGAAATTAATCAACATTATTTAAGCCATTTTGGCGGTATATGAAACAAAATATTCATTTATTCTACTATTATTTTTAAAATATTACGATGAATACGATGAATACGATGGTAGGAGGTTCGTCCTCCGACTGGCTCGCGACCACTATCATGTCAAAGACGAACCGCCAAATATCTAATGATGTGTTCCGGTTCGATGGCATGTAAGCCAGATTTTCCCCTTTCCCACCCATCCTTTCCCCAAAATGTGGTGGTTCCGATAGCGGACTACTACATTGTCCTCCCCTTCCATCTGTATCCTCTAGGTCGGCAACGCATCTACAACATCTCTAGTGTTGTAGATGTTTATGGGCGAAGGTAACCACTTACTCAGGTGGTCCTTCTGCTCGTTTGCCATCCGTTATCAATAAAAAAAAAATAAAAAAAAAAAAAAAAGAATTATGATTACTTAGCAACATTTCCATGAAAGTTGTTTATGTAATATTTTACTATACAATAATAATAGCATTATTGTAAAATAAATCCACGCTGCTTATGGTGTATTTTGATAACTCTATACGTTATTTCAAAGCAATCCATATAAAATATATTTCATATACCAAAAAAATATATAAGAGACTGGCATGGAATGACGGGAGACGGTTCGTGCATTGGGGTCCCATTCAGAACGGATTTATGTTTGATGATAATTGCTATTTACTGTATAGTTTGTTTAAATGTATCTATTACTAAAATTACTTTTTTTTTTTTTACTAAAATTACATTTACCTATGTAATCCATAGCTTTTTTTTTTTGTTTTTAAATGACCCACTGGCCTCTGGCGGAACCAGAGATTTTATACATCTTGTTTTTCTGATCAGAGGCAAATACACTCACTAAACCATTGTTGCATACATTTTACAATTTTGTTTATTTTTTTTTTGTAATCAATAGTATAATCATCATTAATTTGCCTAGTTTCGGATGGCAAGTATAGAAAAACAACTTAGCGAGCATTTCATAACACACCTTGGGAATGAAATGCTCGCTCCAGTCTGTTTCAAAGGTATCATTGCCAATAATAAAGAATTGTAAACCATTGTCGAATATAAAAAAAAAAAAAAAAAAAATAGTCCCGCTGAGTTTCTTGCGCCGGTTCTTCTCAGGTCTGAGGCATTAAATTTAGTGAACCGGTGGTAAATTATTTGACGTTCAAAAAATGAAGCTTGTAACTTCTTATTTTGAATAAAATTATTTGACTTTGACTTTGACTTTGACAACATAGTCTAGTAATAATAGTAAGTAGTAATAGTAGGTACGAATACTACAACATGGTTTTTTATTCTAAATAGATATATTTCAATATGTCTATCCTCAATTAATAAGAAACCACTCATAAATGTACTTTCAATGTTTTAAAACGCTTTTAAGAGTTATTTTTTATCAAAATACCTTCAACAAACGAACATTTGACGTAGGTTACCGATCGGTTAGCAAATAACAAAGATCAAAGCACCTTTTTAATCAATTACGCGACAACATTTTCAGTTGGGCCTATAAGAATATATTACATGTAGTCATGTTTTAATGTTAATAAAATCGTGCGTACGTACCTGAATTAGGCTGGTTATCGGAATTGGGCCGCGCCGAGGGTGCTCCGTCCCTCGCCTCCACTTCCAATGCGTAGGCACCTTGCTTCTCCCTGTCGAACACCACCTTCGTGAAGATTTCACCCGTCTGCATACTGATTTCGAAGAAATCCTTTCCTTCGTTTCTAGGCGAGTCCACAATGTAGTAGTATACCTGCGTAATAAGATGAAACAAAAATTATAGAACGTTGATATCGTTTATATTTCATAAATATAGTATACTAGCTTTCCGCCCGCGGCTTCGCCCGCGTGAAATTCGGTTATATCGCGCGATATGATAAGGAGTATCCTATAGTCTTTCCCAAAGTCTAGACTATTTGTCAAAATTGGTTAAGTGGTTTATGTGGTGAAGTTGTAAACAGTTAAACAATCTTACATGATTTTATGTTTGACAATAAGGAACTTCCATACAAACTTTCATCCCCTATTTCAACCCCCTCTATCATTTTTTTCGCGATAAAAAGTATCCTATGTCCTTTCCCAAGTTCAGTTCTATCTTCATACCGAATTTCATCAAAATCGGTTCAGTGGTTTAGGCGTGAAAGCGTAACAGACAGACAGACAGAGTTACTTTCGCATTTATAATATTAGTAAGGATTTTTACTCTAGCATTTCACGTATGTATAAGACAAATTCATGTTTTATGGGTGAACGTTTACGCGTCTAGTATACAGCTTTTCAGTTGCAGTTTCCTTAACAAATCATAATCAATTACTATTGTTTTCAAATCCTAAAATTAAACATATATCCATTACGAACGGGTCAATTAATTAACCGTATTAATAAGCAACTAAACCGTTCTAATTAGGTTAGCAAAGGTATATCATCAATATCAGCAACACGACGAAGGTCTGTGATTAAAATTAAGTATTCACGATCCCTCGGAATATCGCAAAGCCTGTAGTATGTAAATGTGTGGTGCATGTAAACACCGGGCTCCCTATGTCATCTAACTTAATCTGCTACTCGTAGATATTTAAAGCAAGGTTAGATAATGGTTCTTCAAAAGGGGAATAAATAGGTTTTTGAAGGGTCGGCAACGCGTAAGTGATGCCCCTGGTGTTGCAAGCGTCCATAGGCCACGGTAACCACTTACCATCAGGTGGGCCGTGTGCCTTGTTGCCACCGCCGTGGTATAAAAAAAAAAAAAAGAAAATCAAATTGCACTATTTACATGACATGGCGAAACGTGGTATTGACATAATGGTTGTGAGTCTGAATAACGCCCGGTGTCAAATTTACGTTAAAAATATATAAACTCCTGAACGAACTCTACTGAGTTGGGTTCCGCTTTTCAACATTCTATATCATAAAAGGGAAATACTAAAAAGGGTAATAGTGACGAGGCGTTTTTTTTTCTATAATATAAAGTGTTTGCATTTAGATTCCAATATTAAATGAGGTACGAGTACAATTAGGACCCACAACCACCACCCGCATTGCAAAGTAAAAAATTTCATTTCTCCGCATATATAGTGATCACTTTATAGCTTAGAGCCTTTTTAGATATAATTACTTTATAATCATATTCGAATACACAAAATGAGAATAAAACTAAATCAATTTTCGACACGCAAGATAATTAATCTTTGCATATTTTTTTTTTTTTTAAGGATACCGGATGGCAAACGAGCAGAAGAACCACCTGATGGTAAGTGGTTACTTTCGACCATGAACATCTACAACACAAGAGATGTACTAGATGCAATAAGCAACCTAGAGGATACAGATGAAAAGGGAGGGATAATGTAGTAGTCCATATCGGAAACCACCACATTTTGGGGAAAGGATGGTGGAAAGTGGGAAAACGTGGTTTACATGCCATCGAACCGGAACACATCATAAGATATTTTGGCGGTTCGTCTTTGACATGATAGTGGTCGCGAGCCAGACGGAGTGACGAAGCCTCTACCAACACCAAAAATTATAGCTACACATGTTCAATTTGCTTATATTGTTCAGCACGTCCCAGTGAAAAGTTCCTATAAATTCGATACTGCAATATTTAATATGGGCTAAATTTGACCACAAAACAAGAGTTTTGATGAAACCATTTTCATATACTTTATCAGATATTTTTACCACTATTCCCGCAGAACACGAATGTTGGATTTATTATATACAATTATTAGCCAATCGCGAATAGCAACGCATTGCGTAATTCGTTTTATTTTAATGTCCAGTTGGATATTACCAACGTGGCTGCAGGCATTATAATTTGACTGTGGTATTTTATAAACATTGCAAACTCCACTACCAATACGTGTTTTGTTAATTGCGACATTGTAATATTAATTTGCTTTCGTATTTTAGATGATCTTTTTAATAACATTACGCTATTTTCATCATATTATTTTAATTCAAAATTTTGGTTACGCTAATTTGCATTTGCATTTTTGGGTGGTGGTTCGTCCTCCGTCTGGCTCGCGACCACTATCAAGGCGCGTCAAAGACGAACCGCCAAATATCTAATGATGTGTTCCGGTTCGATGGCATGTAAGCCAGATTTTCCTTCCCACCCATCCTTTTCCCCCAAAAATGTGGTGGTTCTGATATGGACTACCACATTGTCCCCCTTCCATCAGTAAGTATCCTCTAGGGTTACAAACATCTATTACATCTCTCATGAACAGATGTTTTATGATAGTGAAATCACTTGCTTGAGAGACTGTAGGCTCTCCTGCCTCGTTTGCCGTCCGTTATCCAATAAATCAGAGAAATATAATGATGAAGAATAAAATTTGAAATGTCATCAAATATTTTTGTATATTCCATCTTACGCGATTTTTCAATCAATCAAAATTTATTAAATTATTATATATTTATAAATGTGGCTTTTAAACGGTTTCATTTAGCTCACCCCGTTTGAGCCTGTTTAATAAATTTAGTAATTGAAATTTAACCCTCTTCCCGTTAACCGGATTGTTCTGAAATTTGGTATGTGTCTTTGATTCTGGTTACAATACAATTATCCATATTCAATATTAGCATCCAAGATGGCTGCCGCAAGATGGTGGACAACTTAGTTTTTTTCAATTCCATCAATATGGGGTATCAAATAAAAGGGGGCTTCTTGTCATAGAATTCAGTGCACTATACAAAAATCAAATCAATGATGGCCACTGCTACAAAATGGCGGATAATGTACGAACCCATCAATATGGGTATCAAAATAAAGGGCTTGGTAAGTATATACTACACAAAATTACAATAAAATAAATTACAATAAACTAAAAAATTAAGGTAAACTGTTTTATATTGCAACATAAAATGTATAATATATTAAGCTAAAATAAAATCGTGTGGGCACGTCCAATATCTACAATCGAAAGATATGTATGTGACTTCACCCACCTAGTGGTAAGTAGCAAGTGCTGTCCTGAATGGGGTGACGGAACGGAAGTATATCAATCACAAACAAAAAAAGTCCTGCTGAGTTTCTTTGCGCCGGTTCTTCTCAGGTCTGGAGGCATTAATTTTTATTGAACCGGTGGTAAATTATTTGACGTTCAAAAAATGAAGCTTGTAACTTCTTATTTTGAATTAAATTATTTGACTTTGACTTTGACTGAAACCAAAACATGAACTCATTTGTATGAGCTATTTGACGGGTTTTGCCTTGTAAAATCTTCACTATCCTTAAAACTATCAAAGGTTATCTTAAAAGTTATCATTTCATTATTCAATGAATATGATACAGTTAATCCCAAGGTCATCCAAAATTCATTTAAAGTGGACGTGCCCCACGATTTTATTTAGGTTTAATCAAATACATTTATCTGCAATATAAAACCGTTGAACTTAAAAAAAAAAAAAAAACTTTTTTGTTGTTAATAATCTTACATCTTGCTATACTGATTCTATTAAGCAATTAAATATTGCAATTAAATGCAAGCCTACGCTTGGTCCTTTTTATGTCCTATGTGTGTATATAGTTCTCAATACATATTTGACAATTTCCAAAAAGCATTTTTTATTGAGAAATTCACCATCTCGTTGTAGTTAATGTGACAACGTATTTATTAACGATACATATATATCTATTTACGAACTCTTACGATAAATTCAACTCTTTTTATACATATTAAATTGTTTTCAAACGAATGAGTAACGATTTTTATGATATAAGACAATTTATGAGATGTTTGTCTTATTACGAAATCAATTAACTGTATAAACTGACAGATGAATGCCACCTCAGTCTAGCTGTGATCACGGACTAATAAAAGGTGTCCGAAGTCTGATTTTCTAAAAATATCTTCTCAAATATAAAAATATATGCAATCAATTTAGTTAAAGTAGTACCATTTAAAATGTGTAATAATCGTGGCATAAATAATATATATAAGTATATAAATTGCTCAATAATAAAATATACAAATGTGGGAAATATTTCATCTTAGAATTATTAAGACAGTAACAATACCTTTTCAAAAACGGCTTATACCACACAATTTCCGTATCGTAAAGAGGTTCCATGCGTACTACTTAAGAATATTTTATTGCCATTTGAGGTTTTTTAGGTTAATCTTCGAGTATTTTACATAAGGTTGATTCATTATTATTCATATTCGCATTGATAATCATTCGTTACGATTTTTTTCTTTTAGTTTATAAGGTATAAATATATAAATATGTACTTTTTTTAGCTTCACGCTGTATGCCGCATAGCAGGGTAGGTAGAGGGAACCTGAGAACCAAGTGTGAAGACATTCACTTCTCTTAACACTTCCGTCCCACACTTTCAGCCGAATTGATGCGATGCGTACTGAGTGACAGAACTCAACGTCGCGCTTTGCCTTGATACCGGAGCGAAGAAATGAAAATACTAAATATTATTTTATTATTTTCATTTCCTGGAGTGAGAATCGAACCCACATCCTGTCGTGTATACAGTCACACGGTCGTGCCTCTACGCCACGACAGGCCGCATATGATATATATGTATATATTAATATTTATAGGAATGTTGAATATTCTGGTATCGTTTGATGCTAAATTTTAAGTCAAAACAAAATACTAAAATATCCAGGCATAGTTCACAAGTATCTTATAAATACAAGTATATTTTATTAAAAAAAGAGATTGTCAATTAGCACATATAGAGTATCAATTTTAAGATTTAATATATTAACGATATAAATTCAACGGTATTACGCAAGAAAAGTAAGGAATTAAAACATAAACACAATTCGACTTAATGTTGTCACAACGATCGCCTCTACAGTCATGCCGTTCCCAACTGGACCACTAAGATGTCATCGGGCACTTTCGTGAATAAAAATCAAAAATAACCAAATTTTTTTTGCTGTTAGCATTTTACGAGTAAAACATATCACATCATTTAAAAATATGAATTAATAAAAAAAGACACTAAAAACAAAGAAACAAGTAAACTATCAAATTTCTGAATTTCAACAATTTTAATTTTTAAATACATTTTTTTTTTAACTTCACGCAGTGACCCGCATATAGCAGGGTAGGCAGAGGGAACCAGAGGACCTAGTGTGAAGACACTCCATTCTCTTTCAACAATTCCGTTCCCCACTTTCTGCCGAATTGAGGCACTGCGTGTTGAGTGGCGGAACTCAACGCCGCGATTTGCCTTGTTACCAAACCCAAGAAATGCAGATACTACATTTTATTTTTTTGAAATTAAAATACTAAATTTTACATTTCCTCGAGTGGGAATCGAACCCACAACCTGTTGCGTTTACAGTCGCACGCTTGTGCCTCTGCGTCACGACAGGCGTTCACATATGTATTTAAAAAGGACATTTTAGAATATTGAACTCTAATAAGCGCGATTATATATGCCACGAACTCAATGAAACAACTTCACCAATATGTAATGATGCAAAACTGAAAAAGGAATTTTTAGGTCAAATTTTCAATGTGAAACTTTGGGATGGTATTTAACCTGCTTCGTAAGAACTCGTGCAACGGTATAAACATTGCTATACACAGAAAATGGTTTATATTATGCTAGAAGTTTGAATTGAAAGCTTAATAATACTTGACCGTCTCAATCAAAGGAATAAATATTTGAAATAAGTATATTAATTTATTGAAAACAAGCGTTTAGGTATAGCCGGTGTAGATTCATTTACTGAAAGATTAAATAACATATGATAAAATAGGTTAATTCTTCTTACTGAGTTACTGACTGGTAAACAGTGGAGAAAGGTTCTCGAGTGGCGACCACGAACCGGAAGGCGTAGCGTGGGACGGCCCCCTACTAGATGGACCGACGACCTAGTCCAAATTGCGGGAAAGCGCTGGATGCAGGAGGCATCCAGTCGTGCTACATGGCGATCTATGGGGGAGGCCTATGTCCAGCAGTGGACGTCTTCTGGCTGACGACGACGACGACGGCGACGACGAAACAGTGGCAGTGTGGGGGAGCACCAAAAGAAGATTTATTTAAATAGATTCAATGGAAGCACATACATAGTACAATTTGTACCTAGGTTCCTTAAGTATATATATTTAATAAGTGAGTACTAAAAATATTTTTTGGGATTTTCTCTCGTAAAGGAACAAACAAACAAACAAAAATAATATTCAGTCAAGCGAAGCTTCGGGGATAAGCTTACATAGACATACGAGTACATCAGCAACATATGTGTAATTTTTTTTTAATTAAAATTTTGATTCAATATACTAAAAAATTTTATATTTCTAAGTATGGTTCATCTTCAGCGGGATAATATACTTAGTGGTTAATTTCTGTTTTTTTTTTTATTATAAAGAAAACTTAAAGCATTTAAATCTTTACCTGGTTGTTGGGAAACGTCCCGTCCTTATCAATCGCGTTGACTTGCGTAACCTTGGTCCCAATGGGTTCACCTTCAAGTACTGTTTCTTGTTCTCTCTCCGTGAATAGTGGTATCTCATCGTTGACGTCTTCCAGCATGATGTACACCGTCGCTTCAGACGCCAATTGTTGTGCTCCGTTGTTCTGTTATTATACATTTAGTGTGTTACAAAATAACTATAAGAATATTTTTCATGCTTTTTCCAACATAATCGGGTAGTTAGGAAAGGGAATTGACAAGACAGTCTATGCTTCTCTTCGTCCAAATTTGAGATATTGCATGTTAAGTAATGGGACTCAACGCCACACCAGGTCTTTCCAGAAAGCAGGCAATGAAAAATAATTTAAATAAGGTTATTTCCCTGAATGGAAGTCGAGCCCATAACCAATTTCATTTACTGTCAAACACTGTCCCACTGCATTATTACAACCTCAATAAACTTGCTTATATGATCATCTACATTTATGATTTTTACACATTTGTAAGAAAAGTATAAAAATGTATTTCGGATTCTAAATTATTACACTATAAGTCCTTTAAAACTAGTTTTATTAGCAACTAGCTTTCCGCACGCGGCTTCGCCCGCGTGGAATTCGGTTATTATCGCGCGACATGATAAGGAGTAGCCTAGGAGTAGTCTTTTCCAAGGTCTAGACTATTTGTCAAAATTGATTAAGTGGTTTAGGTGTGAAAGTTGTAAACAGTTGAACAATCTTACTTGATTTTATGTTTGACAATAAGGTTTCCATACAAACTTTCATCCCCTATTTCAACCCTTTCTACCATTTTTTTCGCGAAAAATTTCGCATTTATAATATTAGTAAGGATAGTTATAAAAATGTAAAATCTACCACCCATTCAATAGAGTTAATCTTCAAAGTGTAAGAGGACAATATGCGTTGGGATCATATACAGTATACGTACATCTATATATACTTATGTATGCAATAGCATTTTAAGCCGAGAAAACTCAGCATAAAGTAGGCATGTATATGTAAATGACTCGTTCTAGGCGTAATATTAATAAAAAGACATCGTAAATCTCACCTCCACACGAATGGTCAGATTATATTCTTTAATACTTTCGTAGTCTAGGGGGTGGTTCACTTTTATATCGGCCCAAGTAAACCCGTTATCCGCCCTTTGTTGTAAATAAAATGTATGAAATTTATTTGTCTGAGCCGTCGATCCGGGCATCAGCCTGTAGAAAACGGTCGGGTTGTTCTCAATACCCGAGCTGAAAAATCCAACAAACAATATAGATTTCTGTAACAATGGATGTCCGCTAAAGTTCTACATTCACAAAACGACATCGATTATGAAATGCGTAAATTAAAAGAGTATGCTAAGAGGGGTGAACAAAAGAATCTAGATGTAAATAATTCTCAAAAACAATTTATTAATTTTAAAATATTGATACTACAAGATTGGTAAAATAATAAAAAAATCATAAACTTTACTCTATGTTTAATAATGTGGAAATAATAATTATTATCATAAATAATAAGGAACACAACTAAATCTATTCATATATCCTTTAGTTACAAATTTTTAAAATACATTTGTTTGGTATGTAAAATCAAGAATTTCTTATACATATATTAAAAGAATTAATTTAAGATATGTGAATAGACGTAGTATAATTAACTGATATATTGTGACGTGTTTAGTATAAAATGCTAAGCTTTTAAAAGCATAGCTAAGTTTGGTTAATAATGTGATGTTAGTATCGTATATCTTTTCGTGTTCTTGTGAGTCTGAAATGTGTGATTTAGGACGAACAGATAGACCATAGACGTGTGAACCATCAACCAAAATTAATGCAACAATACAATATTTTTAGGTGCCCTTTTTTTAGTGATGCACATTCAATATTATCATTCTCACTTTAGTGACTTAGGACAAATTGAGATCCAAAACAATTGCTTTCACTTATAGCTAAAAATAACAAATTTAAATTATTATAAAGATTTCTTTAAATTTGTCCTTTTATACTTTCTTCTCTTAGATTTTACGTAATCTAAGTTTCTCGTGTTGATATATGCGGATTTCCTAAATTAGCGCCATCTTGTGGTGACTCCATCAAAAATTTGGTAATGGCAGGATATTCTAAAATTATATTAACGCCATCTGTTGAGAGGAAATAGTGGCGCCATCCTGCTTTAACCATACGTTTGACGCAAAACAAAGATAATGCTTAAAATAATATAGTTCGTAAATCTCTTAAAACAGTAGAACGTGACCTATAATAACGAAATAACTCTAGATACGTATTAATATATCTATAATGGAATTAAATTAATCTATATAAACTCAACTCGATGTCTAAAGCACTGCAGTGCTGCAGTGCAGTCTGATACGGACTCGAAAACAAATTACAAATAAAAAAATCAAAGATGAACGGTCACATAATATGGGAAACAATTCATATTTTCCTATGACTAGGGCATTCTACGTATATTAGGTTCTCGTTACCTACCTATTACAGGTGTTAGGTCGTTACCTACCTATTCCAAAATATCTTTTTAATTTCCTAATAAAACGTACATTGCTCAGATTGCTGTATATTATACCATTTTTCCTTATCTAAACGTCTAAGTTTTAACGAAAGATTTATTCCAGTGGATGTCAAATATTTCTTTATACTTAGCTATTTTCTTTAAAATTTATCACTATTTAATGCTTTTACCTATTACGATTATTTTTTTAGGAGTTTTTCGGTAGCTGTCGTCGCAATTTATAAATAATGGTAATATCCTTAACAATGTTCCTCATAAACAATACTTGGAATTCAAGCACTAGAAAATGAAAGTAAAAAGAATTACCTAAGGAACTACTATACGATTATTACAATACCATGCGTACACATAACGCCAAAAGACGTAGGATTTTATGACGGTTGTACTGTCGACACTGGATTTTTGAAGACGATAAAAAATGCATGAGTACCACCAGATAAATACCTACATGCAAAATGTAATGGACACAGAGTTTCTTCCTCAATATAATACCTACCATTCCTCAAATTTTGATGTTTACTCAAAAATACTTATTTCTTTTCTCGTTTCCAGGTGTAAAGCTATTATTTATCAGAATATACGTTCAAAGAAATAACATAAATATTTTTGAGCAATCACCCTGTGATCCCATTCCACGGAAGCAGTGAGCCCTCTAAATGCACGCATGTGAATTTCAAAAAGACCACGTGTTCGTGACAATGCGGTTGCAGTTCACGGACAGAACATAACATCGTACCGAAACCACCAAGTGAGAGGCAAATAATAACGATGATAGAGGACGCTCGCGGCGATTGTTTCCGCACAATGCTCACCAATATTGTCAACATCGAATACGCCGATTCTACATTTATTTGACTAAGGTACGTGCATATATGTAAATATAATAATATCGACAAGCAGAACTGGTAAGACGAGTTCGGTGGTGACAAGAGAGGCGGCAACACACGTGCAGGGGGCTGCGTGCGGTGCCCGTGCCGAACAGTTAGACACGCACCTTGCTTTAACTGACACCACTTTGGCACCAACGGGCAAATTCTCTCGAATGTAGATGGGGCCGTACACCGTGTGGTCCCACACGGGGGGATTGTTCGCGCGATCCACTACGTCTATCTGGACCTCCACGGTTCTGGACAAGGGCGGGAAGCCCTTGTCTTGAGCCATAGCCTCCAACTTGTACGTTTCTCGCTATCGAAAGATCGATGGAAACAGACAAAACCACGTCGTTAGTAGTGTTAAGAAGGGCGGCGGGCGGGCGCCCGCGGCCGTATACCAACCTGGCTTTCACACTGGTCACTACGGTACCCACTGTGACATTCTCTTTGATGTGAACGGGGCCATACGTGGTCATGTCCCAGATGGGGGGCTTATTGTTCCTGTCTACCACGTCTAACTCAACGTCCACGTCTGCGGAGGAGGTGCGGCGGGGCGCCTCTGTCTGAAGCGCGCACGCGTAGTAGTGCGGTACCGTCCCGCTACAGATACACGGGTCAGAGGTCAGCGGGGACAAACAAAACATAACATAACTCAAATATAAACATATAATTGTTGCTAATAAAATACCTCAAAACAAATAAATCGTGTGAATAGATTTTCTTCGCTCTCAGATAATATCTGTTTACTGTTAAATCATCGAATGCACCGAACATTCATCACGCTCGCATCCACTAAGCCAAACTAAAATGATAGAGGAAAAGTATTGATAGTTAATAACTAATGCTCAGATTCACTCACGACGTCCGCTTCCACGCTAGCTTCATTCGTGCTAGCTTACTCACTTCGCTCGTCGTAGCCGACGTTATAGGGTGCAAGAAAAGAAATTGGAAATAATACGTTTATGTATTATACATTTCCGGTCTGTACATTAGGGAAAAAGACAAACTGTACATTATTTATACTTTATACAATAAAAATAACTAAACTAATTAAAAAAAAATAAATTAAAATATCAAAAAGCAGGCAAATGCATGCAGCTCTGCATACAAGACATGGCGGAAAGGTCAGGTTGTCATAAGAAGGTTTTAGTGACCTCGTAACGACTACTATAAACGACACTCATTTTAATGAATATATTACAAACGATGGACGTTACGGTTTACTGTACAAATTGGGTTTGAGATCGTTGCCCCTTTCACAGAAGGAATAATGTCACAACTGGCCAGATGGCCAAACTGCCGCGAGGGCAATCTGACCATCTCAGTTATAATCTACATTTTACAAATTTACATAAAGTAGTGGTACCCTGTAAAAAATTCATAATTATGATGATTATTCTAGTAATATGATATCATGTAGCATGAGTAGTCGTCTGGACGGGCGGTGTAAGGAGGGTCGGGCTCGAACCGCCCCGGTAAGTCGCTCCGCAAAATAATATCAGAGATTAGTAACAAAACATGTACATACATATAATACTGATAGGTATGTAAAAGCGTAAGCTTCCCAAATCAACCGATTAAATTACAATAAAATAAACTTCAAAAACTAGTCATGTGCGAAATATACAGAAGTGCGGTTACGGAAACTGTACATGTTTTAGAACTAAACATAGGTATCAACGGTGAAATATTTACAGCGGTATTACTTCATAAGTATAATATACAAGTTTGTTCTTATTTAAGATAGTCAATGCAAGACGGTGCTGCGGAAATAAATCTTAAATAAATCTTAAGATTTAGTGCTGAGCCGGCGCTGGCGGCAACTGAAAGTAATCGTGCTGAAAAAGAACAAGCGCCGGCGGCCCCCCCCCCCCCCCCCCCCCCCCCGGGTTACCCACTCCCACCCGCTCCCCGCTCCCCGCTCCCCGCGCCACGCCGCGCCTGATGGACAACTACTCCTCACAGGGCGGCAGGATTACCCCTCCACAGCAATTTACAGCGGCCAATTTAGAACTATTTACAGTTAAAAAACTTAAAAGTACGTGCCAATTGAATCCTAGGGCCTGTAGGTAGCATTCATCCATCAAACTTTATATTAAAGTTGATCTCTTCCATGCATCATCTCGACATAAGTTCTCGCGCGATATCTGATAAAAAGCATACTTACGTCTAGTGGTTTCTTTAAAACAATCCATCCGGATTCCGGTTGGATCTCAAAGTAATCTATATCCCCAGGGTTATAAGGAGCGCTTAAAGTATAAACTATAGCTCCATTATTGTCAGCATCCTCATCGGATGCCGACACTCTGAGTATATTCGTGCCTATACTGGCATCTTGTTTAACGTTTTCCACGTATTTCTGCAAGATACCATGACAAACTTTAAAAGAATGGCCTTTGGCGAGTAACATGCTTCAAACAACATGCAAATAATTTAAAAATCTACGCTACTATTTACAAAGACACTTACTTGTCTGTCAAACAATGGAGGGTTATCGTTAACATCAGTTATTTCAACTGTAAATGAACAAACGCCTTCCAGCGATGGTTCTCCCTGATCTGTAGCTTTTACCGTCACAGACACAAATTTTCCATCGTCACCTTCTCTATCAAATACTTTATTCGTCGAAACTTCTCCCGTCTCTTCATCGACGGTAAATTTAGTACCTTTTTGATTTGGTTGCTGAACGATTGAATACTTAACCTGACCGTTGACACCTTTGTCTTCGTCCGTCGCGTGTACTTTTATAACTGGACTCCCGTTTGGAGCCCCTTCTTCAACTTTAGGGAAATATGTGGGACAATCTTTGAATATAGGTTTATTATCGTTAACATCCGTTATAAAAACGACAACCACGGCTGTAGATGTGTGTATCGTAGCATCTCCATTAACACAACAGGCGCCGTCGTCCAAGTAAGTGGTAATGATTCAATCCCGTACTTGTCTCTATCCAGTGAAATCGCCTTATTGGCGCAGTCGGATGACGCTAGTTATTTCTTCAACAAATTAGTCCAGAGCTAGTGCCGCCACCTACGAATCCGAAGCGAACGTTATCGCCGTTCTTTATCTGATGCTTTACGGCAGCTTGTGACTAGTGTGTTGGGTCCTGCATTTTCGTCAACGTTAGTGTGTACACTTGTTGGGAACTTCTGTTCCTCGTCGTTTTTTGTTCTTGGTGTATACCTAACAGTTGCAGTTCCTGTCTTCGCAGGCTCTCCCTTATCCTTTAGCTGTAACGACGGGCAAATTCATAATACGCGTTATTGTTGTCGGCGTCAAGTTGCTTTGTTGTTAGTAATGACGCCAAGCCTTTGGAGTCCACTTGAAGTGGTCATCTGAAATTAATAAGAAATTGTTTAAAAATGAAGAAGTTATTGGGACGAACAGTACTCTCTCTGATAATTACTTAGCTTAACTCAGAGCGTGAGAGGAAAAGACTTACAATAGCTTATATAAAATTTGGACATAAAAATAAAAAAGTGGTCTAAGTAATTCAATGGCCAATACTCCTGACTGAACAACTTTGTAGATGCAGCATATATCTACTTGATCATGGTTGTTTATGATTGCAAAATATAAATAAGTTATAAGCTAGTGGCATTCAGTAGTATAGTAAAAAATTTTATAAGTAAAATTTTATTACTGTTTAAAGATCATAAATCAGGACATACCAGATCTATAATATAAATATATATTTTTTAAGAAACGCAATTCCCAAATGCAACTTTATTCCGTAAAAAACTTAACGTGTCGTCATTAAAAACAACTACAACCTGAAACTAAGTATTCAATTTCGGCATTTTTCCCGAATCTGCGTCCATAGCCTTCAGTACCTTAAGATGCTGGTGCCAAGCGGGATATCTTCATCGACGTTGTGTGCTTGATAGTCAGGTAGCTCGAACTTAGGTGCGTTGTCGTTGACGTCCGTCACGCGTATTGTGAGCTGAATAAGATGGTGTTACACGTTAAATGGGAATAAACTAGAAAACCGTCACATATTAAAAATAAAATGGGAAAATAGGGGTAAAATAGTTAAATTATTTTTTTTATAATGAGGGGACTATGGAAGAAAAGATAATTCAATATCTTGTTGTGTCCCGATGCCATTAATATATTCTTTAAGTGATGTGACTTTTGTTTCTTTTTTTTAAACCTCCACACGCTGTATCCCGCATATAGCAGGGTAGGCAGAGGGAACCTGAGTACCTAGTGTTAAGACAATCCGTTCTCTTTCAACAAATCCGTTCCTCACTTTCCGCCAGATTGAGGCGTTGCATTATATGACTTATACAATGTAAAAGTCAGACGGTCCGTACTTATTGTTACTGCATTCCTTTTTTTCTCTATAAATAGAACTAGATTTATATGATTCTACATAGAAACACATATTTAAGTAGTCGTACCATGCACGCGTCACCGAAACTGAAAATTATTTTTTATATTTAAGATCTCATCGTCACGCCACGATAATATCAATGAATACAAATAAAATATATTAGCGTTATGTCTAAAACATTATAAATGTTTCTTTGTACCTCTACAGATGTGGAAAATCCTCCAGAGTCCTCAGTAGCAGTAACTACTAAAGAATAAACGTGAGGCTGTCGTAAATCTTCAAAATCCAGTTCTTTAGCCAGCTTCACGATCCCTGACGTCGGACCGATATTGAATGTGCCAGCGCCTTGTCCTTGTGCTTTTAAGGTGTAGCGAATTTCTCGATCAGCGAAAGATTTAGCTTTTACCGAAATGATACTGAAATAAAAGAAAAGAGAGTTTCTTAGAATTACACAATATTTAATTACATACTCACTATAAGCGTATTATATACAAAAATATACATATAATAAGGAATAAGTGGAATTTCAATTTGATCAAATATAAATAATTCTCTAAAAGGTCATCGCAGTAGAATGACGTCTGACTATAAACGCGATAGTAGTCGGTTCGATTCTTACCCGGAATCAGAGCACAGATATATACATACAGAGACATATAATGCCTCCAATTCAAATGGAAAATGGGTAAAAGAACTAGAAAAATCTCACGATTTTTCTAGCTCCTACTGTAAAACTATTTGTTTCACATTTCACATATTAACTTTCAATTAAATGATTCAAAATATGTTTGCGTGAAATCACCATAAATAACCGTTGCGTCGTTTACTAAAAGCAAATATTATATTTAATTTCTTTAGATATAAATGAATCCACTCTTATAATATCATCGTCACATCAATACCGGTGTCGATAATATATAATACATACATGTTATTTATTGTACGTGTCAAGATACCTCATATCATGTAACACAAAGAAGTAAGTGATATCATTAGAATTTTATTTTATTTTAATACAAAAATAAAGGCACGAAACATTTATGACGATACAATGAAACAAACACAAAAAGCAATAGACACTTATAATATTTGTAAAAATAAGGGCAAATGAATATATAAATTAGTGTCGACTACTTTTTATTTGAAACGGACGAAATTATTTGACTCATCATGGCATGTAATTTGTAGAATAAATTTACGAGGTCGTTAACTGAAATGCACATAACATTTGATACATCTCATAATTCAGGTCAGAATAGCGAATACGTACGTTCCTCTAAATATATTAAGGTGCTTTGAGAATCAACTTAATGGACATTCACTTCAAAAATTTATGACTCTCTATCGCTAGATTCTACAACTATCTATAATTTCTTTTTTTTTATGGATAACGGAAGGCAAACGAGCAGAAGGACCATCTGATGGTTACCTTCGCCCATGAACATCGACAACACCAGAGATGTTGTAGATGCGTTGCCAACTTAGAGGATACAGATGGACCGGACAATGTAGTAGTCCGGTATCGGAACCACCACATTTTGGGGAAAGGATGGGTGGTGGGACGAAAAACCTGGCTTACATGCCATCGAATCGGAACACATCATAAGATATTTGGCGGTTCGTTTTTGACATGATAGTGGTCGCGAGACAGACGTAGAACGAACCTCCTACCACCAAACTACTGGGATACCCGCCTCTTACGGGACGCTACCGAGCGGCGGAGGGATATTGTATTCTAACCCCGTCCCTTCACAGGGAAAAATTCTATTATATTTACTTATTTTTATAATATATATTTTGCAAAAATAATCATTTTTGTAACAACTATAAAATATCAAAACCAATAATAAAAATTAAAGCAATTACAATCTTTCCCCCTAGTCATTAATTATTCTAATTTTATTCATAAAACATTATAGAATATATAGCTCAATAGAAATATATTAAGATTATAATTTTTCTCTAACCTACATTCTAAGATTTACTTACTCTGAATCTTTCTTTTGATTTTCCGCGATCTCTGCTTCATAACTAGGCAAATAAAACTGAGGCGCTCGTTTTCCACCGACGATACTTAATCTTTCTTCGGGAGTAGATTGAAATCTTCTTTCATCTACCCGGCCGCTCTGAAATTTAATTTATGTGGCATTAACACATAAAATTTAATAAGCATCAACAAAAACTAAATACGAACAAATATTGGAAGAAAAATTGACATTTCTTGGTACGATTCTC
>JAKGSA010000783.1:179430-218349 GCA_033558755.1 Philaethria dido
TCGCGAGCCAGACGGAGGACGAACCTCCTACCACCAAACAAAAATTCTCTGTAAAAAATAAACACAGATACATATAATTTTTTATAATGTTGCTTATTTTTATGAAAATTTGTACTACAGTAACTAATAGTCAACAATCTGACTATAATATATTCTCAAAATGGACATTGTAACGCAGCAAAGCTATTATTTACCTGATCTTCTGCCTTGACATACAGCACATATTCCATATCAAGTTGAAAGGGATCGGTGCCCCGTGTTCGTACTACACCAGAGCGCTCGTCAACTTCGAATCTGCCACCAGTCCTGTCCCTCACAATAAAATAATGTATGTTGTGATCAGTGTCAGGGTCTCTAGCTTGAAGCGTGAAGACGGGCGTGTTAGGAGCTGCGTTAAGTTGCACAACTGTCTGCATTGGCAAGGGCCGATTGATGAAGTATGGTGGCTCATCGTTCACGTCCTTCACATGGATGATTACTCGCTGGTTGTCAGTATCTGTAATAGTTATATTAGTTTCAAATTGAGTATACGAAAATTGGATTTGCTTGCATTACTTATGCCATTATTTCGATAATAATATTCTGTTATATTCTGCAAATAGATATACCGGCCGTGATTTTTAATATTTCTAGTACATTCTGCTTTTAGCTGCCTTAAAGAGGAGGCTAATATTCTGATAAACATTAAAAAATACATGTTTGAACCGTAACTCTTAATAATCCTTTTAAAATATATCACAGTAACAAAAAAGAGTGTTTATGCTTTTTTTATTATATGTAGATAAAAGACTTCATCCTAATGTTTAATAATAGCAACTTGGGGAGAGAGCTACAGTTTTCAATATTAATGCATAATAATATAATAATAATATATTTTATAATATAATAAATAATTCAAGTAAAAAATGTCTTATGTTCCTGAGTATAAATTAAGCCCAATTATCGTAGAACAAACATATGCATGAAAAACACAATCCACTATATCCACCTTATCGTAAGTCTATAACTGCGTCTATTGAAACTACAATAATATGAATAATTTTCTAAATTTGTTATGTAACAAGAAAATTTAAATCTTTTTGAAACGATATAAATCATAAAATTGCTTTCCTCTTTGAGTCTATTAAATTGTCTTTTGTTAACGTTCAATAATAACATATAACCACATTGAGTATGTGGAACACTCGCCATTTTTCGCTATCTGGGAGAAATGCCCGCCCTCTTCTATCATCTACTTCGTAATTAAACTCTCTTACTTCTTTACAACTTTCCACAGAAGGGAATCATTCACACTGCATGCGGTGAAAACCCATTAAAACTCTCCTTATTGTAATATTCCTGTGCTAGATCTCTATTATTGTGTAAAGAAATTTTAGTAATAATGAATTTAGAGTAGTTTTCTAGCATAATATATCAAGCTTTAGTTAATAGACCACGTTAGTAAATTCAATTATCCGATAAAAGCGCATCAAGTAAAATGATAACGTACTAATAAATAAAACCAAAAATTATATATCATGGAGACGTTTTCAGCATAGAGATATAGTGGACCATAAAAAGGAGTTTCTGAATTATAGCATTTAGTGCCACTTTGTCAGGGAGCATGGAAGAAAAATAGAAATATGTTAATATATTAAATATATTATTTATACACGCTGTAAAGAAGGATGATATCAATATGTAATAACTAAATTATAACTGCATTTTGAATCATACTTTAATTAGAGATTGAATTAATTTAAAGAGATTAGAGATTACAGAAAATTGCCAAAATATCAATAAACAATATATGTACATAATATCAAATATATGTATCATGATCCCATTAGTTACAAGTCACAAACAAGACTGTTTTTGTCATAGGAGCAATATGTGGTATCCCTTGTCCTATGGGATTTACTTATAGCCGTAATAAATCCAATGTTCGCTGTAATCTTATTCGCTAACTTCAGTCTCAGTTTATTTCACACGCAACCGAACACAAGGATCTCATATTCCTTCCCTATCTTAAAAAGTGCTTAATAAAACAAATGATGTCATTAAATCTACAGCTTTTATTATAATAAGATAATATTAAGAAAATATTGAGATTCGCACAAAAATGCTTTGTAACAAAATGCTTTTGTTGTTTACAAAATTCCTTTTTAACAGTGATCTTGATAACAAAGGGATTACTTAATTGGTATTTGACTTCGGTCAAAGATAACTGCTAATACTAAACCTAAGCGTTTATTCTGAAGTTGTTATTTAAAAGTCCAAGCAATAAGAGGTCACCAATAAGAATTCCCATATCGTGGAAAAAAAATGTATAAAATACATACATACGGCGAGAAATAGGTATAAAATAAAAATCGATTTCAACCATAAAAGCTGTCCTTTAATATGTTAAAAGACAGCTTTTATGGTTGAAATCGATTTTTATTAACTCTAAAAACATTGCTTCACGCTGTTTCTCGCAAGAGGCAGAGTAGGTAGAAAAAACCTAATTACACTATGTTCTACGCTTTCCAGATTCCAGACATTATTTTATGAAAAATTACATGAAATAAATAGAAACTAATCTAGTATTTACAATAATTCTAATACTTTAGTCCGAAGAAATTAATAATTCATCGACTTCGATCGATATGTTAAGTAAGATTAGTCGGCAACAAAAACATGGTAATAGATTATGCATCAAAGCTCTTTCTATGTTTGGAGAAAAGCCAAAACTTCAATCTTAGTTAATATTATAGTATATTAATTAGTTCTGTAAATGGAAACTAAGTTTTAACTTTAAGTGCTTGATGTAAATATACGCATATAGTTATAACAGCGCAAAACTATGAACAGGTCGTCATAAAAGTTCTGCAATAACCTTATTTATGGCCTTATCTTTTTCCAATTTCATAACAAAAAATTAAATTTCACGTTGACTGCCGTCTAGTAAATATACTAGTATTTTCTATCGCACCAAAGCAGACGCCGGTCCTCATATGTTGGCCTACCGCCAATCTCATTGATACTATCTGGAGTAGCAAAGATAAAAACTATTTTCTACGTAAAGATCTCGTGGGAAGTACCAACCAAAATCATAATAGGCGGCAAAACAAGGCCATTACCATAAATCAATAAGCTAATGGTAATCGACGTTGTTGTAGAGCTGTTAAATTAACAAGATGGAATGTCCAAAATTAAAATTATCGTCATCGTTAGTTAGATTCGTAAATAGTAAATCTAAAAATCAAATACATTTTCTATTTCTTATACATTTGTATATTCTATACCTTGTAGATATTGTTATGGACAATAAAACATTTTTCGAAAATCATGGATTAATAATGCAGGGTATACTACTAATAAAACTAAATGATTTTGTAGAAAATAAAGAAATATTAAACTAGCATCCCAGGAATTAAACGTGATTATGTCTTCTAATGAATATTATTCAATGAAACCTTAAAAAGCTACAATGGTTATCCGAGTCAATTAATACAATTAACTATATCACATATCAGGATATAAAAGCTTTCACCTTTAAAAGGATTCCAACTATGCAATAGGAGCGCCATCTATTTAATTTTATATTGTAGTTTTGGAGCGTTCAGATGATAGAATCTAGTTTAATTTGAATTATTGATTATAATACTAAAATAATTGAATTTTAATTCTTTACTAGTCTAAGAAGAGAGGACTCACTAGGATTGTAAAATACAGCATGTTTTAATATCGCGCTGAGGTGTGGAATGGGTGTCAGGGAGTACTCCCTACTGTTGGCACCACCTCACACCTATAGAGTCGCCCACTGAGTTCCGTTGCTCTGCGCATGCGTACACTAAGAGCCGCGTGCTTTCCTCGTGGCTTACGCGACGGCCATGACGAATAAATCTGTACTTACGTTCGTAGAGATTGCTACGAAATATTGTGCGTAGCAGACATTATTTTTTTAACTACAATTTATAATATATCTACTTATGAAGTACTATTTAATTAGTATTTTATTTACGTGTCAATCAAATATATTATAACTACTTCGAAATGATAATGGTAACCTGGGGTTGCTATGATACGCCGTCTAATATAAAATTATCCATAACGGAGGATATTTAACTAGCAAAATATTTTCATGATTGGCAATAGCATAATATACCCTTTAAATTGTAAAAAATATACCATATTTCCGCGTAGCATGTAAATGTATAACCTCTAGTAATACGTTGAATATGATTCAAGCTATATCTTGTATGCTTCGTCTTTGACATGATAGTGGTCGCGAGCCAGACGGAGGACGAACCTCCTACCACCAAACAAAACAAAACAAACAAAGTGTAAAAAATATACCATATTCGCGCATGTAAAATGTATAACCTACTTGTAATACATTGAATATGATTCAAGCTATATCTAGTATGCCGTTATACAATGGAGCAGAGAAACTTTGATAAGTTGGACTTTGTGAGTGTAATGTACGGGTACAGTGTTAACTAGACGGCAGTTTAGGTGAAATTTACAATTGAATTACAAGCTCTAGAACTACTTGCAACGAAAATGAGTATATAAAATGTTAATTAGTCGCCTCCTTTGTCCTTTGACTTTCTTATATTTAAATTAGATCAATCTTACTCTGTTAAGATATTTTTTATTATTTTTTATTTTCCACAATAAGCAGGGGGTGTTAATCTCCTATATTCACTCTGTTCATTTAGAAACAATGCTCAAAAAAAAACCAGCTCAAAGAATATTTAATGTACTAGCATTCTTCCCAGAGAGATTTGAACCACAACGTAACTTACATTCATACAGTTACTGGCCTATATTTGATAAGCAAAAGCACAATTTCTTAATGCCCCTGCTCATTATCTTTTAAACAATACTACAACCTGCTTAGACAGATAGAAATTATATATTTATATTTCTAGAGCAACGATATAATAAATTGTAGCCATAATTTATCAAGGCTTCTCACTTCTTTGATATCTATGGGAAAAGTTTTTCGGTCCCGCCACTAACTTGCGCTACACCAGAATTTGCGCAGCGTCCCCTCAATTTCTAGCGTAATAAATCCTGCAAATCTGAATACCTGCGCCATTCGGATAGAATATAATTTGTTACAGAATTCAACCACGTTTTGAAAAGACATTTATCATATTTGACGCCGTGTTTAAGCACGCTCCAAATATTCCCACCGTATTTACACACCGCTTGGCCAATTTCATTACAAAATTAGCCTACAGCTTATGATTATAATAATTTAGTAAATCATCATTTTCTCTCTAAAATTGGAAATATTAGGTAATATTTATTGTATCAAATTAATTACAAATTAAAGTACACATTTGTATATGACGTATTTAGTTTTGGGACACATATAGGAGAAAGCATCGGGCTATAATTTAAGAAAATTTTACAAAAAGAGTTACCGCTATTTGTTATGTCGAAAACAGCGTCCTTTGTGAGAATATTTTTGAAGAGCGCTGCGATTATAGTTATACGAAAATAATGTATGGTAAAATAATGTATTTCCAAAAATAAAAAAAATAACCTTTACAGATTTTTAGAAATAAGAATTGAATAGAATATTAATTGATATGATATCAGTCTGTAGTGTAATAAAACTTGTGAGAAGATTTTAAAGAACTTCGATTTTGGCAATTTCTCATTATACTTACTCTCGCAATTTTTTATGGAATCTAGCCTAAATTGTTATCTAAAGATGGATCAATTTGCTGGTCTTACCTGAAACAAAAAAAAATGTATTAACAAGGGAAAAATTTGCTATTGTATGTATTATTGGCTATTGTATGGATTATTGGTACACACGCGATATTTATGGGTTCCAATATCATACGGCGAAACATTTTATTTTCTTATATATTTAAAATAAGTGTTTGTCTAGTTTAAAGGATAGAAATTAGAGACGACATTGATAATTTGTGACGACTTTTGTGATATAGTATAAATTAAAACTACATTTGTAACCCAACATTTTTACAGTTTATAGCCAATATTTCTTGCTTTTTTTTTCTTTTTTTTTTTTATGGATACCGGATGGCAAACGAGCAGAAGGACCGCCTGATGGTAAGTGGTTACCTTCGCCCATGAACATCTACAACACAAGAGATGTACTAGATGCGTTGCCAACCTAGAGGATACAGATGGAAAGGGAGGATAATGTAGTAGTCCGCTATCGGAACCACCACATTTTGGGGAAAGGATGGGTGGGAAAGGGGAAAATCTGGCTTACATGCCATCGAACCGGAACACATCATAAGATATTTGGCGGTTCGTCTTTGACATGATAGTGGTCGCGAGCCAGACGGAGGACGAACCTCCTACCACCAAACAAGATTGCATTGCATTAATACCTAAAATGAAAAGTACGAAGTAATACACTTTCACTACTAACAAATGGAAATCGTTAACAAGATAAAGTTAAATTGAATTTCACTGCAGAACTATTTCAAAATGTTAATAGAAATTCTGAATTCATTTGAATAATATAGAAATGTATTATATGAAAAGATTTAAAGGAATTAAGTTGTAACGTCTAGGAGCAGCTTAAGATAAATGAGGGAAACTTAGCAGTTGCACTCTCGTAAGCTATTTATTTACTTGCTACGGAAAATATTATTAAATGCATTTTTCCACGTCGTAGCTACTTAGTCGACTGGTCTTTATTAATAACTGGCAACTGTGCACAATATACAACCAAGCACAAAATTACAGTGCTAGTTAACTGTTGCTTTGA
Source organism: Philaethria dido (assembly GCA_033558755.1). Taxonomy (NCBI): domain Eukaryota; kingdom Metazoa; phylum Arthropoda; class Insecta; order Lepidoptera; family Nymphalidae; genus Philaethria; species Philaethria dido. The sequence continues at coordinate 186,158 of JAKGSA010000783.1, forward strand.
AATTACACACGCTACGGTCGCTGAACGAAAATATTACACGACAACTTTATATTTCCAACGTAATTGCAATTTGTACTTAATTAATTAAAGCACATATTTTAAATCATAACAATTTTACCTTAGTGTGTTTATAGTAACTTTTTGAATCCATCACTAAGAAATACTGAATTCTGAAAATTATCTCGATTATGCGACATCGAGTAACCCAACGTGCAAACTCTCTAATGGATCAGAAATTGAGGTACAAGTTCAGCGTCAAATCCTTTTTATTTATTGTGGCATAAGGCAGTAACGTGGTAAATAGAAATACAGGAAGAATTGGACATTGAAAACAAGGGTAATATTTATAAAATGTACCTTTTTACATGTAGGATGTGACCACGGACAAAAATATATTTGCAAATACTAAAATACACGCGGTTAATCTGGTTAAAATACCTTCATTTAATACGTGTAATAATAGCGAAAATGAAATATTTCATTAAGAAGAAGAATGTTCATAAAAATGAAAAACATTCCTACAATCAGGATTTCCAATTTTTTTTACATACATTTTACATACGCAAGTTGGTTTTTTGGCTTAAACAAATTAAGCAATACATCCACATCCCGTCACGAAGAAACTTGTATAAGGTTATTATAACTTTTGTTGTTAGCACTTCTGCGGGAAAGTAAAAGCTGTACTGGGCGTACCTCATTACAAAGAATGACTGTTTAGTCGGCAAAAATATTTAATCCCTGAATTTATAAGATTTTTTTAAATTGTGTGTTATATCTCGAACACTTAATATATCCTAAAAAAGAAGATTTAGAATACATCTTAGTACATTCTTTCATAAAAGCTACCATTAATATTTATATAGCTCTATAACAAGCAACAACAACGTACCTTAACAGCCTCATACAAGGGTTCATTATTCAGTATTTCACTTACTACATCAATAACAATATTCATTAACGTTATTAATTATAAAAAAACATATTTCATACATTTGCGAGAAATAAGATGTAAAAGTAAAACTTCATTAAAACGAATAAATATTTAATTGACCTCATTTTTAGCTGTTGACATTGACTTCTGTCTGTTTCCTTTGCCCATATTATTTTTCACATGAGTTCTACCGTAAGTAATGATTAATTGCTTTTTTTTACCATCAGTCGGACTCGGTTTGTTGATATGAATACTAAATGTTATTCATATATGTGTAGATACTTTATCTAAAGATAGATAAAATAATTGCTGAGTTAATTTTTATTAAAATAACGGCGTTGAGTTCCGCCACTCAACACGCAATACCTCAATTCGCCGGAAAGTGGGGAACGGAATTGTTGAAAGAGAATGGAGTGTCTTAACACTAGGTTCTCTGGTTCCCTCTGCCTACCCTGCTATATGCGGGTTACAGCGTGAAGTTAAAAAAAAAAACAAAAGATAAAATAATACGTTAAACTTTAAAATTTCTTCATAAAGAATCTAAATTTTAAAAAAGAAATATCTTGGATTATTAAAAATATATTTTAAAACAAGTTAATAAATTCTAAATGTATGAATTACTAACCATAACAACAATTGGCTGTCTACATTTTTTTTATAATGGCAAACGAGCAAAAGGACCACCTGATGGTAAGTGGCTACCTTTGCCCATGACCATCTACAACACCAGAGATGTTCTAGATGCGTTGCCAACCTAGAGGATACAGATAGAAGGGGAGGACAATGTAGTAGTCCGCTATCGGAACCACCACATTTTGGGGAAAGGATAGGTGGGAAAGAGGAAAACCTGGCTTACATGCCATCGAACCGGAACACATCATAAGATATTTGGCGGTTCGTCTTTGACTTTGATAGTGGTCGCGAGCCAGTCGGAGGACAAACCTCCTACCACCAAACAACATATTACATTACGTACTACACCAAACTACATTACGTACTCATTTATAATTATGCATAACTCTATTTTCATTTAGTAATGTTCTTTTAATATTATATAAAGGGTGTCCCAAAATTAACGCAAGATTTGACTTTGCCGCCATTTGCTATTATATTCATTATTCATTCGCTATTAAAAGACTAAAATGGCATTTTCTATTTAATTCAAATCTTGCGTTAATTTTGGGACAGCCTATATAATCAAAGTAGTTACATGCAATGCAAAGATATTCCCCAATCACACAAATATGTAAAAGTTAACATCGCGTGTCGCGGTCAATTTGTCGGGTCATTTGACGCTAGTCTGGATACGGGTGCGAGGGGGGCAATTAAAACAGGGCTTCATTACGAACCGAGAGCCCTACAACATACCTATAACTTCCAATAGCTTGTATTCACTTACCATAGAGTAAACGGCAGAATTTATGTTACCTTTATTCATCGATTACTATTAGGGAATATTTTTTATTAATTCTTTGTATTGATTATAGTAATAAGCTGCGTTCATCGTTTGTATAGAAACGTGAACATGTTTTTTTTTATTTTATTGTTTCTATATTTTTTTTTTACAAACAATGAGTTTTTAAACTTAGTTCAACACTCAGAAATTTTAAAATATTAATAAAGTTATAGTTATAATGATTTTTTTTTATATACACATATATACATATTAGTATGAACAAGTCATTAAGCCATATTATATATTATTTGTTATTTATTGAAAGACGTTAGAGTGGGTATCTTTTTAATATATGCGATACATGTAGCTATTCAATACGTGTGCCATTTTTCAGCCAAGCAATGTCTCCAGATAATTCGTTCCCGATAAGTAGAAAAAAAAAGTCATTTATACGAATCAGGTCAATTGTTCAAAGTGCAAAAAAATGCAGATAAAGAAAATATTGAAAATATTTTTTAACAAATCGTTTGCTCTATCGATAGCTTGTTTTAGCAATATTAAGCCAGCACTAGTATTTTTACCCCAGGTCGATGTTTTATTAATTATATTTAGTAGATGAATCTTGTAAATGCATTCACAGAGTGAGTTAGACGTTAAGTACCTAATGATCTTTTCATACTGTCAAAAATTAACACTGCAAGTGACCTCTTGTTACACTGATACACTTCGAGAAATGTTTTTTTATAATTTTGCAACCTATGTTTTATATCGATTTTATTAGGTCGAACAAACCCTTAATTCATAACATTTACTTTGTAGAAGAACCTCGTTGTTTCGTGCGTAATAGACATTTACAATGTACTACAGAAGATAGCATCTTTGTTCTTTATAGATAAAAATATTCGACATATCATTACCTGCGTATATCGCTGCCACTTTTTCTATATTAATTACAAAAACAAATAAAAGATAACTAAAAGCTAAAAAATGTACCTAATTTTAAAGTCAAGTACATATATAGACTCTGATACTCTACTTCCTCAAAGTTATACATACATTTTTTGTGATGTAATATATTAAATTTATAAATAAATTGTCATTGAACAAGAAATACCGCTATATGATATAGCGGTGTTTTGAGGAAATCGCAGGGCACGCGCGGCCAGCCGTCGCGACTAATGATATAGAATTTGTCGACGGCTAATAGTGGTCATTGAGTACGTATTATCGCCTGAACGCCATTTAAATTTTTATCAGAAAATGTGAACCAAAGCATGCTTATATGATACAATAAAAATACATTAAATTATAGGCTTTTACGTGATCTATCTTCTGTATGAATATTAAAGTCTGACATGTATGTGGCTTGATGGTACTGTACCGTGAAATACTTATTCGCGCTTAATATCTATATTGATTTATAGAAACATATATTTTATTTAGCTAATTTTATTACAAAATATGTAAAATCACACTTAGCTAGACCTAATTCGGTGGACATTTTCTTTAGTCAAATGTCACCTAAGAACATGAAATCCAGTGAATATATTTGGATGAAATTTGACAAATACACAAATTAAAATTTGGATTAACGTTTCGAATGTTTTGTATGTATGACTGGTATACCTCATTTAATATAGTCATCTATCGTAATTAAAATGAAATTGAAGTTGATTTTAATAATTATTTTATTTTCATTACTAAAATATGTGTTGTATCAATTCATCAAATTAATAAAGGAAAAACTCTTACAAACCTCTCTGAATCTGAAATTCATTTCATTTCATAAAATACATTTCAAAAGCAAATTCCAAGGTACAAGAACAAAAGCATACCGAAAGCAAAATGATAAGCCGAAATTTGATTCGGGAAATTGGTTTAGTCTCGGTGAAAACTCGGACAGAGTAAAGCCGGGACACTTTCATTACAGTCATGTCCGGCGCTACTCGGTTCAATGTCCGGCTAGATCTATATTTAACACACTAGACTACACCAACCGTATTATGCACGTGCGATACAGACAATACTCAATCACATACAAACATATTTAGTAAAACGACAAAAATATATTTGTCTTTTTACTATTAATGTTATGCTTAAGGCTGTAAGCCAGCCTTGTTATCTATTATCAATCTATATAATAACAAAATAGGAAAAAGGGGTGTCTTAACAATAAAAATATTTGAAAAATACACATTTTAGGGTGCTGCAAACACAATAATAAAATTTTAATCTTTGACTTAAACGCGTATCTTTGAATCTACTAGACCGATTTGAATGATACATTTTGTTGTATAGCTATTAGGTCTGGGCAAAACTTAGGATATAATCAACTTGAAAAGAGGAACAAATGATATACATAATAAACCAACTAAATTATAAGGATTTTTAAGACGCCTTGACAAATGTTTTTCAGCATGATGTGCATTGCATTGTCTGATCACATATAAAATGAAGGATTTAGTACATATTAAGATGAAGAAACACAACAGTCCAGCTAAACTACCTTATAACGAAATGCTACCTTAGCAGAAATTGCTTAGCATGATGAGACATATGTCTAAAATTTAATATTAAGGAAATCTGATGAAGAACAACAAATAATAGATCAGCTAAAATATAAGAAATTAGTAAATGGCGCGTTGGCAACAGTTGTTCAGTATGATGGGCAGTTTTCAATAATAATAAAATTATTGGAGGTTGGAGCCTTTGTGCCAAAGTGAGACAGCACCTGTCTGTAAACACGATGGTGGTAGGTTCGAACCTCACTTGAAGAAGTGATTTTTATTTACATTATTCTATCCAGTGAAACAAGGTGCGGCGATAAATTCTGCGACTGAAACACCCTGAAATCAGAAAAAAACGAAAGGACAGAATGTCTTAAAACTACTCTTGCCTATCTATTTGATTTTATTGGCCTATCTGTATATGAAAAAATGTACACTATAACATGTATATGGATGTAGAATTTAATTAGTGTTCTTCGGCGTAATGGACTTGTTCTTATCTCATAATATTTGTATGTATTTAACAACACAAACTGGAGGTACCTCCGTGGTAAAGGGTGGTAAACTAAAGGAGTATGGTAAGAGATATCATTCATTTATGCATATAACCCATATATTGGTTAATTTTTATTTAATAAAAAGTCTTATATCTTTTTTAATAGCTCTAAGAATATATCCACAAACTTTCATAATAATCGGCTGAGCAGTTTTGGTGTGAAAGCGTAACAAATCAAAACAGGGATATATCTTTGTAATTTGATAATATGAACACTAAAGAAACGTAATCTAAGGTCATCCAAGTAAAAGTATGTATTTATAACTAGCTTTCCACGCGCGGCTTCGCCCGCGTGAAGGATAAGGAGTATCCTATAGTCTTTCCCAAGGTCTAGACTATTTGTCAAAATTGGTTTAGTGGTTCATGTGGTAAAGTTGTAAACAGTTAAATAATCTTACATGATTTTATGTTTGACAATAAGGAACTTCCATACAAACTTTCATCCTCTATTTCAACCCCCTCTATCATTTTTTTCGTGATAAAAAGTATCCTATGTCCTTTCCCAAGTTTACTTCTATCTTCATATCGAATTTCATCAAAATCGGTTCAGTAGTTTAGGCGTGAAAGCGTAACAGACAGACAGACAGAGTTACTTTCGCATTTATAATATTAGTAAGGATTATAAAATATATATTTTCTATGTAGATATATATATTATGCAATGATTTTAAAGATGTAACTTTCCGAATCTGAATACGTATTCGGATATAGAATGAATACTATATCGGTTGCGGTTACAGATATGAAAATATTTCAGATTATCCGAATATGGCACGGAACTCCGCAACACCCCCGGTTTTTTTCTTCTACTTATTGAATTATTGTATAGTTAATTATTTACTGCGTATTATATTATAAAATCTTAGAGGATCTATCACATTGAGGTAATTTCTGTATACAATTAAAACGCGCGCTATTTAATTTGTAAGATTAATTTCTTTATCGTCTAGGAGCACAAGAATGCAAAAGTTAGCGCGCCCTGCGGGCTGAAATCAATAATTTCGTCTCACTCCTGGCAGAATTCTTTGTTAGGGTAGACGTCTACGTATATTGTTTTGAATGAATTGTGAAGCTTAAGAAAAAGCGAGTAATTTATAGTATTATCTTTATTTGTTAGCACAAAAAGAAAGTTTTGAAATCATATCTTATGTCATTCAACAGCAATATCATTTTATCGCTGTTGCTACAGTTAAACATCTAGTCTTGACTACGTTAGGACAAAACTTTATTTCACAAAGGCAGAGATAATCTAATGTCACACTGTTCTATGGGTCGCCCAAATTCGAGGCAAGAAATTACAAAAACTAAAGATTTTACAATTTTAAGGTTCAAATTGAATAAAAATCTAGGTGTAAAAGGCCTAGGAAAACTTTCAAATCAAGATCAATCACAGCGCTATCAACAGTATTACCTTAACACCTGTGAACACTAATCGCTGACCAGATTGAATGGCAGGTGATTTTGCAGGCGAGGTGCAGTTAACGGGGCACTTTTTGGAGCTGTAACTTCACGATTGTTCACTACAACGTAGATTATCGGACTCAATATCTGTCAAATTTTACAAATAAACAAAGAAAATTTTATATGATTTCCGCTAGTGTCCTTTTATATAAAATATTAATTTACAAGCAGCGATTCATAATTCATGATCTCACCATGTGTGAACTGCTGAAATATTTTTAATTTTCTTGAATATTTGTGTAATTTGTCTTTGAGAACTCTGATTAACTATAAATGACGGAATTGCAAACGACAGCAGCAAATAATAAAAAGTCAAAAGATAAAAATAAAGTACATCGATACCAATTTATCTATAGCGGTATTACATTAGCTATGCAAAATTGTTAAAATTAAACGATATTTTTGACCTAAAAATATTGTCATCATTTAAAAAAATCTAATAAGAAAATAATTCTAATACGACTAAAATTATAATAAAAAGTTACATTCAAATTATACTATTTCGCAGAATAATTGTGTCTACTACTCTTGTTTAGGTAGAGAGAGAAGCGCAGACAGTGGAGGTGAACGTTAATGCGCATTTTAAAAGGGCCCCTTAAACCTACACTTGGGTCGTAAGTCCCAGGCACTCTCCAAACTCCTCTCTCTGCAACGCGATGGGCCCGACACCCACACGGTGAATCCATGAATTGCTAAGAAGCTCTTATAGTAACTAATAAATCACTTGAATCGAATTTTCTATACGAAGAAACGAAAAATGGACAATAATATGAAAATACAATGTGAATATAGCTACAAATTGAACAATTTTGATAAATACTCTATAAAATCATCACGTTGCAGTGGTAGATACTGACTTATACAAAATCTTTGTATACTTTACAATAAAGATTAATATTCCCTTCTGTACTTTTTGCGTGAAAAAAAGCAAAACTCGGGACATTTATCGCTAACTATTGCATGTATAAAATTAATACAAAATAGGACATTAGACGATCTACATATATAGAACGTAGCCTTTACCCATAAATAGCAAAACTTTTTTTGACATCCCATAGATCCCACATCAGAAAAATTATCTTTTCTGATGTGGGATCTATGGGATGTCCTATTTAATTTATAATGACATACGAATAGTAGCACCAATTCTTAGCTGTATCCTAATAGTTCCAGCGAAACAGGAGAAAAAGTCATATTTTTTGTCTCACTTGATCAAATTAAAAAGTTTTTTAGAATTAATCTAGACACAATTTAGACCAATATCTGCATTAGCACACTACGTCACTAAACACCTATAGCTCTCAATATTACCTACCATAAACTTGTGACACGGCACGTATACACAGTACTTATTGTTATAAGTACTCATGCTTTCTAAGCATTATGTGGAACACTGATTATAACGGACACGGCCCTGTAAAGCTAACGAAGAGGCTTTTAAAGTTGTTCGGCGATTAATATCTGTTAAATAATCGTGAAAACAGTTAAAGCAAATACTGAATATTTTCTGCAAGAGTACAAGTAAGTTTCGTGCCTAATAATCTAAAAGTTAATAGCTTTAGAATTTTGATTGGATTGAGTATATAAATTGACAAATATCAATATAAATTAAAAATCTTTCTGAATATTATATAGTTATGGGTACTGAATGGGTATAGAATTAATACATTATTGATTTGCATAACATCATGCTATAGAAAAGAAATGAACGTAAACTGAATGTAAATATGAGGTAGATGAGTGAAAATAAAAGAAATCTTTACACAAAATCTTCACGTGTCGAACATTAAGATGTAATCTATCAAATTCATTCCTGTATTACTCTCGTATTTTATAAATATACAATATCTAGCAAAGGTATAGAGTATATTGGGCTAAGTTTCTTTTGGCACGTGTTCGCTTTAGAAAGACGTTAACGGAAAACGAAGCACACGCGGATAAAACTTCCTAAACTCATCAGCTGAGTCCAGAGCACGCCGCCAACGTTACTTGTGAGGAAACTTTCTTATATTGTTCCAACTTCCCTTCTCGCGTTACAATAAGTCGGCATTAAGCCCGTGTTCTTATGCTTCATGAGTCGAGCTCGAAAATAGTAACATAAGTTATATGACCTTTTCTACAAACGCAATAAATCAGAGAAAACGCTCGTACGTTAAAGTTTATCTAACTAAAAACCCACATTTGTTATATGACACGATTTGTAAGTAAAATATTTGAAGTAACTAACTGTAGTTTTTGTAAACTATTACTAAGAGCACTGAAAATAATCTAATGTCTAGTCACAACAAAACCTGTACCTAATGTTGTTCTAAATTATAAATTACCTTTTTTTATGGTGAATATGAAAAATATTTAAAAAAATGAATACCCAATAGTCCAGACTAAAAAGCAGTAACATTTTTGAATGTTGTATTAAGATTTTGTATCAATATTACATTTTTTTTGTTTTTAAAGGTCTTTAACCTCTAAATAAACAGAAAACTAACTCTAACAATATTTATCATAAATTTGTAAGTAAGACTTGCGTTATATGTCGTATCATTAGAACAAAATATGAGTAATATAAGAGTCTTGATTCTGCACTCCAGACGTCCTGGGGAGAAGTTGTTTAAACACATTCATTTTTCACTAGTGCAGGGGAGTAACGAATGTGTACATTTAAATTGAAGTCTATTATTTGTAACGTTTATTCATGAATATCTGTAGTTATAGTTTTTTATATATTTTTTTTTACAAACTAAATCGAGCTACGAATTTTTAAATGAAATATTTCTATATAAAAACCTAACAAAATTAAAATCAATTGTTTATACTTTACCAGTAATAAAGTTAGTTGCTATCAAAATGTTTCCATTCTATTAGAATATTGAAAACAAACCAATATGCATTTTATTAAGCTCAATGTCCCCCCTGCAGACGTCTCAAAAGGGTGTTTAGAAAGACAATGGACGCGCTCGAAAGTTGGTATATGATTTTAAGAACCCTTACTATAACGTCTCTCTGTATTCACATTTATAAGTGTAATGTGTTGATTACGACATTTTAATAGCTAAACTTTAACACATATTATGTACTAGCTTCCTTTCCGCCCGCGGCGTCGTCCGCGTGGAAATTCGGCCATCGCTCGATATGATAAGTGTGAGTATCCTATGTCTCTTTCCAAGGTCTAGACTATTTATCAAAAATTGTTTAAGTGGTTTATGTGTCAAAGTTGTAAGCAGTTAAACAATCTTTTACATGATTTTATGTTGACAATAAGGAACTTCCATACAAACTTTCATCCCCATTTCAACCCCCTATCATTTTTTTCGCGATAAAAGTATCCTATGTCCTTTCCAAGTCTTAGTCTTATCTTTATTAGGAATTTCATCAAAAATTGTCTCAGTAGATTAGGCGTGAAAGCGTAACAGACAGACAGACAGAGTTAGCTTTCTGAATTTATAATATTAGTAATGATAATGTGTTAAAGATAATTTGTAAGACAGGCAATACATGCTATTTAATTTCTCTTTAACATAGACTACAGACTGTTATCTAAATTATTCATTTTTTCAGATTTTTTGCCAAAGATGAAATCAAATTTCCATCCATAACCTAAGTGTTCTGTATTTTTGAAAAAAAAATGGCTAATGATTAATCGCATGTAACATAATATTTGAGGATTCGATTATGCCAATAACTTAACATTTAAATAATTAATTTGAAAAAAAATTATCTCATATATGTAGTGACCAGGAGACATTACATTAAATTTAATTGAAATTGCCAGAAACTACTAAATCATTACCCAGTATCTTCTTACACGTGTTTTGTAAATGAAAAGTTTTACGAGGCAAATGCAAATGCGTTTCCTGCTACACATATAAGTTACAAAGTCAAAAGTTGAAGGTAAATTTACTTGAGGAAAGATTTACATAGGCCAAGGTAGAGGTAACGACAGCATTGGTGGCAACAAATTCCTTCCTATTCCACAAACGTAAAATAAAACAGGCTCAGCGGCACGTTTCATTAAAAATGTTGTTATAAATGGAGCAGCACCTCCTTTATTTTGATAAGAAGAGACGAATAATTACTAATATGATAATTAAAAAGAATATTATGTAAACTTCGTGGATGAATTTATCGATTAATATAGTGACTTGTTACACCTTCGCGCCGAACAAATCTCTCTACACAAAAAAATATATTGTTTTTTAGCACGTCTCTGTTATATATAACAAACATTAACAACGTCACATACAACCATTTTGCAGTATATACGTTTGGCGGATAGTAACTAGAAGTATCGAAGAGTCTTGCCAATTTTATTTTCTAAATTGTATGATATACCTTTATAAATATTATTGGATTAAGATATAATTTGGTAATATGCCAGTTAATATGTGCTGAATCTGTAAAAATTAAGCTTATTTACACATTTCTTGAATAAATTCATTATAAAATTCTTAAATAAGTATGAACTTAGATATGAAAAAGTCAAATTTTAATTTTGGATTTGGAATGGATGGAGTGGAAGCTTTATTTACATTTTTAATTTGATAAGATTTATCTAAGTGAAATTTATTTCGATAGTTGATATCTAATTTTCGCCAAGTTCTTCATAAATCTTCATACATTTCCTTGAGTTATTTTATTGATTTACTTTATTTGATGATGAAGTCCTCCTAGACGTATCCGTCGACGGCGACACTGATTTGCCAGGTATCATCTCTGGCGCGGGAATATGTTATAGAACAAGTGTGTGCGCATACACAGACGTGCAGCTCTCGTCCGCTCCGTTCCTCTTTTATTCCAATGGAACGGATTTCTTATTATTTACTGTAGCGAATATTGCAAACAAGCAAATAAAAGAACATTCATAAAATATGATATATTATTTTACTAACAAAACATTTCTTAATCTTACAATATGACCTGGCTGAAGTGATTCCAACGGAAGTTCAGGAACGCAGACTACGTGACAAATGATATAACACATCTACATCTAGCGAGTGGTCGTAGTATTTCCACCCTGAAAAAAGGTACCCACGTTCTTCGTTATATGTACTATACATATTGTACTTCCATACTATAAGTACGTTTATTTATCAAAAAAGAACAAAAGTGATAGTAATTCTCTTTAAGCTCTGAATGTATTTTCTTTCTTAATTTGTGTAGAATTAGGCATTCTATGTAAAACAGTTTAAGTCGTTTAAAACTTAGCCAAATCTGACATGCTAGACCTACAATAAGAAGCTTGAAACGGTCAATTAAAAATATCGAATAATATTTTTTATTTGAATATATTGAAAAGCTGAATTAAATGCTCTCCCAACTCTTATTTCCACAATACTCATGATAGTAATTGAATCGGTGAGTGCAAACAGAGTAAGTCCGATTTTTAAATTTTGCAGGAGGGAGAAAAAAAGATTATAACTCTTGCCTTTAAGCTATTTTTAAATCGATTACGATTTTTTGCATTTTCTGGGAGACTTACGTTGTTTCTGCTCTCACCGATTCAATTGTATTTGACAGAAGCTCGATATTTATTAACGGAACATGAAAAAGTATTTTTTAATAACAAAATACCTACGTAGATGCCTGAGTTTTACGACGTAAACCTAATATATGTAGGTAACATAATTACATTACTTAATTTGATATTGGCGATATTTTTCCGACATTGTCATCTTGAGATATCCTCAAAAGACTTGGCGTTCTCCTATCGGATTACCCACTCAGCGTTCAGCGTTGACGTTCCTAAGTAACGAAAGAGTATACTGTAGTGCTTTTCGTAAGGAGAAAATAGGTCAGACCATCTCAAGTTCAACTCGTTGCCAAATTTCAATTACTCTAACAATTATGAAGAGATTTCGTTTTACAAAATATATACACATTTATGAAATGGCCATTTTTACCAATAAACCACATATTACATTAATCGATGAGAAAAGCTTTACTAATAAATATTAATATCTTATTATAATATCAATCTATAATTACTTATTACTTTATCGTTTATCTGTTATAATAAATAATTGTTTTATAAATTGTAACAAAACTAACTGTTCCCACGAAGAATAAGAATTTCTAGAAATTTCGAATTTTAGCTATCCACGGTCATTTCTATAACAACGTTACGTACGTTGTTTGTAAGTCCTCCGTAATGTACGTCTTTATATATAGGCACGTATGCATAGATTCAAGAATTCAAGAAGAAATTTGACACATTAGCTTCTTTAGGCAGGGGAAGGAGAGTTAGCCCCGGACGCTTAAACGAAACTCAAATAATAACACAAGTAAAGGATTTTACTGTCTTATTTTACATTTTATATTAAATCAGGAACTTCTCTATTTGATATAATCAAACACTAGTAGTCGTACCCCATTCTTTAAGAAAATATACGAAGTTTAATTTGGTCTAGGTTTTTTACGTCAAAAAAATGGACGGTAGCCCCCACACTTTAATAAATGATAGCTCAACCGTTGTTGGCCTTACAAGCATCACAGTTAAAATTAATATTTGGTGCAAATATATGAACGCAGTCTTCACGGGCACAATATTGGCCTTTCTGGCACTAAATGCAGAGTTCATCAAATGTTTCTTCAAATGTCTCTGAGAAAGACTTGATATTTTCCTTTACTTTTAATACCTTTTTAATTCCGTTACGTTGCTGTATTTCTATTTGGTCGTTTTTAATGCTTTTTTTCGTCTGTTTTTCTTTCACTTTTTTATATGGTGAAAATGTTACAATCTCACCTTCTTAAACTTTTGCGTCCGCGTCAATCATGAAGTAAATATGGTGGTACATCATATCTCTCTGTCACTTGTCTCGTTAAAAATTTGCATTCAACCATACTAACTTTACTTGTAAATATTTCTATCATTTGATTTACCTCTTTGACTGGTTCCATGAATTTTGGCATAATATCTTAGTAATACCATAAGTACTTCAACTATGTTGTTAGTATCGTTGCAGAAATACCTAACTATTACTATTGTAACTATTAAAGTACTTCAAATAGTAAGCAAAATGATATTAAAGTGCAGTTCGCTTAAATGTTATTACGAAATCCAACACTAAGAACCGTGTCCGGGGGTATCCAACAGCATTGAGTCCGGGGCTACTTGACCGTTATCTTGCAACAATACAATCTTCAAATATGTAAAACTAGCTTTCCGCCCGCGGCTTCGCTCACGTGAAATTCGGTTATATCGCGCGTTATGATAAGGAGTATCCTATAGACTTTCCCAAGGTCTAGACTATTTGTCAAAATTACTTAACTAACAATCTTACATGATTTTATGTTTGACAATAAGGAACTTCCATACAAACTTTCATCCCCTATTTCAACCCCCTCTATCATTTTTTTCGCGATAAAAAGTATCCTATGTCCTTTCCCAAGTTCAGTTCTATCTTTATACCGAATTTCATCAAAATCGGTTCAGTGGATTAGGCGTGAAAGCGTAACAGACAGACAGACAGACAGACAGACAGACAGACAGACAGACAGAGTTATTTTCGAATTTATAATATTAGTAAGGATTTACTAAAATCCTGAATAGCAGACAAGTATAAAAATTTACTTATTGTACTTAATAACCAACGATGAAATTTGACAGAACGGCGAAAATAAAACATTCTCTCACGACTAATTTAATCAGTGACCGCACCGCGATTAAATTAGATTTGTTTCTACTCTAGAGAAGGTATCTCTACAATAACTCTTTGTCTAAGCAATGCGTTTAGTTTCTTAGAAATTAAAGTGTCCGTGGCTACCCGCCGTTCCCCTATATGTGTGTATTTACGAATGAACAAACATAATCACAATTAATACGAGAAACTAATAATTTTCAGCGTTAAGTAAACAATATACATTTAATCTACGCACTAATAATAACAATAAATAGTAAAGCAATTTGAAGTTTGAATTTTAGTTTGTGTTTTGGGTCGACATAAGGAGTGTTCTTGATTAAGATGATGGTATTAATTTACTTGCTAACAACTGGCTAAACTCCTCAGACAAACAAGTCAAGATGTCGGCAATAATGCATTATTTAATTAATTCAAAGTAGGCCGAATATGCCAAAGTTTGACAAGTTTGTTAACAATTTCAATGGATAGCAAAATTCAAGTAGGTAATGTCTACACACATTTATCATAACAATACGAAAGGCAACAATTATTACTTAGAAATGAGTAACTTAGCTGTTACATCGTTTTTCTAATATGCGTTTAAAATGGTACCCGATGTATGGTCGAAAAAAAACATAATTACAATAAATAAACATGTTAGATACATACCGTCTAGGTATAGATCGAGCACAACACTACAGTGTTATAGTACACCATACCCCATCATCGACCCCGAGTTCAGACAAAATGCAAGGGTCGCAACTTGTAGTGAACAATAATAAAGTCGTTACTATTGATTTTTGGTGTCGAGAACAATCAATCTGAAAGCCACGTCGCCGTCGTAGCTAAATCAGCGACTTCCGCCCGTCTCCCCTTATATGAATGGAGATTTCATCCTATCTCTCAATTACAATATATTACGACATCTCCGAATTCTTCAGTTTTCTACGACCGATATGGTATAAAAAAAGAATATTCCCTGAATGCTTATTTATAAGGATTTTAATGTTATTTCGGATACTTTTCCTATCCATCCACTTAGTTCGATTGAACTGGATCTTTTTTATATGAGTATGTAACGAAAAAATTTAGATTCCCGATCATAAAACGTTTTACTTATATTATGAGAATGAGGGTAACAACATAAAAACAATGTTAGATATAAATTTTATTTTTATATGCAGTATAAATGTGATAGCATAATAACCCTATTGAAGTTCATCAGAAAAGTTATATTGCACAGTGCACACGCCTGGGGTTGTTGTGTGTAGGTACGGTAACCGGCGACGCGCCGCGGTGGCTCATGCTACCCCATGCACCACTGCATTGCGGAACCAGAACTATAATTCATTTTTAGAATGCGAAATACTCCCATTGTATCACGGCTATTGTATAAAAGGCATTTCATAACGATATTAACAAAGCGTGCCGCGGGATCTCAGATTATGGTAAATATGTATAAATTAACACTTTGTGGGAAATACAAGCTAATTTAAAGCGACTACCTGTTCAAGCTTAAATATCGTCACGTTAATCTTTAAGTTTGAGAAATCAAATGGACTAGGGTAATTAATAATTTTAATATAAATGAAATATCAACAACGATAATCATTCGTAACAAATTTTATATTGGGGTTATGCATGCAAAAAATGGATAAAAGTATGTTTTTTGAAGATCGAAGAGCTACTTATCAGTCTAAACAAATATTTGATAATCTCATTTAACTTGCAACAATATTGTGCAATTTATAACAAAATATTTCAAAAAATACTATTAACAATAAAGATTGGAAGGAGCCGTCTACAATAACTAAAACTTTATACTTATCAGTATCTCATTTTTATAGATGGCGTAGATGTAACATTACCACCTCGGGCTGTAATGAGTGGGCACTGTCGTCCAGTCGGCGGATAGTGGAAATGTTATCAGAAGAATTGCTGTGATATATTGCCGATTTGTGAAAAAATTTTGTTCGCTCGAGATACTATTCTATCAGTTAAGTATAACTTTTCCTCGGTACGAGAATCTAACTTATATTACAAAATAAAAAAAATATATTAATAGTATCTCATGGCCAGTCTTTGCTTTGTTAAAATTTCATGTTTTTGTTTCTTTACATATTAGTTTCTGGAATAATAAATATCTAAAGATACAAAGAAAACCCATATTATTAAGTGTACACGACTCAGTTTCTTTCATTGCCCTCGAATTTAACATCAATGATAACAACATATAACTACACTTAATTATAGCATTTGCTATATGAATAAACAAAAGTATGCTCACTTATGTCATAATCAATATTTTATTAGATATATTTGTCTTTCTCATGACATTAAAAATATACAGTTTTAAAATATCTGTATCACGCATATAACTTAAAAAACTGATAGAATTATGTCATATTTTTTACAGTTAAAGCAAAACAATCATGATGTAAGATAAAAAGTTCTTTCTTAATTTCAACATCAAAAAAATACTCCCCACTATGTTAGCAGAGACGGTGAACAACAAAATTTCAAGGGCCATTCTTTTTACAACTCCAAATAAAGACCCATTTAAATTAGCTCTGCATCAAGAAATTAGGGAACAAACAATAAACAAAATTTGAAACGGCTTAAAAACTATCAATCAACGAAATAAAGTCATCAAAGGGGCATAATAAGAACAGAGCGTGATAAAGGATATTAAAGGTTTTGTATGTGTCTTATCGTAAGAGCGTCGTATATCGTGCGAGCCCACCCCATAGCTTCCCCTTAGGGTACTGCCAGTGAGACGCGTGGGGTGCGGGGTGCCCGCGGCCGTTGACACGAATCTCTTGGCGTTCTGTTTATCCTAACTGATTTTTTCCATACGGGTTCATCGTATGCAACACGCACATGAATAGTTTTATTTTAACTTTGGATTTAGACAATCGGATACATTTCTCATTCTTATACAAATAGTAACACAAAGTACGGTTCCAGTTGTCAGGCTATTAAAATAAATTTAAATCCGATTTTTAAGGTAATCGATGTTATTAAAAGTTTGCTAAATGGTAAATTCATTTGATATTGAATACTAATATACTATAATTAGTGATGTTTTCAATTTGGGCAATTTCTTGTCTAGTTTATATACCTACTTATGTATATACGAGTACATAACATACAGACGCCATTGTGATGCAGTTTCAATGTGCCAGACTAGATGCAAAAATTGTGGTTTTCAATTTTGCTCAAGAGAAACAATTATACATTTGGTTGATTATCCAAACATTTATATAGTTATGTAGCTTTAGCTTTGACTAAAACTTGACATTAGGTTTCATCACTGAACACGGAATATGTCTACAAAGTATGTGTGAAGAAAAAAATTGCGGACCTAATATATCATTGCATCTATATTATGAATTTAATTATAAAGCATTTATAAAGCAAAATATTATGGTAGAAAAAATAAATACATATATTTGTTAGATTTTTTAAATTTGCTAATATGGTCGTCTTTGCAAAAGTTGTATAATATGATGGACAGTTTCCATAGATACAAAATCAAAGAACTGGACATCTGATATGCAACGCCAAGAGATATGAAAGTGGCGCTTTAAAGAAAGATGTTTTACATTTTTCTTCTGCTTCTGATGGGAATTTGTTATTGCCGTATAAAAATCAAATATCAGGAATATATTGGGAGCAAAGAGATCCCCTACATTAACATATATGTATAAGTATAGCATACATAACTATGAGTATTGAATGTAACAACATAAGCCAGAAGTCCATACCTCCAGATTGTAAAGGCGGTAAACTTTTGGACCCAATTTTAGACAACAAGCACCCACTACGATAAATGGAAATAGTATGGCAAAGGTCACAGCGCGAGCAAACGTTGTTATAGGCAGTAAGTATTTTTTTTTTATTTAAATTAAATGTATATATGTATGTGCTAAGAAATTGTTTATTATTTAAGAGATGAACGATTTCTAAGTGTTCAGACGATAAGTGGTACTCTGCTACCTTTCTTATGAACCAAATCAAATCCTCTATCAAATATAAACAATCGTCAATCAAATATAAATAACTGCCAATGTGCGAAGATGATGTTGTTATACAGTATCATCTCACTGCACTCGATTCGTGCTACGATATTTTATTTCAAACATAATTGTGATATAATTGTTTTACTCTCGTTCTCGCTGTTTCATTAATAACAGACGGTGAGTAATATTTTATAATAACTCGCCGTCTGCTTTATTTTTTGTCGATGTTTTTATATTTTTTGGTCGAAAAATTGATGGTTAGTTAAAGCTATATTAATATTTTCACATAACATTTAATTTTATATAGTAAAAATATATTATTCCCTAGATATATTGATAATAGAATAATTGCCAATATTATCGATGAGCTAGTAAAGATTTTCTTTTATAACATTTGAATCTTTACTAATATTATAAATGCGAAAGTAACTCTGTCTGTCTGTCTGTTACGCTTTCACGCCTAAACCACTGAACCGATTTTGATGAAATTCGGTATGAAGATAGAACCAAACTTGGGAAAGGATATAGGATACTTTTTATTGCGAAAATGATAGAGGCGGTTGAAATAGGGGATGAAAGTTTGTATGGAAGTTCCTTATTGTCAAACATAAAATCATGTAAAATTATTTAACTGTTTACAACTTCACCACATAAACCACTTAACCAATTTTGACAAATAGTCTAGACCTTGGGAAAGACTATAGGATACTCCTTATCATATCGCGCGATATAACCGAATTTCACGCGGGCGAAGCCGCGGGCGGAAAGCTAGTTGTTAATAAATATTGAATAAGTATTCAAAAATCTATAGTTTAATGAAATTGTAGCTGCATCTTTACATATATTTTTTTCCTTTCAAACAAGAACAAAGATAGAACATTATAACACAAACGCAAACCTATTACCTCTGCTTTGTTAGACGATCACAGTTTAGATTTGACGACCTGTGCTAACCGCCTTTGTATCTCCGCTCTTCACACCTCGCAGAGCTGATAGTATCAACTTGTTACTGCCTGGTAACGAGCTTTGCGGTCGACCTACATAAATGCTGTGATATTTAATCACTTACGTAACAAAACTGGCTATCACACACTATTTCAACCTTGCACTTCATTTTATTTACTGAAATTGACCGTTTTGTTTCATTTATATAAAAATCGTTTTATGTTAATATATATTATGTTTAAAATAATATTTATTCTTTTACCATAATGTGTCGCTTTTATATAGTTAAAATGCATAAATGACTATTTCAGGGCATATAAATTATTATAAACCTTAAAGATTCATATTTTTGGCCATTTTGTTACGAAAATTATGTTATTCATGTTTTTTATTATTTCCCGACACAGAACCATTTTTTTCTTTTAATATTCAATTTACTTTACTATCATGATGTTACAACTAAAGTATATTGTCTGTTTGCTGAGCATTTAAAAACGGACCCTTAAAGTGAAATTATTGCCAAAACTAGGACAGATACGGCTTATAAAAACTATATTCCTCACGAAACAACCTTGATCCTAGTGATTGGCGGCTGCAGAGCTTAAGTGCTATCTTCGCTCCTGATCGGCGGAGCGGTCACGATCCCCGCTATTGTGGGAACAATATGATGCTATCTTAGTGAAAATGTAATACACAAACCCGCTTAGATAAACCATCTTTTACACGACAAGACACTACTAAAACGACAAATAACGACGCATTTCTTGTCTTTAAAATATAAGAGTTTGTTGCGCTACTATATTTTAATCTGTCAGCTTCATAAAACTCCATCCATTAGGAACCACATGCAACACGCAAACTTAAATGAGACAGGAAACTGTGCGTGCAACGTTTGGAAGTGAAATTTTAAAGTAAACTCGTTAAAGATAGATCAACTTAATACATTTATTGATATCTAAAATTGTTTTTCTACAATAGCTTGCAGAGTGAGGTTCAATCATTTTAATAAAATCGTCGCTGTTACTAAGACATTTTGCGTACTTAAACAATATACACCTCTATGTTTTTTTTTTTTTTTTTTATGGATAACGGATGGCAAACGAGCAGAAGGACCACCTGATGGTAAGTGGATACCTTCGCCCATGAACATCTACAACACCAGAGATGTTGTAGATGCGTTGCCAACCTAGAGGATACAGATGGAA
Source organism: Philaethria dido (assembly GCA_033558755.1). NCBI lineage: Eukaryota > Metazoa > Arthropoda > Insecta > Lepidoptera > Nymphalidae > Philaethria > Philaethria dido. The sequence continues at coordinate 206,797 of JAKGSA010000783.1, forward strand.
GAGGAGGACAATGTAGTATTCCGTTCTCGGAACCACCACATTTTGGGGAAAGGATGGGTGGGAATGGGAAAACCTGGCTTACATGCCATCGAACCGGAACACATCATAAGATATTTGGCGGTTCGTCTTTGACATGATAGTGGTCGCGAGCCAGACGGAGGACGAACCTCCTACCACCAAACAAAACTATTTGTTAGATCTTATAACTCGAAATACCATAACGAGAGAGCTGAACAAAAATTAATATTATAAATACAAAAGTATAATCCATAGTTTTAATGCAAAATTGACTTAATTGAAATTTACTCAAACAAAGCTGCACCTAGAAAGAACATAACATTCAGTGAAATTTTTGCTAAAGATGTACACATATATTTTGGTCGAATTTATGCTTATTTAAAAATATAATACATAAATTCCACGGACTATTGTTAGTATATATTTCACTGGAACTTATAACAAACAACATTTGTTGCAATAAGGAATATCGATCGTTATGTTTCCATGTGACCACGCCGTTGCGCGGCACCGTAATTGAGCCGCTCGCTTCCTTCCGTTATACTACGGTGACCACGGTACAAAACGATTTTTATAACAGCATATAAAATTATATAGGCATATGTTTTATACATAATAGTCAACGCTTCTAGAAATTAGAAAAAAGATTTTATTAACGTTGTGGAAAAAAATAGTTTCTCTTTCAGAACCAAATAACGGTCGCTAGATCTATGGTGATTTTACCCAGTAGGTTTAAGAATGCGTATATAAAGTTATATGGGTGTCCTGTAAATCAATTAGGAGTTTCATCATTTGAAGGCCATCTTAGGTGCAAATCAGGTGTTGCTTTTCATAAAAAATAATATCATAGGAACTGAACCAAAACGTAAAATTTAATTTCCATAAGACAAAAGTAAATGAATTGCAAGTTATATTATTAAAATTCATATAAATAAAGGAATTTGTAAAAATTATCTTAACAATTGTTATTTTCATGTCTTTATAAATAATATTCACATATTCACGTTCATTTTATGTTGTAAAAACATCATTCAATGATGTAAAAAAGTGTTGCTTTTTTACAAAGTCGAAGTTTTATAAATTATAAATTTCCATTTAGCTATAATAAAACTTCCTTATAATTTATTCACAAAGCTCTTGCAGAATTACTTATCTACTTATATAAGTAATTTTTGGCTTCATCTCAGATTTCATTGGCAAAATTATATATCGACTTATTTCGAGGAAACGCGATATTTAATCAAGCTTATATCAAAAAATTAGAATGGCAGCATGGAGGGTGAACTACACCCTCATATCGGTGTCTCAACATGTTCAGTAGTCCCGTCTCGATCAATGCCAGTCCTTTTAAGACTAGCCTCTACTTACTTTATCTGAGACTAATAATTGTCATGTATTCTATGCAGACTCATTATACTTTATGTATCCTCAGATCGGAAAATATATTATTGGAATAAACTTAAGACCTAATTTTTTAATTCAACTAATCAAACAAAAAACCTAATATACCTCCTCTTTACTTGCCCTACCTTAAAATTGGCTTCTAGAGCGCACTGTTTTGCGATGAGGTCGCGACACGATAAAGAGTATCATTATTACATACATGGTTCACCATAATTATCAAATAATATATATCTATATTTTAACTTAAAAAAAAAAAAAAAAAAAAAAAAAAATCTATATTTTAACTAACTATGGAGTCCTGTTTTATCTCTAGCGGAATAGTCAGGGAGAAGCTACCTACATAATGTACAATAGGAAACAATAGACTCATTTTAATATGAATATTCAAAGAGCATTAGGTGACAGAACTATATTACTTTAGTAGTTTAGTACGTTATATTACTCATATCGTAATTTAAAAATATATCACAAGGGGCAGACGAGTTGTTACATCGCAAACGTAAGAACACGCCTACCCGCATCTGACTCAACAGTGTGCTTTGTAGGCAGTTAATTTGTGGCAAGCGTTTAGCCTACTTTTTAAGAACGCCGTGTAAATCAAAAGAAACGTCCGTTTTCTTTCACATGTTACAGTACCTAAGTATCATATAACCGCGTGCGGGCGCACTGTCTCGCTCGATAAGTGAATAGTGACCTAACATTTGTCTTTTAACGCGTATTCAAATTTTTCTAGATTTTAATTTAGAATATTGAATAGAATAAAAAAAATATTTACTTTTACTTTGAATAAATATCTATATAAGCTCTTTTAAAATAAATATTTTAAATTTGATTTGAGGCTTTTTCTGTAAGTGTATTTTTTTCCTAAAGAGCACACAGAAAAATTTGAGTGACTGAATAACTTACCTAGTACATATAATATATGACCTAAGTAGTCTTACAAATTTGTACAGATGAGATTATGATTATCACACTTATATAATTAAATTAACACAAACATCCACAAAGTCATTGAAAATATACGACTTAGGGCCTGTTCAGACCACGTTTTTTAAACGTTTCTAAACCGCGCGTCGATGGCGCGTTTTTATCCTACAGAGCAGTTTGTTGTCGTTTCTATCGATTCAAACGCGCGGCACCGATGCGATCTCTAGCGCGTGCGTTTCTTTAGCCGATATACACTGTATTTTGAAGTTTTTGAAATGATGAATACGATATTCGATACAATTTGCATTTTTTTTAATGTCCTATTAATTTTATGAACGTTGTTTTTTAATGTCCGCACAATTTTCTCTAGCTTGTAAACAAAAACGTCGGTAATTTTTCTTCTTCTCTGTCTCGGCCGACGCAATCTTGCTACTGTTAACGAGGTTCTGCTCAAAAACGCATTGCGTCTGTATCGCTACACACGCGCGTCTATATAGATTCAAACGCGTAGGTGTGCAAAGACTTACACACTGCGTCTGATTTGCGTGCGTATCGCGTCGGTATCGCTACAAACGCGCGTCGACGGGGCGTTTAAAAAAACGTGGTCTGCACAGGCCCTTATGTGGCATTTGATCTCACTTACTCCAAGATAATTATCGATGCGTTTCATTTATTTTTTTTGTATCGTTTAATTTTAAAATACTGCAAAGAGTTAAATAATATCACTATCACGTCATCCATAGACTATTTGTTAGTAATCTTTTTTGTGGATCTTGATGAATACATTTAAATTTCAAATAACGCTGAACAAGTACTTAAATAGCATAAGAATAGAAGGCAGATGCATCTCTAAACATCTCATTGTGCATAAAGTTCAGTAAACGCGTTTCAATTCATTTGTGGCCTTACAATTTTATTTTTAATATCCAACGAAAATAATTTAGGTTTCTTAAAGTAATACAGCATCACTTTTCATATGGTGTCAATATTGGTAGGAGAATAATAATAAAAGTTACATTTAGTTGGAAAACCTTTTCAACATAAAAGTAATTTAAATTTTGTTCAGTTTCTTGTATATAATATATAATAAATTAAATATATTTCTCGATTTCGAAACCTTTGAGTGGTTGTGTAAATAGTTACAACTTCGATACTGCGGTAGGTTGATTGCAGTATCATTTTCTACTTAACAAAGTTGTTCTGAGGTTCCCACCAAAGTTTTGATATATTAAACAACCTGAACGTCAATAAAGTAAGTCTCAAATAAATTGTGACTCAAATGCTATGTTTAAAGATAAAAAAAAGTTGTTCAGCGTCGATCCCTAATTCTAATATAGTTAAAAAGAGCTTCCCAGAAACAAAATTATTGTTATATAGCAGTTAGCATGGGAATCAGTGAAAAGACATACCGTGACCATTCTGTTTATTTAGATCGTCCACTAATCTGTGCAGCGCGCACGTGTGGCGCACATATGCGCCGGCCGGCCAAACGCTCTTATTGTTTGAAATTTCACGTTCAATATGGGCACGTAAATATTTCGACAAAGCTCTAAAAGGGAGAGCGCATAATAGAACAACAGATATCCGTTTCTAGGCGCGATACTGTGAAAGAGATAGCAATCGAAACCTGTCGATTTCGATTCCGTTCATATGATTATGATCAGGTCGCATCCAAATGAAGTTTTAAAACAAAACAAGCTTATTCATTTTTTCTTTCTTGCGGCTAAGATGTGCGCATTCTGAGCGCTCAGAGTAATTGTCGGACTGCAATAAAAACCCGACAAAGCAAGGGAGCTGGATTGTCGCACACGTGCATCCGCCTGCCACTTCGCGCAGTTATATTTAAGAACATACCTACTACTAGACTGTAGTTGTTAAAGGAATTCATCTTCTTATAGTTTTTTTTAAAACAAACCATTGAACACAAATTTTAATTTATAAATGATGAAATAATATATATTTTAATCTATATTTCAAACAAAGTATAATTCAAACATTGAGAAAGTCGTCATTCTAATATATAACTTTCAAATAAGTATGTTTTTAATGCAACACAGTGACATGCAAATATTCGATACTTAAACGCATTCTTAGTAAAATAACGAAGTGTAAAATATTCTCCCCATTTACGAGTATAGCCATAAGATAAACATTATCCCCACCCGTTTGCAGCTTAATTACGATATCAAAAGCTGCATCGTCAGTGGCAACCATCACGTGCATCTCTTTCTAAGCACAGGATGAGCTCTGTCCTTCGCATAGCTACGTCGCCTATTAAACACGATTCTATGCGCACTCTCGTACTTTTATTTCACAAATTATATCCCACAGTCGTTCACAGTGAGATGGGAAGTTTTAATAAACCCTATTAATATTTAAACTTAATTAATGTGAGGGCTCCGATGACATGGCAATAATAAAAGTAATCATATATTAACAGTTACATATTTTAATGACAGGTTATGAAATTCAAATCGGTCGACGTTTTATTAAATCTTAAAAATGATCTATCAATCACCTGTTATTGATTCGACAGAAGATATTGAATATTTTTTAATTATTTAATTCAATTCTATAACGCCTGTCGTGGCGCAGATTCACAAGCGTGCGACTGTAAACACGACAGGTTGTGGGTTTGGTAACAAGGCAAAGCGCGGCGTTGAGTTCCGCCAGTCAACACGCAATGCCTCAATACGGCGGAAAGTGGGGAACGGAATTGTTGAAAGAGAATGGAGTGTTTTAACACTAGGTTCTCTGGTTCCCTCTGCCTACCCTGCTATATGCGGGATACAGCGTGAAGTTAAAAAAAAAATTCTATTATATAATATTAATTTTATTCTATTTAGGCTTGATAGCTTTTTTATCTACATGTATCTCAAATAGGGATATTCTGTAGCACTATGTATCTCTACTTTAAGATTATTTCAAGAGATCGTGTGCTAGGTGCCTTAGTAAATAATATGATATAAAAAAGTGTTTTTGAAATTATAATTTTTGTATAAATATATAAAGCAGAACTTTTTACTAAGTAACAATGCATGGATTCACCGTGCGAATGCCGGGTCCATCGAAATAGTACTGTCAATAAACATTAGAAACAGAAAAGAAATTTCACGAACACATTTTTCAGCACATTATACCAACAATATATAAATTGATGACACTGTGTACTACCCAGACTCCAAATCAAATAACTGTCAACAGCGTTTGCTTGTTAGATATAACAAACATGAGTTGCGTCATAGTTTCACTTTAAGCCAATTAAACAACAAACTTTCAACGTTAAAAACAAACAGAAAATTAATATTTGAACAGTAGTAATTTTTGTTAAGTAATTTCATTAAATATTTAGATTTATTAGTTTTTACGAAACGTTGTATTTCGTATGTCCCACAAATTTGCGAACTAACTGTGAGATTTTATTGTTAAGATAATGAGACATTATCTTAACAATAATAATATTATTTCTATATTATATTATTATATATATTTGGCAACAAGGCAAAGCGCGGCGTTGAGTTCCGCCACTCGACACGTAATGCCTCAATTTGGCGGAAAGTGGGGAACGGAAATGTTGAAAGAGAATAGTGTCTTAACACTAGGTGCTCTGGTTCCCTCTGCCTACCCCGCTATATGCGGGATTCAGCGTGAAGTTAAAAAAAAAATAAAAAAAAATGGTATATATATATATATATATATCTTTTATTAAATTGTATGATTGTTATTTTTGTAAGCGCAGAAAAGGAAGACGATTTTTATATTTGACTAAGAATAGTATACAAACGTAAGTGGTTTTTAGTTGGTTTTTATTTTAAGTTAACGACATATTTTATAACCATAAATAAAATATAGCCTTTATATAAAATATAAGACATTTCTTGTACAAGACTATATGAAACGAATCTATATACCTATAATACCTATATATTAGTTATCAAAAAAGCTCATAGGTATATTACCAAACTTACTTCAGAGCACTAATTTAAATTAATATGACAAATTTATGTTCATATTTAATATTAAAGATGAACATAAATTTGTATCCCAAATAATATCTAAAAGGCAATATTAGATCAGCAGGAGTTAAACACCCCGCAGCTTCAGACTATCAACTTATTATACTATTATTATTTTTAAAAGTATAAATAGATATAAAGGGATTTCTGATACATACAACGTTCTTGTAATCTTATCACTTTCATATATTACTAGCTTTCTGCCCGCGGCTTCGCCCTCGTGGAATTCGGGTATATCACGCGACGTATAAGGAGTAGGAGTAGCCTATAGACTTTCCCAATGTCTAGATTATTTGTCAAAAAAAATATATACAAAATAAAAATATTTTTTTATAGAATTTTTTTCGCGATAAGAAATATCCTATGACCTTTCCCAAGTTCAGTTCTACCTTCATACTGATTTTCATCAAAATCGGTTCAGTGGCTTAGGCGTGAAAGCGTAACAGACAGACAGACAAAGTTACTTTCGCATTTATAATATAAGTAAGGATTTCCAAGAGAAGACCATATTCCCCTACTAATATTATAAATGTGAATGTAATTTTGTTTGTAAAGCTTTTACGCCAAAAATACTAAACCGATTATCAGGAATCTGTATACAGAAATTCTTAGACATATTAAAAAGGGCATAGGATATTTTTTTTATTTAAGAAAATAATAAAAAAATATGTTAGCAGATATTGATTGTTTATCAAAAAATTGAAAATCTATCTAATTCAAAGTCTTCAAATGAACGCATATACGCACTATAAACTATAGTAAATAGTATTAACTGCCATTGCCCACGCGAGCGAAGCCGCGGGCAATAGCTAGTATATTTATATAAAAATTGAAATATGTATGTACGGTGAAATGTAGAAATAATGAATGTTAAATTGTTATAAACTTATAGTGATCGTGACGAGTGTCGACCGCAATCGGATTTGAGTTCCCATCAGCTTTTGCTAACAGAAGTGTAAAATAATTACCGAGCACGAATCGCCCAAATAGTTAGTGCACGACACGAACATTAAACCCGTTACTTTTAAACGTACTCAAGATATGATTTATAATAATCATCTTAATGCAATGTTTAAAGAATGAACACAATACTCATTTTAATGCTTGGAAACCAAAGTAGATTTGCGAATACTCATACTGTGTGGTAATAATAACACAACCGATAATTGAAATATCTAATTAATGCTTCAGAACAGAATATATCAGTTTTTCTAACAGTTTTTAAAAAAATGGAAATACGGTATTTAAAGAAATTTTGTCTTTAAAAGATCTTATATTTTTAAATATTTATTCGTAATCAAGAAAATTGTGACTAAGTTACGGACACCGATGTTTTTCTTAATGGAGGCACTAATAGCAATATATCTTAGTAGATTAAATGTAGCGACGTTCCCGCAAACATACATCTAAAATGGTCTTAGTCTCTCTACATATTTCCCAAGGGTACCAAACCTAACAACTGCACCTTACCCCCAGAGTGCAGTAAATCCCAATAAAGTGTCGAAGAATTGCTGTATAATTCCAAATTTTCGTGTCTAAAACTACAAGCAATATAAGTATTTTGTTCATGGTCAATGCATATTCTACATTCACTTTTTTTTAAAATTATACTATAGTTATTAAAAAAGTTTACCTGGTCAAAAACAAAATTCGTTATTTTCTTCATCCATTACAACATTTATTTTTAGACATGTACATTTAAAATAAGCATAATACATACAATTAAATTAAAAACAATGATCATTTATAATTGTTCTTTCAAAATGATTATTTAATAACTGCATAAGTACGAATTGAATATAAATATTATCACTAAGGTATTAGCTCCCATTTCTTTCTGTACTTTAAGTATGATGAAATAAAAAAAAATGCTAGTTTTATCAGGATGACATACGATACTAGTTTCATCTGCCTAACTTTCATGCGGGAACCATTAACCACCAATGAATTAATAAATTCAATTAACTAAAAATAAGTAAATTCTTATAATTTTTATGACTTCTTTTCCAATTCTTTTAAAGATTCAATTGTAGTGGAATGTAAATTACTCCGCGTACGTATCGCTTTAAGCGATAAGGCCGCCTTATTGTACGCTATTACTACGAGTACTTCTATGTTATTTGTTTGTTTGTTTGTGCAATAAAGAATATTTGTTTGTTTGTTTGTTTGTATAAATGTATGATATAGAATTGCAGGCAATTACTCTAAGCTTGATGGGCAATCTTGATTCAACTTTCATTTTCTGCAATACCTACTCGCTTACAGTCGAACGTAGACGAGGGGAGACTTGATGCGGTGTGTACTGTGAATGCCAATCGGGTTGTGAGGGCCCTCCAGTTGCCTTTCCTGAGTGAACAATGCGTTATGAAGTGCAGCACATGCAAGACCGCACGGCACATGGCCTGACTGGAGTACCAACTTCATTGACTTATTTCTCACTGGTAATGCGTCTAGGGAGCGAAGATCGTTTTGCTAATATATGCATAGTTATAACTATTCATGATTATTCTAAAAATGTTTAACTTGTGCCTATATAGGTAAAAAATTTAATAAAATAAATTAAAAACAACACATACATGAGTTTACATGATATAATTGTAGGTGCAGACGTGTGAACACAAAAGGTTTTACGTTTAAAAGATGAACAAATGACCGCAATCAAATCACAATCAAAGTGAAAGCCTCTACCATATATTGGAGTCTGAGATCGGTGTTAGCTCTCTGATGCGTGTTCTGTTTACATTACAGTGCGTTCGATCTAATTATATGAGATGCTTTTGCTTCACGCGCTAGTCACGACTACCATATTGTTCCTAAAATGATGTTGTTGATATAAGGAAATAATATTTTGGAATACGATTATTTCCTGTATAACATTATTAATAAATGAATTATCATCTTTTTATTAGTAAAGAGATTGGTTGTTTTATTAGTGGCATACATTCTTAATTATTCAAAAGATTATCAGCAAATTATTGCATACACCTTAGTTTTATGCTTGATCGCCACATAAGCAAAAGTGAATTAAAAGTCCTAGTCCTTAAAATATATTCTAAAAAAAAATTATAAGCAATCTTTGTACATGTGAGCTTAAACTGCATTCTTTTCAAAAAAAATATGCTAGGTATATATTATAAACAAAATTACGGGACAATACGGTACTTCAACCTCTGAACAAATTACAAGTGTTCTGTACACACTCATAGTCATTTCTTGACCCACGTAGGGAAGCAGTAACGGTTTTACATTCGCACGAGTTACTCCATCACTTGTTTATTTTGTATGTAAACACTTGATATGAAACAAACACTTTGCAAAGATATCGGAAAACGATAACTTAGAAGTTTTAAAAAATACAAAGCTAAAATTTTGTGCCATATTCTATTCAAATATAACAAACAGCACTAAGATGTTTAAAAAAGATATCATTAAAACTTTTTACAGATAAAGTCTCAGAGAAAGTCCACAATACAAACAACGCCGACGAAACAGTAAAGGGAACTTGAGGCATCTAAAATTAGACTCTCAAGCAACCATGATTCACATGATGTGTTCATACGAGTATACATAAAAAAACCTCGTACTCATCCTCATTACGATAAACGATTGAGAGAAAAAAATAGGCTAGCAGATGTGATCAAATATTATAACTTGTGGGGTCGTTCATAGGAAGTGCGTATGTAATTGTGGCGAATGGACACAATAAGGGGAATTGGTCAGTGCGCCGATTGTTGTGCGACCAACGCCCGCACCCATTGCCATTGATTGAATGAATGCGTGACTTTAACAAACAGCGTTGGCCAAACGGAGCGTAAATGTTTTGCGAGGCCTGTCAGGAGTCATTATGATTGCCTCTATCACTACTATTATTTTTGAATACAAATTACTGTATTGAGAATTTTAGCTTAGCCTTGGCAGGCAATAAAATGTTAAGAAAATATAAGTAGGCATTATGTATTATCTACCTTTACTTCGTTACGTGTACCAGATAAATTAAACCATTTTTTATTATTAGTTAGCACGCGTTGTCTCGAGTTCGGGTGGAAAGGTGAGAACGGAATGTTTAGATACTAGGTTCATCATGATTCTTCTTTTAGGAAACAATTGTTTTAAACGATAACAAAAAGAATATGTATGAAACATAATCTTGTTTGGGAGAAATTAAATGTTCATTCTCCATATTTCTCCCAATTACTATTTTTAACATTAAACATGTTTTAGTAACAGGTCAATTAAAAAAACTTATCCATATAGACTTTATCAGGTACCTAATATGATGCGCCTAATAACACTTGCTGTATTACATAGAAATAACTTATAAATTACTCGATTCCTTCCATTTCGACACACATACCTTCGCATGCGTCGCACTCGTATATAGGAGTAAAAACCATTTATTTTATAAAAGAGTTAAATTGGCATCGCGTCGTGATCATGGCGTATAGAATCGACAAGATAGCCGGGGCCGTGCGACAGGTCCACAATTATCAACGCATTCTGCACGGTGGTCACAACCTGTCGCATCTCTAGCACGCCATTACAATTTATGATTATAATAACATCCCATGAACACCTGTTCTCAGTCTCGTGCTATGTATTACTCCTATCAATCGACACTATTTATTACTATGATACGAGTACGTTTTAATGGTAAAAATTTCTAAATGTTATATAATTTGAATGTAATTAGTGCATAGCAGTATATAGACTACATCGTTGATTTGGAAGACTCATAGGTTTTTTATGTACCATTTCTACTAAAAATTCATAGAGAAATACAAAACCAACAAACAGTATAATTGCTACAATTGACTGGGTAACTAAAACGTAATTTATTTTTGTATGACCTAATATGCGTATACGTTTCTTTATATCATACTGTTACTAGCTTCACGTCATTGTCTACCATATATATGTAAGAAAATCATACAACGAAGTTAGTCGTAACTTTTTGCTGCCTAATTTGCTTAAAAATTTGCAAACACGTCCGAATTTGATGATAATGTTTTCTCTGCCTCAAATACACAACAACAACAACAAAATAAAGAATATTGTCGTTATACATATAGCGTGTTTTTTGGTTAAATAAATATTTTTATTTGAACACGAGTTTAGTTTTAAGAAAATTACTTTATATTTTTCAAACAAATTCTATGCTAAGCTATTTTACTTCAATACAATCTTTGGA
>JAKGSA010000783.1:218752-236053 GCA_033558755.1 Philaethria dido
TATATATATTCTTTATTGCACTTTGTAACAAAATAAATACACATATTAAAAAAGTTGTTAGCAAAGATGGACTTATCTCTGATAGAGAAATAAGAAAATAACTTCAGAATTATTAGATTCAAATAAAAATAATTATAAACTAGTGCGAGTATTTCTTTTTTAGGACAATAAACGTTAATATTTAAAACAAATGCTACCCAAACACTTTCTTTGTTGAAGAACTCATGTTATGATCGTTAATTATTCTTTCCAAACGAAAGTTACTATACAAACATGTCTTTATTTGGTAACTATTTGCAATTTTTCCGTTAAGTAACATAAAGACGATTAGAGTACTGTCTGATGAACATCTGCCTATTACGCAAAAGGTATTTTTATATAGACATTTTTATAAAGGTCGTCTGTTTGTAAATAGAACTAGTACAATTTACGTTGCGAATTTAGAAATAGACTCCATATTATTCAAAAAAATGTTATGTTATCTGCTATTTCCAAGAAAAAATATTGAATTCTGACTTACCTCCATTACCAGCGTTTGTGATGGTCACCCAAAAGTCGATAGTCTTCTCAGGTCCCAACTCCTCGTAGTCCCACTTCTTTTTAACTTTCACCACACCACTTGGTTCAACTGTAACCCACGGATTTTCGTCCCTAATTTTGAAAGTTTCCCGATCAGTCTCTTTCTCGAGTGTAAACACGGCACGTCCTTCAACTTCGCCATCGGCTTCAGTGAATTCAATACGTTTGGTCGGACGGACCGCACGAGTTACTCTTCGCTTTTCACGGTGAAGTGTTTGCATTTCTTTTCGCTCGCGGATAATAAATTCAATAAAAATTTGAGCAGGGTGACTTCTTCGCGGTGGAGTTCCTGTATCGTGCGCTAAAACTTGTAACTCTACTTCGTGGCCATCAGGCTCGCCTGCTAATATCAATTCCCCTGTTTGGGGTACTATAACTGCAAGATTGGTAGGAGTTTTAATTGAATAATATATGCGGTCGCCATCAGCATCGAATGCCTGTACTTTACCGATATTAGAAAATCTTTGCCAATGGGCAGTGCCATTACGGCAGTTATTTTCGCAGGTACCATTCACAGCAAAATAATATATTTCTTGTTCGAATAAAGGTTCATGATCATTCTCATTGGCAACATTAATTCTAACAGGAAGGCTAGCTTTATTCGCTCCGAGTATATCAGTGGCCAGAATAACTAAATCATAATATTTCTTAGTTTCAGCATCTAAACTTTTCATCGCTATTATCTCTATATCTCCTTCAGTTATGACTGATCTAACGTCTGAGTTAGTAGATTTTGACTTGTCACGAAGAGCGAATATTGATTGCTCGTTCCCTTTTATAATTTTGTAAGCGATAGGTCCCACGTTTACAAGGGCAGTAGCCTTAATAGGTGGAAAATCGACAGCTGTTCCTGGTGGTCCATTTTCATTAATTTCCCCATGTAGGCCATTCGTTTCAGCAAAATGTATCATTTTTCTGCGATCCATGACCAAAACATGAACGGTATGAGCAGAACTACTGAACGGTGTCTGCTCTAAAACCGCCAGATTTAGAGGTTGGTTTAAGAGAGGTCCAAGATCGGCTGTAGTCATCAGTAATCCATCATCTAAAAGTGCAAAGTAAGGTGCAAAATCAGGGTCCATGAGTGTATAACGTGAGTGATTGCCGACAAAATGACGAACTGCATGACCCGGTCGGACATCGTGTGGCAAGAGGATGAGGGCACTCGTCTCCAGCGCTATCGTTAGGATATAGAGCAGTGCTCCTCCTGCTAGCACAGTGCGCGCCATGGCTCTTACGGGTTATACTCCAGTTATCCCAACATCTCCAACTATAACAAAATAACATTTGGTTTGTTACATAAAAAAAAAGATAGCTGAATAGTTATTAGAGTATACGTTTCGTGCGCTTTCATGTTTTATCTTTACTCGTCTAATATTAAGTATTACATTAATTTATTTAATTATTATTGCTTCATAAATATTATTTTATTCACGTGACCTTTGAGACACAAATGTATCATAAAGCGTGTGACTTCTTGACGTTGAAATTTTATTCGCAAATCTATAATATTACCTAATATAAGCTTATTTCTATATTTTTCAATATATCTAACAGTTGTTTAGTCGATCATTAATACTATTATTTGTATTAAGTGTAATCAGTTTATAAGTGAGTGAACCACGGTTTCGAATGCGTATATTGTCTAGGATTAGCAGTCACTGGTGGTGGTCGATAGCGCAGTGCAATGTCCAGTAATAATAATAGTATCACATGATGTGACAGCATGAAAGTGTAAGGCGCTGTCGGCGGCGACGGCGTCGACGTAGGGCGGCAGTCGGTAGTCGGCACACATGCAGAGCTTTATTTAGGCGGCAGGCGGTAACGCCGGCGTCTCGCGACCCGCCGCCGCCGATCAATACCCCCTTTGCGCCGCCGCGCGACGTTTTGCGAGCAAATCTGGACTGTATGCGCTCCAGTTCACGACACACCATCAAATATTCACACACTTATTAAACTGAATAGAAACTCATTTCGGCGTCATCGCAAATATGCACTCAATCCATAATTAAAAATAGCGATCGACTACTCCTTTGGCGTCAGAATCACCAATCCGTCAGTATTCTACGAAGCTAATCGTCCCACATAACTAGATAAATGCACTATAATACTCATTTATTGGTTATACTTATTCATTGATTATTATTATTTTATTATTTTAAACGCTATCAGTTAACATGTGGATTTAATGTAAACAAAATAAAACACTATTGACTAGTAGATTACGTAAACAATTTGCACGATTTTTCAAGAAAATACCTTAAATGTATGTCACAATTTTTCCAAATTATTAGTCGATACGTACTTATTGAAAACGTGAATAAAATCGCGATATCGCAGCGTTCTGTATATATCTCTCTCATACGTCACTAATACCGTACACAAGCGGCGTCAAAGCGCGACTGGTGACTGAAATCTGCAGCGCGCGCGCGCGTATTGAGCGCGCCGCTCGACCCTGCCACCCCCGCATTTATCGCCCCTGCTCCGGCTACGCTACGTACGGTAGAGTCGCTCCTCGGTCCTCCCCCTGGCTGCGAACTTCGGTGCATAGCTACTAACTACACACAGCCCTGCCCAAGCTTTTGTTTCGAATAAAATATTCTATTCGAATGCTTTATGCTTTTAAACTGTAACCGTTAACATACCTATGTATTCCAACTTACATATCCCGCGTAATATGGGACCATTTATGAATAAATCATTAACATATTTTGATTTTCATATTCCCATATCTAGATAATGACATCTATATCATAATAAAGTAGGTAAAATTATGTCTGTTTTTAGCTTTACGTAGCAGGGTAGGCAAAATGACCTGCGAACCTAATGTTAAGCCGCTCCGTTCTCTTCAGACGAGTTGAGGCAAAGAGTGCTGAGTGACGGAACTTAATGCCCCCCTTACCTCGTTACCATAGCGAGGAAATAAAAATACAAAAAATAATTATTATAAATTATAAATATTTAATCATTTCAATTCCTGGAGTGGGAATTGAACCCACAATCTGTCGTGATTACGGTAACAGGCTTGTGCCTTTTCCGCCACGATGGGCCTCTAATCGAATATGTATGTATGTTTCTTAAAATATTTATCTGTCTGTTTGTACGCACACATCTTTGAATCTATTGCATGGATATGAATGTTTTTTTTTTTGTTTTATGGCTATTATGCCTGGTCACAGTTAGGCTATAATTAATTTCAAACTATGGAATATCTAATATAGAATCATAATAGACCGCCTAAACTATAAGAATTTTAGAAAAACCACCTTAACAAAAGTTGTTCAGTTCAATGAAAAGTCTGGAACAGTTGATGAAGAACTATAACAGTCCAGCTCAACTATAAGAAGGAAATGTCAGCTTAGCAACAGTTGTTCAGCGTGATGAACATCATTCGGGCTGGGAAAATCTATAATAATCCAGCAAACCTGTAAGAAATAACTAAATGTCATCTTAGCTAAAGTAGATCAGCGTGACGCGTCAGTGTTTGACAGTAAACGCAATGGCTATGAGTTTGGTTTACACTCGGGGAAATGATTATGTCATGCTAAAAATACTAATTTTATTTTTCGATAAAAAAGCTTTATATATAGAATTAGTAAAATAAGTGAAAAGGACTTAAAATTCGTACAAATGAAGTTCCGACAATCACTAATAATACATAAAAGTGAAATCAATGATAAACTCCTATAAAATTTGGAATTTTCCAAGGTCTAAGCCTGCATCCTTGAATTTCCTATTTAAGCTGTAGCTCTTGACATTTCGATACATTGAAATATTCATAAAATAGTAACGAGTAACAATTTTTGATTTTAGTAGGTATATATACAAAATATTATAATATCATGTGGCACAAAGATTATCATTAGGAAGACCATTGTGGGACCAAGATAAGAAACTGTCTACTCAATAATTTAAAATAACTTTTCACACACTAGATAAATTTTGCATATCTGTATTTTGAAATTCTTTATAAGTATTTCACCGTCCTCAAAGAGTAACTAATAATCGAAAAAACATACAAATAGGAGAAAAAAAAATTAATAGATACTAACCAGCAGTGGTGAGGGGTGAAAATTTTAGTTAGGCAAGCTGGTAAATTAAGGGAAGCCGATATATATTTAGGAAACCTGGTATATATATTTAGGGAAGCCGATGTACATACAGGGAAACCGGTATAGGATGTTAAGGTATTTAGTAATTTCACTATCGAATTTTGGCGACGACCTTTTTTTTAGGTCTATAATATGTCAGTTTGTTTTTTTGCACTTTTATGCCTTATATTTTCCTGGTAGTCACCAGTTAGCAGTCGCTAACTGTGGATAATAGACAAATTGGCATATTATCATGAAAAGACGGGGTTTTTCATTTCCTTCTTCAATAGTAACAGATATAAAAAAAAGTAATAATACACAGAAAATTGGAAATTTTTTACGATAAATTGGCATCATTAGAATCAAAAATTATGACAATGTAGGTGTAAAATATATTTAGAATTAGAAAACATAATAACTTACGTCTTGTTCTCACACTTTTTTCTAAATGCTGTACGTCGTTCTTATAATATTCGCTATTCGTTCTTGTAGTAATATTCTATAATATTTTTCTTCGTAGATTTACTACAGTATTATATTTATTGTAAAGTTTTCTATGGGCATTCTGCATAGCTATTTTATTCATTATATTGTTATTACTCATGTATAATATCTGGTAATAGTATATAAAAAGGTTTTTTCACGTGACTTAAGGCTCTATAGCGTTTATTCTATACAAACTAGTGGTTATATTTTTAAAAAAGATACGGGGACTCAACCTCAATCAATTTACATCACGATTACTTAAAAAACACATTAAACTTTTACAAAAACCAAATTTATTTATGTATATTCAGTATGTATTATAGTCATTACGAAAGTGAATTCGATACAGTTTAAACTCTACGTATATCATATTTTTTTTACGGAGAGAAAGCTAGTGTTAAAATACTCCGTTATATATATTTAGAACATTTGAAAGATATTGTTGGACGACGGAGCGTGTCTAACCAAAACTATATATGAATGTGTCTTACTCGTTGCAATTGTTACTATTCCCACTTATTGCACAATGAATAATATTTCTATTTTCATAACATGTTTTTAACACTTGGGAATCGAAACCAAATAATGTTAAATATGCTATAGAAGAAAACTAGTATCTAGTATTTTTCATTCTAAAATGAAAAATATATGACCCTTTTTAACAACAAAGTTTCATAATTACCTTAAGTGAATGCACTGTATCATTGATCACTAAACAAATCTATTCTAATTTGATTATGATAAAATTGGAGTACTACTTTCAACTACTTTTATTGATTAATCCAGATGATTAAGAAATAAAAGAAACATATATTAAAATGCTTGGTTATTGACCATTCACCACCATGTTAATATACTTTGTATACATAATACAATGATCATATTGTTAATATTGCTCTTTGTAATTTTCTCCAGTATAGTAAATAATCACAATGTCATGACCAGTCCTTACCGTTCATACATCCTAATAACAGAAGCAAGTTCAGAATATTATATATTTACAAATGTGTAACCATTTGTCACAATAATCTAAACTAATATATACTTTTATGGGACTCTTAAATAAAACATAATAAAAAGGTATAAATAATTATATTTAAAAACAATTATAATCATTTCATAGACTAGTATAAAAATAGCCAAAGCTTAGCACTGAGCAATTTTTTGTGACTTACATGAATATTTAATATATATAACATATACTTTTGTTAACATTTATATAAATAATTTTATATGCACTTAGTGCGCTATAATAAGCTCAGTTTCTTACAACTTTTAAAGGTTAGGGGTAAACGGCTTAGAAGGTATGCTATCACTGTTATTTTTATATCTAATCTCTTTAATAGTTAATTGTTTTCCTTGATGAATCCTTTGTAAGTGGCTTCTCATATCATAAGATCTTGAAAATGACCTGTGGCATACTGGACATTGAGTTTTGCCTGCATGAGAATCTTTGTGTAACGTTAAAGATGTGGGATGTTTGAAACCTTTTGGACATAGCTGACATCTAAATTTAGCCAGGTCTGATTCTGTAAATTA
The DNA here is from genome assembly GCA_033558755.1 of Philaethria dido. Lineage (NCBI taxonomy): Eukaryota > Metazoa > Arthropoda > Insecta > Lepidoptera > Nymphalidae > Philaethria > Philaethria dido. Next base: position 225,448 of record JAKGSA010000783.1, read on the forward strand.
TAATAATAAAATAAACTATAATTTTTATTTACTTTCAACATTTAATTTAGTTTTATATAAGAAGTAGTAAAAATATATAGAAACTCCATCAATATTCAATTATCACATTTTGACTAAGAAATCTCATTTGTACTATTTAATATTGAATACAAAATACCATGATAAATAATTTACATTGTAACATAGATAAAAGATGTTTTATATAATACAGATATATTTGTCCACAAACCTGTACTACTTTTATCAGTTAAGTCTTCTGCTGTTGCATTTTGTGTATCAACTTGCATGTCATCAATAACAGCTGCTGATGGTTTTAGCTTTGTGCTGTCATACTTTGAAGTTTCAGGTTGAGGTTCATTTACATCACTATCCAATTCTTGTACAGAAGCTATACTATCTTGTGGAATGTTTTCATCTTTACTAATAGGTAAAGTAGCTAGATTCATAGGTTCATCAGTAGGAATAATCATAAGAGGGTCATTTGGTCTACTAGATTTAGAACTTAGATCTAATGAATTATTGTCACTGATTCTTATCTGGTTTTTTGACGATTCGTCTTCAACGTTATCGGTTAATCCTTTAACCTCTAAAAGTTCAGCCGTTATCAAAAAAGATTCCAGTTGTTCCTGAAAGATGTTAACTTCGCCATGATACATAAAGTTGATAATTGCATTGAGATCGTCATACTTAAAGTTTCTAAATATGATCACAGGATGTTGGCATGGATTTTCCTTGAATATTTGTTTAAAATAATTACTGCATGCGGACAGCAACATTTTGTGTGCTCGAATTTTACCACCATCACAACATAAGGTCACATCCACTAGATCATTTTCAAACCGCAACACATTAAATGCTTCTGTTACATGAGTAACATAATTATTCCAACGTAACGAAAATTGAGGTGCGTTATTCATTTTTTATAACGAGCTACACATTTAATAAAAATAAAAATTACTTTCATGAAATAGATAAAAACATAGTGTTATAATATTATCTTTCGTGATTGATATTTGATTCCTCTACAATTTACTATATGGCCTATGGCCTGGTTTAGCCACAGATTAAGCAAATTAAATCAAGGTATTCTTGCACGCAAAAGTTTTTACTACAATAAAAATTTACATAATAATAAAATATGGCACCTATTTTCAATTTATAATATAGGTATATTGCAGACTATTAACCGTCAGCGTGTATAATTAATACGCGTTTTCTACATAACTTATAAATGGTTGATTGTATTTTCTGTGCATACAAATTTTGTTTTTTTCCTGTCGTTTACTGTTTTGTAAAGTAATAATTATTTAAATATAACTTGTTTTTGCAAAAAAAAGATTTAAATGTTTTTTAATATGATCATACTTCGCTTTGTTACTATATATTTACTATATATTGTGTCCATCTCCAAATGGTACATTCAGACCGATATAATCCAAATGATTAATTACATCCATAGATACGATTTTCTAAGTAGACTTGATTTTATTTAAGTTTGAACAAAAACAATTTTGCCAATTTTTTATCTCAGCTGACTGTTGTCAGAGGAGGGACCTAGAAAAATAAGATTGATGGTCCCTGTTTAATATTTATAACTTTAAATTACAAGGGCAAAATTAAATATTTGTCTTGGATAAAATGTATAGTTATTTCAGTCGTTAGGATAAAGTAGGTACTCAATTAACACGCCTAAAACCCATAGAACAAAATTGTATATGTGTGTTGACATTGACGTATAATTTACAAATAATAAAAAAAATATACTTAGTGAATTACGTTAACGACACAAATGATAAAAGACTATAGTAAATTGGAGCTTGTTGTCAAAATGTAATATTGATAAATGAATTCCGTGTTAACGAAAAATCTGTAACAAATCTAATTTTATTGGCGGGTTGAAAAAAGCATTTCAGAAAGAAAATATATTTTTGCTAATGTTTTGAGTAAGAAATAGAATATATAATGGATATCAATCAGCTTATTAGTAAAGATCAAACAATAAAAATTGTTCCATCTCTCGAAGAATCTGTTAAAGTTATGGGGGTAGATGTAGATCTTGATGAAAATATATTGTCATGGTTCAAACAACTGAAAGTGAAGTGGAAAACCTGGAAAAAGAGTCCTACTATTGATCAACATTTCGATATCTTTTTTCAATTAACTGTTGATCCTTACAGAGTAGCTTTAGTTTGCTTCATAAAATGTGAGGAATTCAAAGATTGTAAACCTAAAACTTTGCCATATTACTTTTGTGAAGTTCTAAACAAATGGTCTCAAACTAGCAATTTGCTACCAGAAGAATCTTTAAAGTTACCTGCATTTCAAATTGCAATACAACAAAGAAATCAAAACTTTCTTAGTTTGGTTATAAAAACTTATAAAATATATACCATAAAGGAAACTGTTTTGCCTATTATTAACAATATGATTAAAAATGATAATTGTAAACAAGCATCCCAAATTGTAATAGCTATGGAATTATTTGACGATATACCTGTAGAGAATTTATTATTCCCTCTTATACTGCAAGACAAAGCTAATGTTGTAGATGAATATTTGACTGAATGTCCAAATCAAATAAAACCCTTGCTATTATTTTTAGATAATTTATTAGATAAAAATTTTTCAATAAAAGCATATGCACAAAAATATATTGAAGAGAATAGAATATGTAATGTAAAATATGATAAAATTCATTACAAACCATTAGGAAAATTGGTTGCTCGATTATGTAACAAATTTAACATTCCAATAGAAACATGTAAAAATCTTAGTAAAAACCGTACAACAGGAGGACTAAGATATTTAATATATCAGAAATATGTGGAACATAATATAAGTTCATCAGTATGGGATGACTTGGTGAAAGACTCTCTTCAAAACAGTACAGAGTGTGCACAACAATTTATTGACATGTTAACAGAATATGATACAAATGAAGCACTTAAATGGGCTTCATACTTCCAGTTACCTGAAAATAGTTTACCTTTAGCTTTAAAAAATATATCAATACAAGAGATAGCTACCGAAGAAGAAAATTGGGATACAGTCAAAGATGTTACACAGACTTTCTATAGACTTCCTTTATCTGACAATAATATTATTATGGTAAATACAGGAGAAAAATTTTATGACTTAGTATCTACTTTGTTAAGTTATAGTATAGTGAGCATTGATTGTGAATGGAAACCATCTTTTGGAGCAGCACAGTCACAAGTAGCTCTAATACAAATAGCTACATTTGACTATGTCTACTTAATTGACACATTAATATTAAATCCAAAACAATATTCTAGCTTTTGGTATAGGTTTAACAAGTCATTGTTAGATAATGCAGAAATAATAAAGTTGGGGTTTGGACTTGAACAAGATTTAAAAGAAATAAAGACTTCAGTGAATGGATTAAATAACATAAAAGTTAAGGGAGAAGGATTATTAGATTTAAGTTTATTGTGGAAAAATCTCATAAATATTGGTTTGTCACTGCCAAATGATAATGATAGTGGTGGAAACAGTTTAAGTTCATTAGTGCAAATTTGTTTTGGACTACCATTGGAAAAAGCTGAGCAATGTTCCAATTGGGAACTGAGACCACTGAGAAATACCCAGATATATTACGCTGCACTTGATGCTTTTGTGCTTCTGGAAATTTACAAATATTTGCAGAAATTGTGCACTGAACAACACATAAATTTTGAAGAAGTTTGCAATGATGTTATGCTTGAAAAAAAATTAAAAAGTACTAAGAAAATTAAAGTTATTGACAGGCTTCAAGCGTCAACACAAGAATTAAAATCAAAAAGCATTCAAGATGTTAAAATATTGGTAGAGACTGAATTGTCACATTTAATTCCATACTTCCGTTGTTGTGGTATTGATACTATAAGGTCATTGCCGACTATGCAATGGTATGATACTGTTAACTATGCATTGACAGAGGATCGCTTGGTTTTAACAGGTAAACTAAAATTATCCCCAACGCCTAAATTCTCACAAAACCTCATTCTAGACATAGGTAAAGGAAATATTCATGAACAGGTTTCAAAAACCCTGCTTCATTTTAATATAACATTTTCTCAAAGTGATGTTTTGAGTAGATGTTTATACTGTAATGAAAATAATCTTAAGGAATTATCACCGAATGAAGTTCAAGATCTTTGTAATAGATATAAATTATCTTCTAATATTAATCCAACCATAAACAAATATGTTAATGATAATGAGGAGGAGGATTATTTTGAGAACTTTCTTAGTGATTCAGATGGAGAAGAAGTGTATGTGTGTCATCAACCTATAAGTAAACAAAATCATTCATGTCAAACCAGCAAGGGAGCCTTAATAGAAATAAGTGACGTGGATAAATTATCACAAACATCTAAATTTGCTACTTTATGTGAAACCTGTGGAAAGTTATATTGGGATGAAGATCCCTGTGTAATCTCAACTACAGAAGTAATAAGTTCATTTATAAATGGTAACAAGGGCAAGTAGAATGGTAATATTAATGATAAGATAAAAAAAAACTAAAGTATTTCTGAATTTTTTTTATTTGTATAAACACCATACCATATATCAGCTTATAAATCTTTCTTACATTAAAATTATGAGGTACTCTTGTGTTTTAAGAAAAAATAATAAAAATAGCTTAAAATGTTGAATCTCATTACTTTAAAATCAATAAACACAGTTTGTCTGGAAAATTGGATTTACATATAAATGCAGATGCTCAAATATTGTAAGCCAAATTTGGTGCTAACATATTCTGAAGAGTACCAATATTTAAGCAATATCCAATTTAGATGTTATTTATTAGTGTATATATTATGTAATAAGTATATGTATGTATATGATATATATTTATTGTATGTATTACTTATATAGCTGTATATTTATTTTATCTATTATCGCATCTACTTTATGTATTGTTCACACCCCCTTAGCCCCGTTTCCCTTCCTTTATTTCCTATGCCTTAAGGTTGCCTGGAAGAGATCGCTGTTATAGCGATAAGGTCGCCTTTTGTACAATTTAACTATTTTTGTTTCATGTTTCTCTTTTTTTTGTAATTAATATGGGTGTACAATAAAGGATTATTATTATTATTATTAATATAGTTATATAATAATAATAAGTTGTTGTAGTAATGGATTCTTTTGAGTAACGTGTTATGTTTATTTTTCTATTATAGTTTTGTTGTACAAGCAGAAAAGAATATAACTGTGAACTGTGATAAATTAAAATCAATATAATGAATCTTAGATTAAAAATGTAGTTTTTAAAATAAAAATAATAGTACTAGGCATTTGGCTCAACAGAGTAGCACTTGTAACAAAATATATTATTATATTTAAATCTATAGTGACATTATAAAAGTATACAAATTATGATTTGTGCATGCAAATCAATAAATTTAAGCATAGTTTCTTAGATCTATCATCGACAAATAAATCATACTTCCATAAAAATTGTAGTCATTTACTAGACACCTTTATAATAGATTCTTTACAATTAAAATATTACAATTATGTTTTTGTGTTTTTCTTTAAATATAGCAACCTCATCAGATTTTAAGTTGGGATTATCTTGTATGTATAATTTTTGTAAATCTAAATTAGGAAATCCTTTTAGGGTTGTTAATTTGTTTCCAGATAAATTCAGTTCCTGAAAATAATATGAAAAATATTATTATTTACCTATTTAGGTAATATAAGTAATACTAAAACAAGTCTCTTAATCTTAAAATATAGACAAAAAATATTTCGTGTTGTAGAAATTAGTACTTATTCTTTCCTAATTAAATATGTCAAGTAAGATATAGTAACTCACTTTAGTATAAATCATTATATTTGTAAATTTTATTTTAGAATATATTATTTTATTATCATTATGTAATACAGTAATTTATGGAGACATATTAAGATAAATTTGTTTTAGTCATATATGGCCTTCAAATTCAATTTTAATTACACAGAATTTTTATCATATGAATATTGATACTGATATTACCTTACAATGTTGCAGTTTGACTAGTGATGGCAGTATCCTGGATGTCAACTCTTGATTGGACAGGTCAATAATTGTACAAAAACTATAATACTGAATATGAGGTAGGCTTATTATTCGCTCAAACTCAATTTTATATTTTGTAGGAACATTTTTATAGTCATTGGACAGCTGATTTTCAATATTCCATTTAGTTATTAAATCGTCATAATACCCAGATCTTTGACTGTCCAATTGTTTTAATGTCTTTAGGTTCTCTATTACTTCTTGATGATACAGGCTAGCGTTAATACAGTGTAAGAAGACAGTTGTTGTGAGTAATGTCCCTGAAAATGTATAATATTAATTATATATTTTTATGAAATATATTTGGATTTAACTAATAAATATATGTAGTTAATTTATGTGACTTATTCATCTAACCATTCATTTGTAAGAAATATATTTTCAGCCATAGATAGTCATTTCAATCAAAAATTTCCAAATGCACATATGAAAATTCTTTATATTGACAGGTCTTTGTATTGAGATATGAATATTTTTGAGTTCAGACAATTTTTTCTTTAAGCAAGTGTAGATTTTGTTCTTTATTAGTAAAAATAGTACTTTTATTTCTAATTCAATTTCTTTTTATTTACTTACATCTATTATCTGGTTCAAGGGCTAGCAACTGTCGACATGCTTCAAGTTGTTCATTCAGTTCCTCTACAACTGGCTTAGAATATTGGTTTTGAAAACTGATATTATTCTTTCCTACATACATTGTTGTTTCATCTTTCTCACACATAATAACTTCTTTTTCTTCATTTGGTAAAATATGCTCAAGCTGAAAATGGTGAAAATAATAGTAATTGTCCTTTTTTCTATTCAATCCACCTACTTGTAGTATTTAAAAAAGATTACAGTACAGTAACTAACTTTATAAAAAAAAATTGTCAAAAAATGTTACAAAATGCACTAAGAGGCATGAGTGGTTATGGTCATTTTATAAAAAAATAGGTTATTTTTTTAATTTGCTAAAAGTGGTAATGTCATACCTTAACTTCTCCATCAATACATGTTACATTGTGTTCTAATATCCATAAATCATCATACTCATAACCAGTACAAGATTTCCATTCACCTTCAACTTCTATGTCATTTATTTGTATTTTAATATTATTTGTTATATAATCTCTTGACACACTTTGACTCCATGCTACAGTTGCTCTTGAAAGTGTTACACAAAAAACTACTGGTTGTATCGTGACTTTTACTGCACCTAAAAGTATTACATTGTATTTTTTTAATATTTACCACATTAAGTAACAAAGTTTGGTTGATTATATTTAAATAAAAAGGGAATCAAACAAATTTACTTTTTAATTCGTTATAAAAGTAAAATTTCAGTAAAAAGGAAAAAATATATATATTATATATAATATAAAAATATTGAAATAAAGGTATAAATTCCCGAAAACAACTACAGAAAACTTAATTTCAAAATATTTGATATATAAACTTCTACTCAAAAATGAGATATTGCATGTCAAATTGCAGAACTCAGTGTCATATTTTGTCTTAGCAGAGCAGAGAAAACGAAATAACTAATACAATTCTATTCCTCTGAATGGAGTTTGAAAACACAACTAATCACTTTTATAATCAAATACTGTCTTACTGCACCTCAATGGTCTCTAAATTATATTACCTAACAACCACCTTTGGTAGAACCATGCACTAGTGTCATCAGGGTCAGTGAAAGCAGCACTTTGAACCATTTTCAATTCATGTTTATGATGATTATCTTGGATTGGTCTACCACCTGTAAAACAATACAATTATTTTATAAACATAAAGAAATAAGAAAATATATAAGTTTCATTTTACTTCTATTATTGGTATTGAAAATGAATTTCTGCTAAAATCAGAATATACAAAAATAAGTACCTTTCAAGTCAGGAAACAATTCTACTAACATTTTACTTCTATAATGCCAAGCTGAATAATTTGAAAAATTGTCATATAATTTTTCAGTTGTATAATCAAATTCTTCTTGTAGAGGTGGCTTACATTGACTAACTACAAACCGGCGATAATCCCAAGTGTGAACTACAAATGTAAAATTTGCCATGAAATATACTGTAATACAACAAACAATTTAAAATTTACTATTACCCTAATACTAAACATACAATTCCTTTCATCTAATTTGAGATATGTATTGCACAAGTCAAGTTCTTTTTTCCAATTTGGATCACTTCTTGTAGTTAACACCCATTCTCGTTGATGCCATGCACAATATGACTTAGGATTCACTTTTAAGCAGTATTCTGTCAAACTTAACTCAGAGTCATATAGCTTAGAAACATCTTCATTGCTTTCTTTGGTTTTACTGTAACATCAATATTATTTTAATTGCAACTTCTCATATGCATATTTAAAAATAAGTGAATATAAGCATTTAAAGTGGGACTAATTTTCTACATACCTTAAAATTAGTAATATTTCCCTCCTTATATTCCATAAAGTATAAATATCAGGATTGGACATCAAAACCTTTCCCGTAATATCTAATTGTTCTTCATCCTTTTCATCATTTTTTCTCTAAAATATTAAAACATGTGATTACACCACTGAAACTATTTATTTTTAAAAGGCAAAAAAAATCATAAATATTTCAACTTAATACTTAAGTAGTAACAATTTATATCACACCTTAGAGAGAATGGTTTTCATAGCATGTTTAAAAATCTTTAATTTTTCTTGTCTCTCCTTTTCTTTTCTTGCTTTCTCTTCTTCTGATGTGCGGACTTTTATTCTTCCATGCTAATAAGCAATCAATATATGTTAACATTCTTAAATATTGTGCCATACAAGACAATAGAATAAGAGCAAAGTTCTTACCATTATGGTAAATTTATTATATCTATGTATTTGTATATTGTATATTTCTTTATAGTTAAGCTACTTTTTACAAACAAGTCTGAAACATTGAACTATTACTAATTTATAATTGAAAATAAAGTTTCATCATAAATAATAAAAATTTTGTTTAATTATTATGGAAAAAAATTAAAGAACAAATGTTTTAAAATTTTAATTTGTTTACAATTTCAAAATTATGAAACAAAATATCATCAATTTACTAAAACATTTCTAAAGTTTAATGTGCAATAATCATTATATAGTGGTCAGATATCGAAATCTACTACCCCAGCTGAGAATGTCAATTTGCCGTCATATGAATACCACAGATTTAAAATGTTCTTACTAATTGTAAGAACAAAATAGATAAAATATTTTGTGATTGGTTTGAGTTGGTACTGTGGCTACCTAGTTAATATAGAATATTAATACACTAATGATCGTATGTAATATTCAGTATTGAATGAGGTACACATAATAAATACATAAATACAAGTTATTTAATTTTCCTATTTTCTACATTTTCACTACATTTTTCTTTAGCTATACTGTGTTATATTTATAATCTATGAGATCACAATATAGATTATAACACTGACAAATGCTTTTTCTTAAATTTGTCATGTCATTTCGATACAGAATTAAATAAACTTGGTGTGTTTTATAAATATAGTAGTTTAAATCTTTACGTTTATACACTTTTGATTTTGAAGCTCATTAGATATTCAGAAAATGGAGCTGTCTGCTGAAGGAAAAACTCCAGAATATATGGCGCTGGCCGGAATTAAGTTCAAGCTATCGTTACCTGAACTTAAAGATAATCCCCAACTTAAAGAGCAATTATTACAAGGAATTAAGGCTGGTCATATGGCTCCGTATTATAAAGAAGTTTGTTCAGATCTCGGTTGGACTTTTGATCAAAAATTATTTGATGAAATGGCAAAAGAGAATCAAGATCGGCTTGCCAAATTTGAAGATGATGACTCTGAAACTCCAGTATGGCAAGATCGGTAAGCTTATAAATGATATAATTGCTATTTTACTAATAGACTTCTTGCATATCCTAATATCCTTTTTTCTTTATTTTAGATTGGACTATTTATGTTCCATAGGCGACAAAGAAGCTGCAACAGCTCTCGCGACATCTAAATATGAGGACTCAACTTTAACCACGAATCGTAGATTAGACGCTATATTTGCCATGTTTAGAATTTATTATTTCCATGGATGTAATGTGAAAGAAATGGGCAAAGCAATCAATAAGGTATTGAATATTGATTATTAATTTGATTATTTGCAAACATCACTTTGTATGGCTATAATGAATCATAATTCATTATAGCCATACAAAGTGATCTGTAGTGAAGTGTATTTCAGAAATTTTATAACCATAGTTATAAAATTTCTGAAATATTTAAGTTGTGTTTGTTTCATAAAACATTCTAATGCTTTATTATATATATTTTTTGCTTAGGCTCATGAATTAGTAGACAAAGGTGGTGATTGGCGTTCTAGAAATAAACTTAAAGCATATGAAGCAATATACTGCTTAGCTGTGAGAGATTACAATCACGCAGCTGAACTTTTTATTGATTGTGTGTCTACATTTGAATCATATGAATTAGTAGACTTTGGTAAGTATTTTTATTATATTGCAGAGCTAACAATTTGGTTAATATATTTTTATAAAACATGCAA
>JAKGSA010000783.1:246057-276381 GCA_033558755.1 Philaethria dido
AAGTGCAGGCGGCGATCGTTTTAAATCCATTTTGTCGGGTGACGAGCGCCTGTCTGGACTTGGATCGCGGCCTTCTTCGCTAGGCGGCCCCGTCGGCCCACTCTGACCCTTGTCGAATCCAGGAGGCATATCGCGGATCTTATGCGTCAGCATATGCTGCTTCATGTTACCCTGTAGGCGGAAAAGTATTACATGTAGATACAGTCAAGTAAATATACAAAAATAATCAAAAAATTAAAAAAAATGCTCATTTCGACAGGCATATCTATGCAAATACCCAAAATTATAATAACGCTTGCAATTTAAATGACTCGATATCATGTTCATATTACATGTGTTATAGAAATGGAAAATTTTACCACATGTTATATTGCTTTATGATCAAAATCAATTAACATTTTTCAAAAATTTAAGAATGTAACACAATTTTTTTACTGACAATACCTACGAGTATTACTGACAATTTATGTAAGTGTGATAGCCTATTGATGTTCAACTTTGCGTTAAGGCTTATTATTATAATTGCCTTGCGCTTATATTCCCGCTGCGTAATGAGATTACTTTGTATTTAATTGTATGATATTTAATACTTATTCAATGGGTATCCATGCATATAAAATGCTTAATTTTACTTATTAAGTATTGAGGATGTAACTCCTAAAAAAGCGTTAATCTGAGGCACTAATCTAGGGATAATAACGTTTTGTTTCGAATGTACCAATTATGAAATGCTTTAGTAAAAGCAGAAATAGTTAGTGTTTATTGTTTATCAAAGGGATGACTAAAGGGCAGCATTACAGTTATATGTCGAAACAAAATGTTATATATAGGAATGTGAGTAAATAAGAGTTCACGCTCAGGCGTCGCTCTCGCATACCGGATAGACGAAGGCGTTCCAGAGATCCAAAGCAGTGGCGTGCGGCGGGCGGGGTGCGCGCGCGCGCCTACCACACCGGCAACCGCCGCCACTGCTCTGGAACCACAAATACACGCACATTTACGCACACCCTTACACAGGACAAAAAATATACATTCAAATAAACATGCGCTACAAATATAAAATGTGATAAAAAAAAGGAATAAATTACATTATTGTACAGCACTGCGTACACTAGGTATATTCAAAAAGATAACATATTTGATCATTTGATGTTTCAATAAGTATACATTTATTAAGAAATTTTATTTCAAAATATAAGTTTTTTGTTTCGATAATGTGTTAACCAGTGTTTACTTGTATTCAATAATTATTCTTTGTACTTAAAATCTATGTAATTTTTGAAAGAAATGCTCCGACTAATCTCAGTATTGTAGATATTATAATAGCTCCAGTACAAGAAAGTTTGTGTGTGATAATGTTAAGAATATTTTAATACAGTAGATTATTTGTATCTGTTACGTAGGTAACTATTAGAATAAGTATAGTTTAGTGGCTAGCGCGTAAACTTTATGTACGGGTGCCGACGCCGGAGACTCATTGTAATTTTAAATTTTCTTGTAAGGCTCTACTTGATAAGACCGCGATTGTTTCTGATACGCGCTGCAAATAATTTACGAAACGTTTGTAGCTGTTGAACATGAATTATTTAATTTTTCTAAGTGTTATCTACACCTAAAAAAATACTTTTTCATATTTTTATCACGCACTGATATTCTAATTTAAAATAAATATGGTAGTAAGTTTTACGTAGCTAAGTCATTATTTCTATTTACTTACATAAATAAAAAGATAGTACTTTAACGTCACGTGTTTAAAAAAAGTGAAATATATTTCTAAGTGTCATTTCTTATATCCTTGGCCTTTTTTGAATATAATACTTGTTGTGTTGTCTACTTTTAATTTCTCAATTGTTACATGCCATTTGATAACCGATTTCAATAAAAGGGGGAGGCTCTCAATTTGAATATTTTTTTAATGTTACTGCTAAATTTTTTGGTGGATGAATCAATGTTGATAATTCTTTTTTTATCTGATAGCAAGTGCTTCTTTTGTAGTCCCATTTAAATTTAGTTAAGACTTGACGAGTAGACTTTGAATTATTGGTAATAATTTAGCTTTTTAATACTTTTTATTTAAAGTCGGTTTCTTTTTCTGTTAAAATTTTTATTATCTGTATATTCAGTACATACTTAATACGTATATTACTTTCTTATAAGCAACGCACATGAAGTCACAGGAATCAGCGAATTGTTAACAATTTGAAATTCTTTTTTTCTTTTCTTTTCGCGGGAATTTTGAGAAATCCTCTAGTAATCTAAGGTATTACCTTATACTCCCAAAGGAGCCTACATGCCAATTTTAAGTTGTCTATGGCCAGGAGTTTTGCTTGTAAGTTGTCTATCAGTCATTAAGCAATGCAAGCTTTACATATGCACATTATAGAAAATTTATGCAGCTTCTTATTTAAATAAATATCTATTAAATGCAGGGTCCGTTTATTATGATTTTCTTTTTTTAATAATAACTACACCGATAACGCAGCGATGGGGCTCAATTTCTACTTTGACCACCATGCTATCGATAATGATATTTTCATGGTCTAGGTCTAGTATATGTACATAAATTATTTAAAGTACGGAGTGTCTTAACACTAGGTTCCCTCTGCCTACCCTACTATATGCGGAATACAGCGTGAAGCTATGTATATATGTATGTAGGTACCTACAATTTCTTTATTCTGTGAGACAAGTTTAACTAATGTTTAGAAATTAAAGACAATAGTTTACACTTATAATAATGTAAGTTCCTACATTGTATAGAGTGAAATAAAAATATCGCTATAGTGCCGTAGTTACGAAGTGCTTAACCACGCAGACATAGTTGTGAATTCAAATCTTATTCGAGGGAGAGTTTCTTTCAAGATTGTCATTTTTCTACCTTGGTATATAGTATGCCATCGTGTTTTGCCATTCAATACCGTGATCTCCTAATATTTAGTCACTCGGACTATTCTAATTTAAAATATCGAATCAATAAAAAGAGACAAGTTGTATGGATTGGATAGAATAGACGTCTGGCGATAATGAGGTGACTGTAGGAATGTAGCTCCTAACATGATACGCAGAAAATGGGGAGTGTTGTATGATGTAAGAGTATTTGTTGTAAGCGTGTCATTAAAGGTTCACTACTAAAATATTTATCATAGTCACAAAACCAGCTCTAAATAAATAAAAAAATAATATATACAATTAAATAACTTATAGGTAAGTGTAAGTAGAAGTGAGAGTACCTACATGCGCAAACGTAAAGGACGAAATAGCTATAGATATTCTGTTTATCTTAAGGTTTTCTATGTGTGTTTTTATCTTTTCGGTTTTATTTTAGGTAAATGTGTATATTATATGTTTGTAGCTAAATATATAAATCATTACCATTATATAATTCTCGATTTCTATTCTTAGTAAAACTTGTACCTCACTAATTTTTTCCCTATCTTTTTTTTTTTTTTTATGGATAACTGATGGCAAACGAGCAGAAGGACCACCTGATGGTAAGTGGTTACCTTCGACCATGAACATCTACAACACCAGAGGCGTTGTAGATGCGTTGCCAACCTAGAGGATACAAATGGAAGGGGAGGACAATGTAGTAGTCCGCTATCGGAACCACTACATTTTAGGGAAAGGATGGGTGGGATAGGGGAAAACCTGGCTTACATGCCATCGAACCGGAACACATCATAAGATATTTGGCGGTTCGTCTTTGACATGATAGTGGTCGCGAGCCAGACGGAGGACGAACCTCCTACCACCAAACAAATTTTCCCTATCTACCTAGTACTTTCTAATTATCAACTAACATTTAATTATTGCCTGGCTACAAATCATCTTTTTTTAAAAACACGTATCTATCTATAAGTATTATTAGTACAAGTATACAGTGAAGAAAATAAGTGGACCTATTCGAAGTGGCCTTTATTATTAATATTATATTTAAGAAAAGTAGGTTAAAAATAAATATGATAGGTACAATAGTTATCGTTCTATAATAGCAGTAAGCGTGCTTGGTTTCTATTTTATTGTTGTTTAATTGGAAATGATACTTATAAATTAAATTGCGTTGTGAAGGGGCAAAAAACAGATGAGTAGGAAGGAACTTTGTAATGAATATAACGATGAAATTGATTCGGTAAAGTGGGTACGTGTCTGAAATTAAATTATAGATAACTATAACTAGATTACGTTTATAATACCTACTAAACTGACCTGTATTGCATGTATGTTAATTGTTTTTTCTATATTAAATGTTAGCTTATAGTTAAAATTTACCTTTAGGCTCTTATCATTTAAATTTAACTTAGTTCCTATTGTAACACTTGTTAAGTCTTTTTAAAAAAAACTTTTTTTACGATATAAGGTCAGGATATTGTAGATGTTTATAAAATTTACGTAGGTAGAGTAAAGACAGTACAAAAATATCTTTACGAGAGTGTTTTTGAAAAAAGAATCGATGCAGCTTCACGCATGCCTATAGAACGTCCTAAAAGCTAATTTAAGTGAGCCAGCACAATTTATTTCTTTTTTGTACTTGATTGCTGTCAAAGCTGTGTGTAATAGACCATTTAAATATTGCCGGCGCCGTCGTAAATAACCTATATTTTATTGATAAGAGCTCTGCACGGTCACTTTCAGAAACTTACGAAAAATGTTATTTTCTCAAGCATAAATAATCTTTTTATGACGAGAAGCGTAGGTAAAGGCTCAAGGATTTATAAGTAATAAATATTTTACGACATGAATTAATATTCTGATCGTTTTCCGTGACGTCGTTTTTATGAGTTATCATTTTTGTGGCGGCGATGGACCGCGGTCCGCGACGCAAACATAGCTCTACATGCTTGAAATATTGGCCGAACTGATTATAAAACTTGAATCGCCATAAAGATAAGAAATATTCATTTAAAAACCTTTATGTATTGTATAAAATATTGAATATATTATTTTAAGTAGATTCCAAGTAGCTTTATTATTTAAAAATTGATCATAAGTAGACAGGATCATGATTGTTGGCATTTCTTTTACAATACCGCCCGTCGCGTTGTCTGATTTGAAAAGATTTAAAGGTTCAGCTGTCATGTGAGGACATATTCGTTGCAATCACATGATATAATGGATTCTAAGTTTTTTTATTGTGTAGTTAATCATTAAAGATTATTCATAATGGGTAGAGGGCAAAATAACATTAACAAAATAACATAAAAAATATGCTTAAGGAAAAATAGAAAAGTTCCAATATCTACAAGTACGAAATGTAACCTGCTGCAACAGTGAATCAGCGAAAGCCACACTATGTAGGCATTGAGTAGTTTGTTACTTTAGACTTAAATAGACATTAAAGAAAGTCGTTTAAAGGACTAATCCCCCATATAAGGTCAATACAAAGAATATGTATACAGGAGAGACAGAGACAACTACAAGTGGTATAGCTCCGTAGATATTCAATAAAAAGTTCTTAAACCTATACTGGTAATGATTTCAAAGGAATGAAGAAATCTTTATAAGTATCTACCTATTTCTTATCAAGAATCTAACTACCCAGTACTTAAATTAATATAATCTTACAATACGCAACAGGTACGTTAAAATGTAAATATTAATATTTTCAGGTATACGAATAGACCCGTTGACGTGTGAAATAAGTGTTGCTGTAGCGAAAACTATTTATTCTATTTATTTTATTAAATAATTGTATTTTTATACAAACTAGAGTCCCCGTAAATGCGTTAATAACGCATTGCGCAGTGACGTATATGTCACTTTGTTTAAACATGAATGTTAAACCATGGTAGTGTCTGTTACATTTATTTTATTAATTTAATATACTTTTTATGTATTATTTGAAAAAAATATTGGCATTCTGTACTCCTTCTCTATCTCTAAACTATAAGTGTGCCAAGTTTCATGCTCCTCCGTCTGTGTAATTTTCGTAAATCGGATCTAAAGTTTTTGCTTCTCATATTTATATATAAATAACGTATTATTATTATAAAAAATGGCTTTCTATACTTATCTATATAATTTTTTTGTTCTTCTTTTTAAGTATTTGTGTTTTTTTCGCATAATTGTCTTAAAAAAGATTTACAATTTTATTTCACGTGTTAATATAACGTGGATTTGTGACAAGAAAAACTTCTTTGTAAAGAAATATGTAGATGGGTTCTTTTTTTTTCATTTTGAGGATGTGCATTATGTGTAAGTACCTACTGATATATTATTTTTTGTCAGTGTTGGGAGCTAAATACAGAGTTTGCAACGTAAATTTTGTAGGCATTGCCCGAGTTGAATTGAGCCTCAGATGTAGAGACAGATATCGGCTAAACTAATGTGAACTAGAGATGTCGACGGGGACTTGTAATTACTGCTTGCAAAATTAATGCACAGAAACTTAGATGAAATGAAACCAGAGCATAATGTACTTCACAGCTTACGAGCAACTTGCTTTTCGATGTCTGGAGTAAATTTGCGAATGCCATGTTAAGCTGGAGTAAGTAGTTATCTAAATATTTTACCCAAATTATTTACCTACTGTATTTTATTAGGATTAAGTTCACCGAAACAAATAATACTTCCTATCATATAGTCATTGTAAATATAATTTTAGTATAGACTGGTTGGCACCTAGAAACAATCAATCAAAACTCATATTTCGAAACATCACTGGTATACACATTTATCTTATACAAAAATTATATATCTTATAGAGAAATAGAATAAAAATGATTGCAAACCTTCGTAGAGAAGCCTCTATCACAGACGGTGCACTTGAAGGGGCGTTCCTTGGTGTGACTGCGGTAGTGTATCTCCAGAGCAGAGTTACATGCGAACGTCTTGTAGCAGATGGTACATGTTGTGTTGCCGCGCACTGCACGCAAATAAATCGAATGTTCATTGCCACTATTAAAGTCCGAATATATGAATACAATTGTTTCTTCTATGTTTAGGTAAATTCCAGGGAATAGTTATTGTTACATGTAATTTAGCGCCCGGTACAAGGGATATTATTAGATCAAGATGTATTAGGATAACACGAAGGAATGGAACTGCGGACGACCGGGGCGGACGTTATATAATGTCCCGCTATCGCATACCTGCGGGAGGGAAAGCGAGTCCGAGCGGGCTGAACGGCGATCCACCGAGAGCACCGAGCGCGGCGAGGGGCGTGGGCGGCGAGGGCAGCGGTGAGTGATGTGGCAGCCGCGGCGGCGTGGACAGCACCGAGGGCGACGGCGACGGCGGCGAGGCCCGCGCACTCCGCCCGCTCTCCGAACCTGTCGCCGATGGGAGGGAAGCCGTTGTGGTGATGGTTTTTACTTCGCATTCGGACGCCGAGGCGCAGACGGAGAGCGGCGAAGTTCGACGATCTTTAAGATCTGTATCGTCGTCGAACTCCCGTGAAGCGGGCTCGCTCTCGTCCCGGCCGCTCTCATCGTCAGTCTCGCGGGAGTCCGCCCTTCGGTCGCCGGGAGTGGAAGGGGTGGGAAATATCGATGGTGGAATGGATTGGAACGGATTAAATTCGGATATTTCTGAGCCACTACTGAGCTGAAAATTGCTCGTCTCAATATCTTGGTTTTGTTCAAAAGGGACATTACATCTTTCGCCTGTATGGAGGCGAATATGCTGATGTAAAATATTTGGATCTGTAAATTTCTTGTGACAAACAGGACATTGGTGTAATAACTGTGAGGGAGGCTTAATACGATGTACGCCCATATGTGTTTTTAGGTTGCCTTTAGTAGTAAATGCACGACCACACAATTTACATCGAAAAGGACGTTCACCTGTATGAGTGCGATAGTGCATCTGCAATGCACTTTTACACGATAAGACACGATGACATACGATGCATTCATTTGGATCTGTTACTTTATTATCTATATTGTCTACTAATTGTTGCAACTTTGAAGTTTCTGATGTTTTTGTAATTTCAATGAGGCTTTCCCAGGAATTGTCATTGCTTCCAGGTCGTGGTAGCAGTGAATTATAAAATAAGGGATCACGAGTTACATCAGATTCTATTATGCTATTAGGATTATTTTGGAATGGCGTAAGACATCCAGAAGAAACGCTACTTGGTGGGGAATGAGGAAATAGTGGGAAAGAGGGAAAAGTACGAAGTCCCGTTGCTATTGAAATTGGTCCAGATATCGATGAATTCTTACTTGATAAATTCTCCGGTTGGTCTGGATCAGGCTTCACGTGTGGACTTTCTCTGCCGATTTGGTCTTCGTTGCTGTATTTTGAGTCCATGCTGCAATCGTCATAGGGAGATGTTGATGGATATCTATCTTGCTCTGTATGTTGCTCTACATCGTTTTCTTCAGGTTCTCGTTTTGGTGATATATGATCAGTCTCTTCAAAACTAGAATCACGTTGACTTTCTTCATCTTGTGGTTCAGATTTAAACATATCAGATGCAGGTCGAGGAGGACTTGGTATAGAGGGTTTGCTAAGATCAGCTGGCGCGTCTTGCTCTTCTCGCATACCAAACAGCGAGTGGTGTGGAAGTGGTTTATCTCCAAGAGGACGAGGTGGTAATAAGTCATGGTGGGGTGGCCTATATAATGGCAAGCTTGGCGGAAAAGGAGCTGGTGCACCCGGCGGAAATTGAAGTGGATGGGGTGGCATTCCTGGGATTGGCCCTGGTGACAGTTGGGCTAATAATGGTGGATGGTACTTATCCAAATGTTCTGGTACGGGATTTGGGTTCATTTTGACATGTGGAAACTTTGCAGTGTGTCTTTGAAAATGAACTTTAAGATTTCCTTTGGTTGTGAATCGAGAGCCACATACGTTACATTTAAATGGTCTTTCACCTGTATGAGAACGAATGTGAATTTGAAGCGCAGAATCACTTCCGAAAACTTTTCCACAGTATCTGCATCGGTGCTTGAAGAAAGGTTCGTTGCGTCCACCACTTTTTCCATCATATGGTGACATTTTTCCAGATTTTCGAAACGCAAGTTCATCAGCAAGATTATTCGCAAGAAGACCTTGTGACGCGTTATCCAGTACTTCTTGAGCTCGTTTTTGAAGCATTTCTAGTGTATTTGGTTCATTTAGGGATGGCGGAGGATCATTGTTTGTAATAATTGAAGATGCTAATGAGGAAGATATAGAGCTATATGGTGGGTGAGTCATCATAGGTGGTGAAGAAGTTGGAAGCTTTGGAATCGAAATAGGCTCTGTTTTAGGTGTAAGATGTGTATGGGTTGACGGCAAGCTTTGGCTAGTGGGGGGAGTGGATTCGGCAGGAGAAGGCTCCCGTGGCGGACGAAGCGGTGATGGCGATCGAACTGGCGTCGTTGGCGCATTTTGTTCCGATTCACTCGGTGGCGGACTGGCATGTTGATCTTCTTTCCGTCTTGTTAAAGATAATTGATTTTGTAGTTGACGTATTAATTGCAGCTGGAACACTTGCTGATGTTGTAGAGTAAATAAAGTGCTTTGTAAAACTGCAAGTTCGTGTAAAGCAGCTTCGTTATTTGCATTATTGGCCATTGCAGTAGCGGCAAATTGTGCTACGGCTACTTTGGTATTCTGTAGAGCTTCAAGAGTTACGTGACCCGCCACAGGAAATGGAAGACCCACGGGGGGTACATCAGCTTCAGGTACTTCTGCTTCACCATCGTCAAGACTATTATTATTTTCAGCATCCTGTCGGTGCCTTCTTACTTGTTCTAATCGTTTATTAGGCCCATCCATTTCTTCATCTCCGGAAACAACCATATCCTCAGGATCTGAGTGCATCCTTTCCTCACCCATTTGCATTGCTTTTTCATCACACAGACGCTTATGATATATAAAATCATGAAGATTTTCAAATTGTTCTTGGCAACGAGGACACATATGTGTCTCTGGCCGGTCTCTGGTTTCATTATTGATGTCTTCCTCTGAGCAAGATCCAGAACTATCACCTAGAACAATGAAATAATTATTTAGTAAATAGCTATTTTTATATAAATTTACCATTATTTTTATAATACTTATAACTATACAAATCAGTATAATATATTTCGAGAGCAATCATGGTGCAGTGGGACAGTGTCTAATTGTTAAGGCAGTTGGTCATGGATTCGATTTCCACTCGCGGTCTTGTTTCTATTTAAATTATTTTCAATTCCCCGCTATGGTAAGATAAAACGCGGTCAAGTTCCGCCACTCAACACGCAATGTCTCGAATTGAAGCGGATAGTAAAGAACGAAGTGTTACTACCCCGCTACGCAGAAAAAAGCTTTCATATTTTTTTCAAAGAAATACACAAATTTCCTTGCATCTATAGTGCAACTGTAAATTATTTAAATTTGTAATGTTAAACGTGTAAGCATTTTGGGTATCCATGTAATTATGACATTTAAAATACTTGTACACAACCTCATAAATATCATAAGTTGACATGATTTTTACGATTTATGATACTTAAATTAATGAAATCAAGCCATTATCTCGATATAATGTAAAAATGAAATGTTTAGAATCAATCTGAAATGTCATATAATTATTAAACCTGTTTAAATTCTATACCTTCAAATAATTTTCGAGTGTATTGATTACAGAATTTTTTAAATATAAATAAATAAAAAATAAACCTAGCAGTATTAATAAGTATTTTGGTGATTGTATGTACCTATATCTATTTCTAAATAAAAGTGTAAAGATGTTCATATTTGTAATATGATTTAAATTGTAATTATTGTGCCAAAAGTATAATAAAGAACTCATTTGAGCGTGTTATAATTAAATATTTCATAATCATTAATTCTACAAGACGTAAATTAAAGAAAATAATACGTCTACTCAACACTAGATGTCGCTAACAGTAACTGTCTATTCTAACTTATTAGATACGTAAATTCTGTTTTACGATTATTATTAAAAACTATAATCTTGTTTTTTAATGTCATTCCTATTTTATTTTATAGATTTTTTTATTTATTCATACTCAAATACCTTTTATATATTTGAAATTTGGTCAGTAATCAGCTTATAACTGTGAAATTAGGAAGTTTTGTGTATACTCTATTTTTTCTTTTATATACAAGGTAATTTAAATGTCTCTAATAACGAATTTACTTAGTTTATTATTATTATTACTTAATTATCTATATTATATATTATTATTATTACTTAATCTTAGTGTGATCTGTTTTTTAAAAGCAACTCTGGCCTTGATTGTAGACTTGCTCTCATGTTAATTTCGATTTTTTGCATCTGTTATATTGCAGTGGAATTTACGAAAATTTTGATGGTAAAAAATTATATAGTAAATAAATTATTTCATTCATAAAGTACTTAGCGTGTAGGCAACTTTTTAATAACAATAACTTCTAATGTTCGTTAATACACCTAAACTTGGCCACTGATAAATAATTTTAGTCAACGATTATTATACTAAGCATAGATACATACATACATTTTTTAATGAAAGGGTAATCTTCAAAATGAAGTTGTATATAAAGTAATTGAGCTTAACCTTAAAATTTAGATGTACGTACTCATGAAAATATTGCAATGAATATGTACCTACCATACAAATGTACTGTGCCTAAGCGATATTTATCTCACTATAAAAAACTGTATTGTTTTTTTGTTTTCAAGCATATTTAACCCTTGTATGGTGGTAGCTAAAGCCATCTTAGTTATACAACACTTGTTTTGCCTGATATCCATAGAGCTTGCCTGAAAGTGACAGAACTTAAACGCTACATGTTTTCTAACCAGATATCTAAAAAACAAATACAAATGAATTCTCCGCAATGAAATTTGAACTCTTGAACTTGAGTTTAGAGCGTATTTGGATATCTCTGATAATTATAATAGAACAATAAGTAGGTAAATGTTAAAAAAAAATTTTGCTCTAAAGTTAAGTGATAATTATAGAACACCCATATGATTGATCATCATTTCATTTTTGAAAATCAGATGTAAGTAATTGTTAAGGAATAAAATTATATGGATATTTCCAGTCATAAACACTCATCAACAACAATTGTACAAGATTCTACTCTAAACGAAATCTACTCAGTATGCTTATATTTATTGTATCTTATAAGACTACATATATTTGTTATGTTAGTAACAGCTTTGATGTTACTTATTTAGCCTCAATACATTTTGTTAGGTTAACTGTGTAAGCATAAATTATTAACTAAAAGATGGTAAGGTAGGCTAAGGTAAGACTTAGGTACCTATGTAACAAGAAGGTAACTTAAGGTAGGTTACTGGCTACCATGCTTTGCGAATAGCTTCTATATTATATATAAAAAATAATAATTATATTAAATGTTCCCGATATATAGATAATATATACATACATATGTATGTATGGACATAATCATTTTGTGATATGTAGCTGCGAAAACAATAATTTTTGCTTTCTTTCTATTCATTTTAAATTTAAAAAATACTATTTATAAACGCGTGGAGTGATAATCTTTCAGCTTTGTTTTATGATGTAGTTTTGTCGCTCATTTTCAGCGATAGTTGATATTTTTGGAAGCAGGCTATTTGGTTATAGTTATTTTATAAGTATTCATAGTAAATTTTTTTCTTTATGGATAAAGGATGGCAAACGAGCAGAAGGACCACCTGATGGTAAGTGGTTACCTTCGCCCATGAACCTCTACAACACCAGAGATGTTGTATGCGTTGCCAACCTAGAGGATATAGATGGAAGGGGAGGACAATGTAGTAGTCCGCTATCGGAACCACCACATTTTGGGGAAAGGATAGGTGGGAGAGGGGAAAACCTGGCTTACATGCCATCGAACCGGAACACATCATAAGATATTTGGCGGTTCGTCTTTGACATGATAGTGGTCGCGAGCCAGACGGAGGATGAACCTCCTACCAACCATTTATTAAATTTAGCAAAATTTAAACGTCCTATAAAATGAATATTTATCTTTATTACGACAGCAATGAGTATCTAGTTTACAACACTTGCATATCTTAACCAATTTAATCATGCCTTTTATAGTGTTGTAGGATTTTATGCAAAAAAGTAGTATCTAGTCTTATGTAAATAATTAGTACGTAAATCTATTAGACTCATTTTTTTTTTTTAATTTTTTTTTTTTTTTATGGATAACGGATGGCAAACGAGCAGAAGGACCACCTGATGGTAAGTGGTACCTTCGCCCATGAACATCTACACCACCATAGATGTTGTAGATGCGTTGCCAACCTAGAGGATAGAGACGGAAGGGGAGGATAATGTAGTAGTCCGCTATCGGAACCACCACATTTTTGGGAAAGGATGGGTGGGAAAGGGGAAAACCTGGCTTACATGCCATCGAACCGGAACACATCATAAGATATTTGGCGGTTCGTCTTTGACATGATAGTGGTCGCGAGCCAGACGGAGGACGAAGAAAATAAGGATAGTTTAGGCTTAATTAAATTAACTTGAATTATCTATATAACTTTGTATACCTACTACAATGATAATATTTAATTTCTTCCCATAAGTCATTTAAAATGTTAATCATTACACAATGAATAAGTTTTTTTTATGTCAATAAGAGATGACACCACAGAGACTTGATCCGTGCCCTTTTTTCCTTATAGTTATTTTTATTATTTTATTATTTACTTTATATTAATACTAACATAGCGTTGCAGGTCACACCCAATTTCACCGACCGACACCGACTTCGTTTGCGTGGATTATGAATTAACTTTTTACAGGAATTTCGAAAAATAACTCTTAGTGCTCGCCGATGTTCCTCAAGGACCCCCTCATGCCACATTTCAGACTTCTATGGTCAATGGTTTTGCCTATACGTTGTCTGTCGTGAAGTCCTAAGCGTTTTTTATATAGGTATATGAATAAATGGTTAAGGCCAGTTGACAATGTGATGATAAAGTTTAAGCGAGATTTTTATGTTATAGTTATGGTCACAGTTAGTATGTTATTTTTATAGGTAATAAGAATTTTTAATTTTTACATTAAATTGAACAGAACATATACAAGTAAATAGAGTTACCCAGTAGGTAACTTACAAAAGCTTTTTTATATGTACTTTTGTTATAATAGTATGAATCTTTCCGAGTACTTTGAAGTCCCTTGAAGTAGTTACAGTCAAAGTATATATTATAGATACCTATTAATTACTAGCTAAGAGTCATATAATGTCCGCCATATTTAATGAATATATCCGATAAGTAATGAAGAAAAAGAAATGAAAGCTTATAAATTTTATTTACATTGTAAACTATTGTACTGTACTTACAATAAATATTAATCCCTAATAATACGTGACTATAATTTTGTTTGTTACGCTTTCACGTCAAAATCAATTACCATGAAACTTTATACACATGTTCTTAGAGTTATTAAAAAGGACAGAGGAAACTTTTTATTAACAATATAAATTTAGCAGCCATTATTCTTTTTCAAAAAAAAATTAAAACCTAGCTACTTCAAAGCCGTGAATGTATTAAAGTGTATAGTGCAATTTTGCATTCATTTCAAATTAACACACTATAGTATGTAGTATGAACTAACAGCCACGAGCGAAGCCGCGAGCAACAGCTAGTGCTTATATTATATAATCACTAGCTGTTATCCTAATTTGTAATAAAATTTTAAGTTCGTAATATCAACCTATACTGAGACTAGAATTACAGTCTCTATTTTTAAAAGTGATTCCTACTTCTTTAATAATTCTACTTCTAAACTAAAATCTATTTATTAATAAAAAGGTAAGTACATCTTCAAGTGGAATCTTTTTCATTTTTTGAATGTTGTCAAAAATGTGGTTATTTTAGAAAAGTTTCCAAAACTAAAAGTTCATTAATACTGTGAAATATTTTTAAACGAATAAATGATTTAGAATCTGAAATAATTTCTATAATAACACTATATTATATTCAAGGCTATTGTTGTATAGCTTATAGTAAGTGTAAATAAATTGCATGTAGCCCATCACAGAATGAGAAAAAAGAAAAATTTTTAATAGCTATTAGTACAACAAAGCATATAATGTAAGGTGTTAAATTAAATATCCGATAACCAAGCGATGGTGGTTTCAACATATAACGAGTATGCACGTATACCTGATATTATTAAACACATGTAGACGACCGCAGAGTAAGCCACCTTTGACACAAAAATAGCTGGTGCAAATTTTTTCGCAATTTCCTGAATCGTCATTGTATATGTAAAATTTGGCGTTTTAAAAACAATTATTCAATAACAATTGTTTTTAACTATCCGAAATAATAAAAAAGAGCCAAATAATTTAACGTATAATTATACATTTTAATTAAGTAGGTATGTTAACCATATATTTAAAAAACAACTTATATTTGAGGGATGTTAGCAGTTCTATATGGTTCATTTTGAAAGACTATGCTATATTTAAATAATATATTTATATTACTGTTTTATAAACATTTGAGAAGTAAGGTTTTAAGACATAAATATTACAGGTCTAAAATCGATAAGGTACGGTATACATCTGCTACAAGTGTAGTCGTATGTAATATCAGATATCTATAATAATATTATAGAAATGTAATATTTAATTTAACAGCTTTATATTTTTTTTAGATACGCGAATGAAATATAAGTAGTTAAGAATTATGAAGAGAGATTACGTGAATGTTCAAGATAGTTCCCAAGTTCAATAAAGTACAATTAAAATATCAAATATACAAATGAATTTATCATTCAAATTTAAACTGTCATATATTTGGATTATATATAATTACTGATTTAATATAGGTGTTTGTCGAAGAAAGATATTTATGTTTAAAAAAGTACATTCCAATATAAGACAAGAATAGTTTGTAAATGTGGACATGAATGTATTTATTATTAAAATTTTCGATATTTTTTGTTGTACCTACTTAATTTTCGTGAAATGAAATCAAAAAATTACTGACGCTCAGTTTTGGTGGCCTTTTATGTTTATTGTTCGACTAAATATAAATCGTTATATGAGAATAATCCATTAAAAAGACTAATATCAACTTATATCATCAGTCGTGTACAATATCAAACAGTTTTAAACGCAATTTTTATGTTCCTATCTCATTTTATATATAGAGCCAAATTTAATTAACGCATACGTTAACAGTTAACTACCTAAGACTTTGATCTATTTGTATTGATCTCAATATTTTTTGCTATTAGTGAGTGAAAAAATCTCATATTTATATTTATCACAGAATTTTTTTATTGAGGTAATTACCAAAACGCTTGCGTCGTTTTCAATAGGTATTCAATGATAGTTATAATTTTTTACTATCTAGCGTCATATTATTAAAAATTCATGTTACCTATTATCAAGTATATTATATTCAATGTGGTTGAAATCTATTTAACCTTTGGTATTGGGGCACCACTAATCATCTATTGTTATAATTCATATGTACGCAGGTATAAAAATATAAGTATCACTTTTCTGTTTATTTAAACATCTTTATTTAAATTTTATAACGTATTTTGTATATTTAATAAGAATTATCTATTTATTATTTTTAGCAATGTGAATTGATATTTATGTAATATTATTATATTATAGGTATTTAAATACATGTATGGAGATTATAATAAGTACCTGGTTTTTGTTTCCTTTATTTTATGATGGATTTCACTACCCAAAGTGCAACACAACATGTAAATGTGAAGAAAACGCTGAAAGGTCACAAGTCCGTGGTCATGGAATAATATTCTTGCGTACCGTGAGGTTAAAAAATACTCATAATATCGTAATAACACCTTACAACACTCTACATTTAGCTTAAATTAGTAATGAGTTCATTAAATATTATAAATAATGAATATATAAAGCATTTCGGGTTATGAACACGTTCACATGTCACTGCATAAATTTTCTTATCACGGTGTTCCTACTTTCACTGTCCACATGAATGCCGTCACATCTTTCTCTATCTTTATATGATATTACAGGTATCTGTATCCGTAAACATTTTGGATGTCACATTTAAAAGTAAAATTTTTAAATTTATGATTATAAAATGCCCTTTTCTACTCGTATTGCACCATAGAGAATGTTTACATTGAAATGCAAGCGAAAAGTGTACGCCGACACAAAACATTCATAATAATCCGGGATAATCTTGCGGTAAGGGCTTAAACGACTCATTTGTAGCGAGATACCGGTGCGGTTAATACTTAGTTTGTAAGAAGGAGGATTAGAAGTGTGTGTTTATCGCAATTTGGCTCCGAGCTTTGTTAGGTGAACGAGCGCGGCCGCGTCAAAGACGGCAGCCCGTTTCGCCCAATCCGCGCCGGACCTCATTTACTCGGAACACATAAAAAAATATTGCATTTGTGTTTGTCCTCAATATATAAATATTTTATAACTATTAACACAAATTCAAATAAATGTTCAAAAAAAAAATATTTGGATTAATAATAAAATTAAAAAAATAGAGTCATTTATTTTTTCATAAAAGTGTGATCCGTTAAAATTTAATCTTAGATGTGTACAGCCTTAAATAGACATCTATCCATCTTTATTTTTTAAATGTTTGTTTTAATAAATTATTGACATTATTCAAATTCAATTAAAAGCTAAAGTTAGCGTCTGATTTAAAATTTTTGGAAAGCTTGTTATTGATATCGTTATCCATATACCTATAGTACACCTTAATGAGAATTTATTATTCATCATTCAAGGTAAATGGACGTCAATATGCATAGAATATAATATTTCATTTTAATACGAAATGAATAAAACCGGCTCTGAAACAAGTTCTAAGATATTATTTTAGGACAAACAAACACATTGATTGTTCCAATATATTTCATAAAGAATATGATTAGGCAGCATGTTTCAAGTATTTATAGAGAACATTTTTCTATATTATTTATAGAACGGTCGTAAAACAGTGTAGCGCTCAGATTAATAAACTTTGACGGCCTGTCATTCTACTAATATAGAGCCACTTAAAGCTTTTATCAGAATGTGTTACTTAATTGTCGTTTACCACAATCTAAGCTCTATTTTTGGATTCAATAAGTTTAATTTGAAATGATTATGAAAGGTATACATTAAATATAGTATGTAAGACAGCTAGTTAAAATTAATCTAAGTAAATAACAAAATTTAAATGGTATGATTGTTATAATTTATAACTTTGTTTAGTTTTCTATATGTAAATGCTGCGTAACATCAAAATGCTATGGTTTATTATCTTTGAAGGGAAAGACCTCGAAGCCATTTAATCATCCTCAATATTTGAAGGTTGAAGAATATATTAGCGACATGCATAATTAATTGTTAGGAATTCCAATGTTAAGTGCACTTTTATGTTTATTAACAATTAAACATGGAAAGAAGTAAAACAACTTTATAAATTTATAGCCTTAATTTTTTAAGCTTAGTGATTATATTAAATGGGGAAAGACTTAACGACGTTATAATATATCCATTTGTATATTAGGCTTGTGAGAGATTGTGGGACAGAATAAAGTTTTATTTTAAGAAGAAATCCATACAAAAATGGGTATGAACTTAAGTTTATCATAAGGAAAAACATCATAACAAAGATATGGATTTTATAGAATATCAGTTTTGCACTAACTTTGTATAGAGCAGCGCACAGGGATGTAAGTGAAACTTAGTGAGATTAATCTCAATGGATATAAATAAGAGTTAAAGAATAGACAAATATATTTCTAGCAAAAAACTACGTACGTATATGTGTTAAATTAAAAATCAAATTTGTTTACGTAGTTACGTAAAATATTTTTAAATTTGAATTACAAAAGTTTATTACTTGCCCAGACTTGTAAGCTCAATAAGCTTACCTACCGCACTTTTCCACATAAAACTCAGTCGTGTCGAGTTTCACTGCACTATTTACTCACCACCTCGGGAGCGCTCAAAATGCTCACTTTACTCATGAGATACTTTTATGTGGCTTATTAACTTATTCCTCAAAGAAGATTTCGCGTCCATCAAAATTCCGAACATATTATTATCACAGGTGATATAGAACTCTACTAGATATAATTTCACATATCGTAAAACGTCATGGTGTGTGTTATGCTGTGGAAGATGGTCGTACCGATGGAGACGCGACGGACGCAGGCGGGCTTGATGCGCGGCATGGTGGTCGCGCTGGCGGCTCAGAGCCGGCGCATGGCAAGGGTGGCGTGGCAGCGCAGTGGCTGGCTGGCGGAGGCACTCGCGCGGAGCCTCTACTCGACCCGGTCGGCGTACGGACTCGGAGTCGGAGTGCACAGGCAGTGTAACGAACGCGAAGTGCGGCCGGCCGCTCCTTTCGCCATCTGAAGCGGGACTGAGCGCGAGGCGGCGGCGGGCGGCGGCGGGCGGCGGGCGGCCGCGCGCGCGCGCACCAGGTATACGGTTATGACAGAGAGGCGGGGCCGCGCGAGCCTCATAAATCAAACTTCGTCCATTCGCACGCGTTGCACGAGACCCCCTCCTCCATATTCCATATTCGGGGCGGGGCATATTTTCATAATCATAACGCCTCATATTTATAAGTGATATGTGGCTAGGCTCGAGGACCGGTGGCGCAAGGCGGCGGTGGGCGGCACTTACGCCCGCTAGATGGCGGTCGCCACTCGCCCCGTGAAGCCTCCCACATCCACTAATTGAAGCTACACTTTGTAAGTTATAATCCTTTGTTTGTCAATTGCTACATTGCTTTTTATTTCTTGCAAAGCTTATGGTCTTATTGATCTCCGACTTTTTCTATTGTATTGTTGTTGTTTCTCAAGTGACTTTTCATTATTTACTTTCACATATAGCACTCTACTCTAATTTACAAACAAATATTATTAAAAAAGAAACATTCGGAAATATAGTAACAAAGTCGAAGAATCTAATTAACTTTAGTGAATAGGGACGTATATTTGATTAAACACCGAAATTCCTCAATAATCCCTGACTCATCATACTCACTTTGAAAAGAAAAAAAACCATATCGAATCCTCCGACATTGACATCCGTAACTAGATGCGTTGGAGCTACCGATTTAATTTTTAAAACTGCGCGTTCGTTATCAAAAAGCGGAGGCCGGGAGCCGTGTCGAGTGCTTTGTGTGGTTTAAATTAAATAGGAGCGATATACGACGCGTATGGGCCGAGTGTGAGTGCGACGGCGTGACTGAGGCCGAGGCCGAATCTGAGTCCGATATGAATGCGATAAAGTAATTTGGCCAAACCTGCCAGTCATCCCGTCCCAAGACACGCTTCGAGACTCCCTGGTGGGACTTGGGACCTAAGGAGATTTTACGCTACTGTCATCATTTTTGAGTGTAATCAATATTAATTAACTGGAAATTTCTTATTATAATTATATTTATATATATATATATATATATATATAAAAAAAAAGATATTTTTAAAATTTTTGCTCTTATAAAAATACGACAACGATATTATTCATTTTAACTATTTTCTGTTATTTTATTTACTTGTGATAATAACATTAATTGTAGTTAGGTTAACATATTTATATGAATATATGCTAAAATGCAGTAAAGAGAAAGAAGACAAATATCAAATATTTTCCTAGGATTTTATGAACTTTTTCTGTATATTATTGTACTTAATATAAAAAAGCTCAAATTTATTATGTACAATCCTAACCTAGTTTTTGTATGATATCACAAAATGTAATACTAGTGTCAGACACACAACCAGTTAAGCCATGGTTTATAAATGCAACTCGATGTACAAAAATCAAATTAATATCGTTGAAAGAATAGCTGCCGCGTTTTTATATCATTGTTTTATATGCGTTGAATATTCATCGACGTGGCATTGTCATTGTACGAATGAAATTGCTGGTGCGTTTATGGGGGTCCATGAAGGGGGAAACTCAATTTGTAACTACTTATTTAAAATATAAATATATCACGTTTTTTTTAATTTTTCAAATGGCTTTGTTATTATATAACGTCCTTTAGACAATTTTTTTAAGAATATTTGCTTTAGTTTAGTATTTATTTCTTTTTTCGTGTTCATTTATCATAATTGAAATAGAATATGGAAAAGTAGACTGGTATGCAGATATTTTACGGGTAGTGCAAGGGTTTGAAATCTCTACTGTTTTGATTAATAGTGAAGTAAACAACAAATCTTATTCGAAAGCTTTAATACCTAGCCTTTTCATATAACATTCTTTCATACAACCGAATTACACTCAAATGTATCATATTCAGAGAAGCTTTTAGAAGCTTTAATATTTTATCTTTATAATATGTACATTTAAAAATATTATATTAATGACAAATAAATATTTGTAAAAAAAAAAACGTAGTACCTATTTGCATTTTGAGAAAGGTATAAAATACAGATGTTTGTTACTTTTTATGTTTGTTTAGAATATTACCATTAACACATGAACTCTATTGGACTTGAGTCTCTATAATACAGGAAGCTCAATATTTTTAGTATAACTAAAATATTCGTTGTATGAGATTTAAATAGAAATTTGAACCTAAGTATAATGTGAAAAATAGTATATTTAATAACGTAACTACGAATGAAATTATAATATTTAAAAAAAATAATATATACTACTTCCTTTATATAAGAATTATTTCAAAACGCCTCGTTATTGAAATGAATAATGTATACAGAAGTACAAGCCTCATTAGTACCCGTGTACCTGTCAAAATAATTATATTTTGTTTGACTGGCAATGTAAGTATTGTAGTATTGTAACATACCTATATTTTGCTTTCTTATTCATCATCTTAGTATTGGGATAATCGTTTCACTTTTTTTAGAA
Source organism: Philaethria dido (assembly GCA_033558755.1). NCBI lineage: Eukaryota > Metazoa > Arthropoda > Insecta > Lepidoptera > Nymphalidae > Philaethria > Philaethria dido. The sequence goes on from JAKGSA010000783.1 coordinate 267,805, forward strand.
AAAATATTTATTAATATCCTAGATCTATATATAAAATTTAAACCATTACACAAGTAGATTGTAGGTAGCACTATGAAATAAAATTAAAAGTGCCTTTTTAAGAAATCTTTTCAAATATATATGAGACAAGTGCTTTACTAATTTAATTTCCAGTTCTGGTAATTAGACAACGGTGAGTTGTTGTTTTTAACCTCAGTTGACTAAATAATTCCTGTTTATGATGACACCTAATCCCATATGAATTAATGCGAGTTCCCTGAACGGTACTATCGGGAGGTGTTATTTCAGTTCCATCAGCGCGGCTGTTAAACAGAAATAGCACAGTAACACAAGTCACATTCGATTTAAATACACAAATTTTTGAAAACGTCTATTTATTTAAGCTAAAGCACGCGTCGTTCGTCAGTTTCTATTCAATTTGAACAATCTCTTCAGTCTACAATTTTGTTTTTGTTTAACGTCATTACAATATTTATTCGTTATTATTAAAGAATATTTTCTATACCCATAAGCGCAAAATTATTATACTACAATAATTGAATTATTATATCCTTTTTCCGGCTTTTTTTTTTAAGGCTTTAGGACGGGATATATAGATACGAGTAAACCGACGTAAAGTCGAGTTTCGGCAAACCGAAAACGAAAAAAAAAAAAGAACGTGTAATTATAGGTAATGATCAAGAAAGTGTAATAATACCTATAAGTAAGCACATCAGATCATAGAAATTAACGCAAATATTTTTTATTGAAATATTGTTTGTTTTTCAAAAGTCAATATTTTGAATGTAACAACTGATGAGATGTGAGTGGTGGTCGAGCAGTGTAGACGCGTTCATAAATTTGAATATTGAAGTGAGTTCTAATGGCGTCACTGTTTATTTTTACTGCACCCCTAGAGCTGTACGACCGAATGCAACGCCGAATTTATTTCCATGCATTTTAATATCTCCCTGTGAATAACTATTGCCAATTTCATGCGGTTTATTGCTGTCTCTGTAGATTCCAGTTCTCTCGTATTCATCGTTTTATTGGTCTAACTAATGGTTAAATGCGTTTTAATTCATATGAACGATATTGGCAGACGAAGCCTCCTAAGGTCGTCGGTATATCCAGTATAATTACTACGAAGTCGACGGAGCGATTATTTACAGTTATAATGGAAGGGTTAGGTTGGGTTAGATTATCTATGTAACGTTTGCCTAGCATGCATTTTTCTGTTGTATGAAGGGATTTCTTTAAGCAATTTGAAGGCCAAGAATGTCAAAATTAAGTTATTAAGCGTGGACGTTGATTGATACGTTGCAATGGGCACGCCTCACGGAAGCGCACGTAGCGTTTGCACGAAACACTTGAGTTACGTTGCGAGGCGCGTCGCGACGCGGGTCGCTGAACGAGAGCGCTCTACGCTGGCAGGCTTCCCTCTGCATTGATATGACTTAGCGCCTTATTACTATTTACTCGTCTCCACTTCGAAAGGGTTGTTATTGCAACTTGGATAATTTACACCGATTATTATGTAAGAATTAATATTGGCATGAAATTTAACGTTCATTACTGAATCATTTGTCGGAAGTGGCTTAATGTGTGCACTTATTGTAGGTTTAAAAAGTGTTAAGTCATAATTGTGTTACTGAATATCTTGTTTATAGGGTATATTTTATATATATATATAACAATATAGAAAATGCATTGAGGCAAATGTTAGGTGGTAGGAGGTTCGTCCTCCGACTGGCTCGCGACCACTATCATGTCAAAGACGAACCGCCAAATATCTAATGATGTGTTCCGGTTCGATGGCATGTAAGCCAGATTTTCCCCTTTCCCACCCATCCTTTCCCCAAAATGTGGTGGTTCTGATAGTGGACTACTACATTGTCCCCCCTTCCATCAGTATCATCTAGGTTGGCAACGCATCTACAACATCTCTGGTGTTGTAGATGTCTATGAGCGAAGGTAACCACTTACCATCAGGTGGTCCTTCTGCTCGTTTGCCGTCCGTTATCAATAAAAAAAAAAAAAAAAATTGGTACAATATTTATAAAGTAAAAATACCTAGTACTTAAACTAATCAATTAAGATTATTGTCTTTAAATCCATATTAAATGCAGAAAAAGTAAAGTAATATGTTGCTAATATAATATAATAAGCAGAGAAGACTCTAAGTGAAATAGGTCTGGTCGTAAAATATAAAAGTGTCCAGGGGCACTCTGTGACCGGACGCTCATATTTTGTTATTTTATTTATATTAAAAGTAATGGTTCACGCGCGGTATAATGCTCTAGACGGTTTTTTCACATTTTTCTCTTTTCCTTGTGTCGTATATTTTCACTTAAATGATAAAGTAATGCTTTCTTCTTTTTTGCTACTTATAAGTATCTATTATATGAGAAAACCTAGTTTATGATCATATATATTTGAATTTAATAATATTTTCGTTAGCAATTTCAGTAAATTAGAACAGCTAGTGAATCTGTTATTAACTTTTGTTGACTTTAAATACATATACATTTTTCCCCTTTCCCACCCATCCTTTCCCCAAAATGTGGTGGTTCCGATAGCGGACTACTACATTATCCTCCCCTTCCATCTATATCCTCTAAGTTGGCAACGCATACAACATCTCTGGTGTTGTAGAGGTTCATGGGCGAAGGGAACCACTTACCATCAGGGGGTCCTTCTGCTCGTTTGCCATCCGTTATTCATAAAAAAAAAAAAAAAAAATTAAGCATTTGCTTTGGCTATTTTTAATTAATTTATATAATGTTGTGTAACTTAGGAACGTACCATAAATACATCACATACTATTTCATGCTATCATAAACAAGACCTACAGACATGCTCGCTAGAAACTTTACATAGAAAAGCATTTATGTTCGGTCGCCAGAAGGCAGCCGCGTGTTAGCGGAACAATTGTGTCCTATAGAGCAGCCAATAGAGTTTAAGTCGGAATGTAGTTTTAAGCGCCAGTTACGGGCTGGCAATCTGGACGAGTACGGCTAGGTACTGTGGCGGCACAAGGGCGCATAGGAGGGCAGAGTGTAGCTAGTGTCGTCGGCTGCAAGAGCTAGATCGGCGCGGGCGGTGCGGATGTGTCGCGCGGCGTCCGCGGCGATGGTGGCGGCGGCGGCGGCGGCGGCTCTCTTCCGGGGAAGGCACTATCTCGGGTGCCGCGGGAGTCGGGCACCGCGCCACCCCCTCGTAAATAACGCGCGCTGGCGAGCCGGCGAAGCGCCCGTGCCAGATTCTACAGCTAGAAATAGTTAAACGCTCATAATTTCGCGCTGGTTAAGCTTATCTTTGTCTCGTATACGAAATTTCCCTGTATCGTCCCCTTCGCGCGTTTTCGTGGACATATTTTATTTGCTGCAGTGGAACGTTCTGTCGCGTCCGGGGCCAAAGTTATAATTGTCGTTCGACATACCTACCATTGCAGCTTCTGCATAAAGTTGCCCGACGACGTTTACATTGTTGAAATAACTTTGTCTGGTTAATGTTTCAAGTTTCCTACTTCCTTATGTGAATTTTAATAAGAATTTGGCAAAGCACTTTATTTAGAAAATATTGTTAATTGAGAATTGAATTGAAGAGTTTGCTTCCAAATTAGCAGATAGTTTCAGTAAAAAGTAAGCAACGTGTATAAATATTTGCGCTTACTGTTAGTCTAAGCTTCAGAATTTAGTCTTGTAACATATATAGATATAAGTAGCTATATATATGCATAGTAATTAAAATGTAAAGACAGACAGGAACATGGGTATGTGTTACTTTAGCTAAGCAGCAGACACTGTAGTCTTCAAAGACAAACTTATGCATAAACCTCAGGCTCAACTTTTCATGTAGATATACTGAAAAGGCATTCGAATGGAGCGCGATAGTGGTGGTGGGTGGGGGGTGTTAAGCTGGTATCATCCGGTCTTATCGCGGTGTGGTGGTTTCATAATAATTTTAATACTCAAGCGCCGTATACTTTTACAAGCTTTTCAAGTTTTCACGTCTCTAAGTGAGCGATGTCAACCTGCGTCAGTGTAAGCGATTTATTTTGAAGATTTAACTATAATGTCCTATTTTAAGGACCTTCCGTTTTATACATATGGGGTAAAACATTAACTATTTAAAATTCTGTAGGTGCAAGCAAACAATACATTAGTTAGGACGCACCATTAATTTTTTACTAAGTATTCTAATTTCCAAATTAAATTCTTATTTTTTTTATTACCTGTTGTACTCAGATCAAACTAACCTAGATATCTCACAAGAGATCTGATGTCTAATAAATAACTAACAAAGGAAATCTTTATTACCGTATGGTGAGTGTATAAAACCATATTTATACACTAAGGCGATATCTTAAGTGCCAAATATTTCTTACGTCATTCAATTTACCTTAACCATTAACTACCAACGAATATCATTATACGAGATCTGCTAATTCGCGAAAATGGATATAATAAATGGCAGGCGTAATAGAGGTACTTCTGTGTAACATTAATAGAGCAGGTGGGGTGGGAGATGGGGGTTTGTTCTAACGAGCGTTTTTATCCAAGACGGATGATGAATGAGTCCACTTCCGCTGTAGCTTCTAGTATTTATGAACGTTTTCACTGTAACTGAAATAAAGTGTACTATTTGCTTGTATAATAATTTATTATAACACATTGATGATTCGTTTTACATTAATTACTAGTGCATTCTATTACTGTTTTATAGGACCTATATATCCTTACTAATATTATAAATGCGAAAGTAACTCTGTCTGTCTGTCTGTCTGTTACGCTTTCACGCCTAAACCACTGAACCGATTTTGATGAAATTCGGTATGAAGATAGAACTAAACTTGGGAAAGGACATAGGATACTTTTTGTCGCGAAAAAAATGATAGAGGGCATTGAAATAGGGGATGAAAGTTTGTATGGAAGTTCCTTATTGTCAAACATAAAATCATGTAAAATTGTTTAACTGTTTACAACTTTCACACATAAACCACTTAACCAATTTTGACAAATAGTCTAGACCTTGGGAAAGACTATGGGATACTCTTTATCATATCGCGCGATATAACCGAATTTCACGCGGGCGAAGCCGCGGGCGGAAAGCTAGTAGGACTATAAATATATAGACGTCATAATAATAACAATAGTAACTGGCGTTATTTTTGGCGGACAAATCTGATTGAATACGATGACTGAATGTTCAAATAGTATGTTATTTTTAATTTTATAAAATATACGCTTCCTTATTTTGGTAACGCAAGATGATGGTTCGATTTTACCACTCTACTCAATCCTACATACCTACTTTACAAAATGTGGTAAAAATGGGCAGATTTTAAATTAAAGTAAAAACCATATCATCTGTTTAAGTATCATTGTCGTAGTTTTTAAAAACGATGAGATACGTAAAACAGTTTTGTATATTTTTATAAAAATAATACCCCTTAGGTATTTATCTAAATTAAGGTCCCTTTTAACAGCCAATTACTGATTTGTTAAATATTTAGCTAAATAAAGTAAAAGATAATATTATTGTATATATAGAGGTTTATTTATCTACCCGCATAGTTAATTGTAATTAGTGGAATTAATTAATCATAGATCGGGCGCGCAAGTATGATATCACATGCAATTCGTATTAGAAAAGAAACTAAATATTTATAAGAAAATAAAATGACATAATTGTTTGAATAATGCACCGTTAATGATGAGGGACAATGGACACGTCTAATCAACATGGGGTGCTCACCCTGCTCTTTATTAGACCTTCATTTTTGCTATTATTTAGACATACCTACTGTTTCTAAATATTTTATTTTTATTGATATATTTCTAACATCATTCTAACAATTCTTTAACTGATGTAAAAGCTATTTATAATTATTTCTATAGCAGTCTATAAATATTACTAGGGTTTATGCAAATGAAAATTCGATCACGACTAAGAACTAGTACTTACGAATGGGAGTCGCATGGTACGTGAGGCAAAACAGCTAATTACAATATATATTGAAGTTCTAATCGACAATTTGATCAGTAATATATTAACATGCGCCGGACATTTGCGTGTAATATTTAGATGGATGGTATAACGAAGTTTGAGTCAACGAACAACAACGATAGCTCGGTACTAAATGGTTAATTGAATTTATATCCACGTCTTTAAATGAATATGAGTAGAGCGCTGACTGTTTCATGCCTAATGATGTCTGATTAAGTATTCATTACGCCTCTGTCGAACGGTGAGAACCTCGTAACATAAATTTTGCGTATTATTTACGTTGACAAGCTTGCATTATGATATTATAATGCTATAGTTGATATGCGGGACGCGCGCTGGCGACTACGAGACGTGGTCATCGCGGTCGACACGTAAAATTACATTGTAAACACGGTCGGAGCACCATACGAACAAGCACAGTTCCCATGGATCAAGTAGGTTGCGGTGACGATGACATTCCACCTACGCGGATACATGGGGGAAATTTAGAGCCACAATCTTGTAGCTTCTCAATTGACTCTTACCCGTAATTATAATCTTTATTATCTAGACCAATTTGTCTCTCCTCACACATAATTGGATAATGTATCTACACAAATAGTATTTATTGATATCATCGGCTCTATGGATTCCATATAAGCGGAGTAAAATACTATTGGAACAAATTAATTGTAGGTACTATCGAGTGGAGGATGCAATTTAACTGGAGTTTAGGCAATAAATTGTATAACACCGTAAGCTAGTATCGCAGAAGGTAGTGTTGTATTGGCAGTTGCTTATATATATGTTGGCAAATTGAAATGGCTACTACTCGTAGATGTCTGAGAAAATTAAAAGGATACCAACAACTAAATAACTTCTTAAGATAAAATCAAAACAATCCAAAAAAGTTTATTACTATTCTATTTCTAATTATGGTAACTGCCTATTTATTTCATTTTTTTTTTTTTTTATTGATAACGGACGGCAAACGAGCAGAAGGACCAATAAGGTAAGTGGTTACCTTCGCCCATAGACATCTACAACACCAGAGATGTTGTAGATGCGTTGCCAACCTAGAGGATACTGATGGAAGGGGGGACAATGTAGTAGTCCACTATCAGAACCACCACATTTTGGCGAAAGGATGAGTGGGAAAGGGGAAAATCTGGCTTACATGCCATCGAACCGGAACACATCATTAGATATTTGGCGGTTCGTCTTTGACATGATAGTGGTCGCGAGCCAGTCGGAGGACGAACCTCCTACCACCTAACAAAAATATATATAAAGAAATATTTAATGCAAAAGACACATACAGGTATATGTGTTTTTTGCATTAAATATTTCTTTATATTAAAGGTGTAACAAATGAAAACAGCAAAGAAAAACTTATTACTTACTTATTTACAATTGTATATTTGCATATTAAATTAAATAAAGCTACTCATTAAGGTATAATAAAAAATTAAAATTGAAAGTCAAATAAGAGGAAATTTAAATTATTTTAGTATTCCAACTTTTTAACCACAGTTCGTAAGCGATGGCAAGCAACGATAGTAAAGTAACCGACATTTCACCAAAATATTTAAAATTTAAATGTGGTAAATTCTATAAGCCCAAGAATGTTCGTAAATATACTACAAAGATACAGTGCTACTGTGCAAAGTACTACATATTATATAAAAAAAACTATGATAAGACCAATACACATGTTTAAACCATGTGCATTTTCTTGCATGATACTGTTGAATAGAAAGATTTGAAAACAAAAATTTATACTTTCCTACTTCAATTTAGATTTTAAAATCGGGTAAATAGATAACTCAACCTTTTGAACCTGCAACCCGCATACCCGGGGGTATATAAGGAAATACTAGTTGGGGCACGTTTTATGAGATAAAAATTAAAAATTTACCGCAATGCACGCTATATAATTAACTTTTTAAATATATTTTTATAAAACCTAATTCGATAGTTTAAGAAATGAGTAATAAATAATCTTTTCTACATTCATGATGTGGTTTGAACGTTCATATACATATATTTAGATATTCGTTTATAACAAAAAATAAGCAATAACCTAATTGCTAATGTTCTATGCAGAGTCATATGATGTGCTAGTTTCAGGATAGATTCGCACTAGTCGAAATAAAGCGAGCCAATCAATATTAACACGCCGCAAACAGCGTAAATTGTTGCCTAATGCTGTACACACACACACTCATGTCTACGTCCACGAGGAAGTGGGTACACTAGCCAGGATGTTCTTATTTAGTGATTATGATATAAATTACTTTTTTTTTTAATAAGGAATTAACTTTTGTTGAAATGTTGTATTTTTATAAAATACATTTTTTTATTTTTATTTTTATTTATTTTTATTTTTGTTTGGTGGTAGGAGGTTCGTCCTCCGTCTGGCTCGTGACCACTATCATGTCAAAGACGAACCGCCAAATATCTTATGATGTGTTCCGGTTCGATGGCATGTAAGCCAGGTTTTCCCCTTTCCCACCCATCCTTTCCCCAAAATGTGGTGGTTCATCATCTGTATCCTCTAGGTTGGCAACGCATCTAGTACATCTCTTGTGTTGTAGATGTTCATGG
>JAKGSA010000783.1:276485-303518 GCA_033558755.1 Philaethria dido
TCTAACGCGTGTTATATTTATATAAGAAATGTGCGCCCACAGACACGGGCATCCCTGCTGTATACTGTCACGCACACTAGATAGCGCCCGGCCTGTAATAACTCGGAACCACAATAAATCAATGTGATTAATGTCATTAAGCACTGTGTGCCGGCCTCTCTATATTCCGTCAATATGCACTGTTTTACGACATGCCGCGCCACGATAATTAGTCAGCTTTGTTAGGCCCATCCATGAATATTGTTTGAATCGAAACTAACTACATAGAAATTATACAAGTTAAAATAAAAACACTATATGGCCATCTGTGGACATCGCTGTATTTTAAGTCGCTTGGAAAAGTTTATAAAAAATTAATCGTGACAAGTTAGGTAAGATCAAAGGGAGTTTATAATAGAACATTCATAAACACGTCAATAGTGCAAAAATAATCTCTGTTTTTTCTCAAGCTGTAGATAAAAATTGAAAATGCAATCACCATTCTGATTGGTAGCACGGATCAGTCAAATTCTACATTAGGTACGTTTGTTATACGTCTTTTTGATGGATGGAAGGTAATTAAAGCGCCTATAAACAGCATCGCAAATCATGAGAATGGCAAGGACAGCGTGTGCACTAGTTGACATCGTTATCATCGCCTCTAATCTCTATTGTTGGTTTGATCTCGAAATCGAGCGCCGTACTCTTGTATCGGATGCAACTCAGCTATTTCATACTTTATTTCAATTCATACTTACGGCAGATACTTCATTCGTGAAACGTGAGTATATGTATTACAATCGCGGTCTATTCAAATTGCTGATGACAAAATATTGATAGGTATACGTTATAGACAATATATGACAGCGATTATTTCCTGATATATATTACTATAATATTTTAATAATATTTTCGCAAATATTTGCTTATTATATTAAAATTCTAAAATAATGGAGTCCTGTAGTAGATATAAATAGAATGGTCGTCTAATTCTCGCTTGCACGGGACAAGCGGTTGCCATTGTGGGAGTGTGGATGCCGATGACCATTTCGGTTGCACGGCAGCGCCACAAAGTTTGCAATCAAATAAATATTTCGGCACAATTAAGAAAACGCCAGAGAGTGTAGCACTCGTGACACACGGACAACAGGCTGCTATGGAGTATCTAGCTGTGAGAAAACTTAGAACATTAGAAAATTTTATATACATATAACAAAAATAAGGTATATTAATTGGAAGTTCAAGGTTCTGTTCAATTATTAAAACTAAGTGGTCTTGTGTTTCCTTTACGTATATTGTGTATGTTTAATACGTTTCAACGAGACATACCAGCTGGCTCTGTCCAATGTTCACATTGAAATGAAAATGAATAACACAAATAGCGCAGAAAAGGCTGGCAATAATTTTAATAATTGTTTAGTGCCATGCCACTTCTCCATGTATGCCCGTGTGCGTGCTCTGCGCTCTGCCCACATCCGCTGAAGTATTTTGTTTATTGCTAATGCGATTTTATTTTTTATTGCTTTTTATTTATCTTTATTCAGCGATTGCAGTTTATTGTATTAAAATAAATAAGAATTCTTGACTTTTTAATTTTATTCGAGGCAATGTACAAGACAGCGCCGCGAGGAGAGAAAGAAATAAATTTTAATAAGCGTTTCTTTTTTAAGGCGTGATTCTTCAGTTAAAAGCGATTTATTTTTTATATAAACTTGAAGATAAACCGTATTCATTAGAGATCGACTCGAAAGGGACGAAAATAAAAATAAACATCCGCGAGTTAGTGTCGTCGAGTTATTGTCGTTAATCAGCGCTGACGCGATTGGTCGGTCGGTGCCTATTAATGAAAAATGTATAATTGTTAATTGCTTCTTTTGACTCTTGTCATTTATGGTAATGTTAAAAAGTTACTAAAATTTTGGTCTTTTTTTCTTAAAGGTAGGCATTAAAGCGGGTATTTTCACATTAATATGTAAATAATATGTGTCATAAGCGTGAGCTGGTATCTATTTATGTTGCCATGTGGGTCGTACTCATTGCGCACTCATTTGAATTCAATGAGCGATCACAGGTAGGTTATTACTTGGGACGCGTACAAACGTGTGTTATGTAGAAACTTCATTTTCCCATATTAGGTGCCTGATTACTTTATATTTACAGGGAATGAAGAGGTCATTCAAATAGTTAAAATGCTTGTTATACCGATGTTAAATGATGAACAAATGAGTTCAGGACTTCATATTGATATTTTTGCACAAAGTAGGACTAATTAATATTTTTCTTTAAAAATTTGTTAAAATTACGTTAAAAGGTATATATTCAAATACGAAAATTAAAGATGACTAGCACCCTTAAGTCATGTTATTCAAACATTTAAGTCATTTTTTTTTTGTTTAATATTTTCTTCAATTTAATATTAAAAAAAGTTTATTTATTCATATGCCAATCAATTACGTTCCCGTTTTCATTAGCGATTAATTTTACGAATTGATTTACGTTGACAGTATCCAATTCTGTCGCATTCGGCGGAAGTACATAAATAATGTTTATCGATCGATCATCGCCAAGGAACAGTGACGTAGACGTTAGATTTATATTACCATCATTGTCAGCCGTAAACTAGATCTCCATAAAAAGAAACATTTCCTATTTAAAATTTATATCAAAGACAATAGTGGACAAAAACTCGGCGCCCGATCGCGAAGCCGGCCGGCTGAGCCACGGCGCCAACTGCCAAATCTCTATCGGCCGCGCGTAAATTACGCCTTTTTACCTGGATTCCTGTTTTGACATATTTAAGGCATTAGTAATAATTATGAGTGCACGTCCGACCCGGTAAGTGAGCGCCAGTGAGTTTTGACACTATCTTAATGACAAACGTCGAGTGACAATAAATATTGAATCGTTATCAGTACCTATCCATGTTTGCGTCACCCGAGTTAGTGTTCTAAAATAGACCCCCCAAATATTCTCCACTAAAGGCGTTTAGCATTGAAACTTTCAGCATTTGTAAAGTAGTGTAACATAGAAATATGAATAGAGGTTAGGCGAATATTGGGGTGAGCGTGAAGGTCGGGATGGTCGCACATCTGCTGCAGTTGTCCTCCCACACAGTACCGTTTAGTTAACAAGTCGCAATAGTTTTAATTGCAACCCGATATTTGTTCCTATATATCATTGTCACTATAATATTGTAAGGTTTCTATGCCATTGTAATACAATAACATTTCAATGATAATTATATTTTTTTACGTACCTACCTACTAACTACTTTTTCTATAACATTAAAAGTATAGTTATTGTTTATAACTTATCATAATATATCTATATTCAAATAGAAAAAGAAAATAATGATCTTAGCGAAACCAAATGATAATATAAGAGTATACATATGTAAATATCTAATAGATAATATGAACACACAATTAACAAAACAATAAAGTATTGGAAGTGATCTTTATTCATTTATTTAGTATATGCATGCTATCATAATTAAGAATTTAACATGCGAGCCGTATACAATTAATATTCGCCTCAATTAAACATTGCGGCTGTAGAAGCAGAATAAAATAAAAAAATAACCAAATACCCGCTATCCGAAAAACCGATCATGTGTTTCGGGTGGTATGAATAAATCAGATATAGCGACGCGACTGGCGTAGGCGCCCGGGGAGCGAGGGGTGAACTTATCCTGGATGTATAAAACATTTCAAAGAGCCAACTGAAAGAGTCACGCGTAAATATTAAAAGTTACGATCGCTCATTGAATCATTAGAGTGCGCCTTTTGTTTATAACCGTTCGTAGAGTTGTCACAAGCGGCAGATAACATCGGTCCCAGCCTTGCTCCTAATTATTTATGTGAATTTTGACAGAGCCACAGTAGTATTGGGTTGCAGCAAAACTAGTATAAATTATAGCAAAAGATAGATAGCGTACGAACATAAATAACTGGTCATCAAATTAAGACAAAAGGTAGTGTCGATAAGGCGTGCGATTAGGACACACCTCATTGTTCTTTCCAGTGCATTTCTGACGTGGATTATATTTTTCCTGTTTTTACGACGTTCTGTGATTGTTGTTGGCCATACCTATGGGTTCTTTTTATTACTTTGTGGATTTTGATAATTTTATTACGTTTCTTATTTATACATATAACATAATGGAGTAATAAAGGTTTCTTGTTTGTGATATGGTGGTAATTATTATTTTTTGTTTAGTGAGCTGTATATCAGACTGTCGAATTTTATGAATTATATACATTTTTTTGCCTAATAGAGATTTCAAAAATGTATGTATAGGTAATGTGAAATTTAGATTCTTCGTAATACGTCTCGAAATGAAATCTTAAAATAGTTACTATAGCCCAAGTTATCAAAAACAATATTACAAAAGTGGTCATATATAATATTATTCTGATAATACCATAGCAAATAAGCAAGATATTGGCAACTGGCGGAAATAACATTTATACGAATTTATACTTAATAGGCTTTCCAGACGAGGGTGAGTGAAATACAGTTAATGATAAATCCACAAATGAGATTTGCTGGAAGGCCGCCACTCCAAACCAATGTGCTATTGTCGCCGGACACTCACCTTACATTACACAGATCATCGAAATATTTGACAGCGTTTGGTTTATACAGCGTGTAGAAATTTAGATATGCTACCACAACTAATGGCCTCTAGCTTTGATTTTAAAATAAAACAGTAAAAGGTTTTCAACGATTTACTTACATTTTTTGTGTATGTTATCCAAGTCATTTATATAAACGTTTAAATTAAGTCAAATCCTAAATAGTGTTAGCCAGGTGTAGCAGAATCTAGCATTCTCAACTTACTCGATAGTGGATATCAAAATATAACTGTTAAGTGCATTTTTTATGAGTGACATGACACTATGATATTGAAACAGCCTGTAGAGTGTAGTGATATAGGTGGTGAACTCCAGATGGACGCAGGTCAGCAGCTGCGTGGTAATTAAGAGGTGGCTGAAAGTGGCATGCGCCGGCGCACAATGCGGTTCAATTGAATGAGAATAATCTTTGCACCCACGCATCTTTTGTGTGTGGGTGGACTGCTGACCAATTGCTATATGACATAAACTTTGCTCTACTTAAGCCTTTTGCTCTACTTTTGCCTTGAAATACAAAGTGGTATTTAGTACGTATTAGGAAGAATAATAGCTTTAGAACCAATAAAGTTTCTAAAAAAAATATTGGTCACACAGTTTTTGACCTAAGATAAAAAGTTTAGTAAAGTAATAAATTAAGAAATTTAAGCACGATGTATGTACTACAATTATTTGTAATAAATTTAAAAAACCGTGATTATATCCATAAAAATGTTATTACCCAGTCAATATCACTATCTCTAAATATTTATGTAGAGCATAATGCATGGCATTGGCAACAGTTTGATGGTCGATATAATTGTAAAAATTGCCTTAATGATAAATTGGTAATGGCTGCCAATAGCCACAGGGGTAGAGTTCGAGATAGAATACAATCTACAGTCATAACGTCCTTCAATTACAATGGCACGTTCTCTATGATTTATCTCTTAATTCTGCACCGTTATCTATATTTAAACTGTAACTAACGTTTATTTATTAACTTTATTATTTCATTTGTTCTGTAAAAAAATACTATTGATTTTAATATTAAATTATTTATACTGGAAGTTTTATGAGTACCTGTCATAGCGCAGAGACACAAGCGTGCGATTTTAAACACGACTGGTTGTAGATTCGATTCCCACTCCAGGAAATGAACATATTAAATTATATTTAGTATTTTCATTTCCTCGCTCTGGTAACAAGGTAAAACGCGGCGTTGAGCTCTGCCACTAAGCACGCAATACTCCAAATTCGGCGGAATGTGGGGAAAGGAAATGTTAAAAGAGAACTGAGTGTCTTAACACTAGGTTCTCTGGTTCCTTCTGCCTACCTTGCTATACGCAGGATACAGCGTGAAGCTAAAACAAAAAAAAAACGAATCACCCGCAAATAGCAGGGTTGCTTACCCTGAGACAACTTAGTGTTAACCCTCCGGTCTTCGCTCTCTCATCAGTTATGACTACTTATGTTTTGATTATTCCCTAGAGTTCTATTCATACTCACAATCATCACGTTTCCAGTTATACTTAGTCCTACTGGGCTACAATGATCTCTATAATGGCCTTAACCTTTATCTAGATCTAGGTAACAAATCTTTAGATTCGAGAAATAAATGTTTATCAATAATAGTTTGTATTGAATTAATAGAATGCTTTTCATAGTATTCATTAATTTAATAATGGTTGTTAATAAATAATGGTTGTGTTCATATAAATTTTAAAGACTGATAATTAAAAGAAGTTTTATAATTTTAAAACATTATTTAGGTTTATTAAGTATTATATATTCCACTATCCCTTGTTACTCGAGTCAAACTATTCTGAAATAAGCATTGACCTTGAGAAATACTCCACACTTGTATTTGGTTGGTACAGATGCTTGTAAACAAATAACCGAGAAAGCAGGTAAACACAACATAGCGGGATATCCAGTCGCGGATGTGATGGGCGACGATAGTCGAAACTATTGTCAATACAACCTGTACAGAAAACTAACAGAGGTTTCCTCGTCGAAACGACTGTTTTACTGTTTTTATGAGATGTCAGGGTTTGTCAACATTTGGTACTTTAATATTTTATGAAGCAGAAGAAATTATTGTTTAAAATAATTTTTAATTTATATAATTTTAAATAACCCTACATTTAATCTATCCTCTTAGTTTTGGCCTGTTGCGTGTTGTTTTTTTATTATAATTTAAATTTCAATACATATATCTTTACTTGTTTTTTTTATTGTTATATTGAATATACTAAACAATTAAAGCATTCTAAATTATTCATTTGCAACCCTTTACATTATCAGTTAATACATATAAAAACGATACTCTGAGATATTAATCCAAAATAACAATGGAATGTAACAAAATTTTTAATATTTCTAGAGTTTTGTGACATAGGATTTAAAAATCACTTAGTGTAAGTACCAAATATGAATAATTAAAATAAGTGTACCTGCACTGAAACTTATACTTTACTTTTTTCGCACCTACTCGTACGTATTTTTTATAAGAAAAATACATTTTTATTTCGAATCGGAAAAAAAATTGTGCAGGATTTCTGAAACCGCCGCAAGCGTATGGGTTGTCGTCGCTCTATTGATATCAATATAGGGGAGAACTTTAATATTGAAGCTATTTATTGTAAATCGCTTCCTTGCCCTTTTGTAATAAAATAATATTATCTATCTGTTTTTGCAGTTTGTCATTCCAAGAAGACAGAAAAAATGATCACATTAAAGCAATATCATATTTCAGATTTTCCATATGTTACGAAATAATATTGACATTTTTGACAATGTTCTAAGATGTCTTTTTAGTCAATTGTTTCTTTGATCCAACGTATTTGGTTGGTCAAAAGTTAGTTACGAGTATACCGAGAACGCGACTGTAAGCGCAACATGTTGTGGGTTCGATTCCCACTCGAGGAAATCAAAATATTACAATAATTTTTAGTGTTTTCATTTCCTGGCTGTGATAACAAGGCAACGTGAAAGCATAAAGTAGGTAGCGGAAATGTTAAAAGAGAACGAAGTGTCTTAATACCAGATTCTCTGTTTATCTCTACTCTGCTATATGCGTGATACAGCGTGAAGTAAAAAAAGTATTTCTTTCGCATCAACATTTTGGGTGGAGTTGTTGATACAAATATTAAGCAGTTAGTAGTAAAGTATTGGTATAAGTATGATAATATCAAGGGAAGTAAGCATAGACAGTAAGCAGACGTTCCCCGCAGTGACAATGCAAACGCGAGGGGGACCTTGTTTGCAGTCGCGGTATGAATAAAGATATTCCCGTTATTTGTAGTACAGATGTCATGTAATTTTATTGTAACACGAAATATTTAGAGTAAACAAGCAGGGAGATTCTGTTGGGATGCGATAACATCTCATAGTTTCAATGCACTTTGTGTATACGCTACCTAATAAAATATATTTTCATATCACTACAAAGAATGTTCCATAATAAGGGATTTGTAATTTTTTACGGCACTATAATGGAGATTATCCCCGATTTTTATATAGTGGTAATAATTTTGTAAGGCAAAACTAGGGCACGGTCGATATCCACAATACCGTTACAATTCTATAAACTATTAGAGATATTGTGAGGTTTCTTGGCATCTATAGCAAGTACCACAGTTATAAAAGAACTTTTTAAATTAAAAAATATTAATCATTTAAAAAAGATTGGGTGATGGATTTGAACCAGTTACAATAACGCATGCATGCTCAAGAAGTCTTTATTATTATTTTCTGTTATTTGTTTTTGTTATAACTAATAACCCCATTGATATGTAAAATACAAGTTACCTTAGCAACGTGCCAATATGTCACTATACGTAAGTTATGTGAAACGTATGGTAGTGTGATTAACATTTATTTTATTAATTAAGTTAAACAAATATATGCATTTTTGATATATTATTATAAAAAATACTGGTTTTCTGCACGTCTCAATAAAATTTCATAGTTCCGTCCGGTTAATTTTCATAACAAGGAATCCAAAGATTTTCCTCATGTTTTAATATTATGATAAAGTCAACAAATCATTTTTTATTATTTGAATGAAATACCAATTAGCGTTATTATAAATTTGTTTTATTTTGTAACTAAAATCGTTCGATCCGTTCCCAATACATTTATAATATATTTAATTAAATCACGTCAGTCATAGGGAATCTGGACAAGCCCAACGAACATGAGCCCTCCATTAAATGATAATCCCTCCAATTTATCGGCAAAGCAAAAAATATACGGCATTGTGTTGTGAGTTGTCGAACATGAAAATTATTTTATATAAACACATTGAATATTCTCGGGTCGCGACCTCCCCGGCGGCCGCGCTCGCAGATTATTCCCGCTCTTCCCCACTCGTCATCGGATGACATATTTTTTTAAAATGGGGTGACGGGTAATGGAATAATAATAAACTGGAATTTACTTTTTGGTCATCAGACTGAATTAAAAACAGAAAGGGGTGTGAACATATTGGTTTTTGTTATACGTTTCTCATTGTCGTCTAACGGACCAATACTGAGTAATCAAACGTTGGATGAAATGAAATGGAGTTCAGACTGAAGTATTTATCGCATGTTTGACAGCAATAACAGGGTTCGCCATGCATTAGAGCCACCATATGTCGGTCATATCAAATTTATTTCTATTATTTTATTGGCTTGCGCGCCGATGATTGCCTTCATTACCTTTATAGATTGTCACAAAGAGAATTCTTTATGGTCACCGATAACTTGATGACTTTTACAAAGTGAATAAAGCAATAATAATAGTAATAAATCGTTACACGCTATCGTCAACAACCTATTAGGTATTTCAAATATTCTATTTTGCTATTAGTTCATCCATGGAAAGGTCCTACCCCTTATCCAAACGTACTCTTTTAGATTCATTCTATGCAAATTATATATAATTTTGTAGCAATATTCGAACTATGTTTTGTACGTCAAAAGAAATTCTTAGCGATGAATGTGGAGACAACATTTGTAAACGTATTAGTCGAGGACAATGGCAACATGAGCAGAATGGGCTTAAAATCATCCATTTAAATAACGTTTTTAAATAAATACGCGTAGATAATAGGAACAATGCAATATTTTGTCAACTGCCGGCTCCGGCCACGAAGAGTTCACTACTGCGTGAAGCGGAAAATCCTCGGGACATTCGAGGACATTTTTTGTGGGTTAATATCTGCACGATATTGTCAACCGGCTATTTAATACATCATGCAACACAATACTTTAAATGTGACTAGATTTGTGCAAAATTTAAAATTTTTACGCTCAGTGAGTTTCTTTGAATTTATTGGATTAATTTGTTCCATTGCTAGTACAACTTGATGGATGTTATTTAAAATGTATCTATTATATTTTATATGACCTAAAAGTACATATAAAAAAATTATTGAATAAATCAATGAAGTATAGTCCACATGATTATTTTATCTTCAGCGCATACCACAATTTTTTTTGACAAGTACATACCTGTATGTCTATATAATATGTATGAAATTTTTATTAAAGTAGGAAAAGGGCGGAACAAGTGTATAAGTTATACGCTATTTTTATAATTACGTGGAGCATTGTATTTATACGAAGAAATTTCCTACCCTCTTGTGTTTGCCGCAATACATTGAATAGCTTTTCTGAACACCGACACCAGTAATTCTCTATTCACAAGCAATAAAACAAGATATGACAAAATATCGGGTTTCATAAAGCTTTGGTTTCGTGATATATAATATTATATTTAAAGGACATTATGCTTTTTGTCTGTCATTTTATGCCTTTGGATACCATTTACGTCGTTGCATACTACACAGCATTTCTTTTTATATCTTATTGTTTTCGATGTGAAAATTTTCAATTGTGCGTTTTTTCGGTGCGGTAGTATTTTTTATATCTATACTTTTTATTTTTTTCTTCAATTAAATTAACTACTTTTAAACAAATAAGCTGTAATCTTACTTTTTAAAAAGAATATAAATTGTTTATCGTAAATTTATTAAATATTTTTTTAATTAAAATAGTTCAATTTTTAATATGCGTCATAATTTTTTTTAAGCCGTAAAATACATTCAATTGTAATAAAAAAAAAATTTATGACCTATTTATGAATTTCATGATTACATACAAATAGTAAAGGTAATGGATAATTTCATCTATAATGATCCTAATAAATGCTTATAAAAAATCAAGCATATTTTATAACGTCATAAAAAGCAATAGAACACAATTCTTAGGTGCCTAGTGCCTATTGTTAAATAGGAAATTACTCAGTCATATTGATAGACGAGGAACAATCTTGTAATGATAGTTTTTTGTAAGCATAAAAATCTAGTAATGAAATGTAGAATATTTTTCATATTATCTAGAGGTTGCAATTAATTCTTTTTACATTTTTTTTTATTTTGCCATATATTATAGGCTTAGTGTTGATCTCTTCACACTTTATCCCTCTGAATAAGTTAGTTTGAGTTAGCCTAGTGACTAGACACTCCGTTCACCCAGAAATCTAGACACTGCGTGTTAAGTAGCGGAACCCAACGTCGCGCTTTGTATTACCAGAGGGGAAAAATGAAAATAATTAAAATATAATTAATTATTATCTCGAGTGGATATCGAACTCACAACCAATTGCCTTTACACTACCCTACTGTGCCTCGACAGCCTCTGATCATTACCTCTGGCCTTTGATCTCTTATTATAAATGTAATATCCTAAGTTTGTTTAATAATATAAATAAACATATTTTTCTTAATTAAGTAGTAAAAAAGTACGAAAAACCTGTATAGATACCCATTCTTTTTATATAAATTTTGATGGCGCCGCCGTTGTATAATCGCCTAAAGTTAAGTTTTATTACGACAATAAGATTATCGCTAACTCATTTAGATTTTTTATTGTTCTTGCTTTTATATCTACAGTTTATATGAGGCTCATCCGGAATCAATTTAGAAAAAAAAGTTTATTATTACAATGAACACGAATTTTTAATCATTGAACAACTAAATAGAAATAATGCAACAATATAGTTCTATGAAAAGTTTAAATTGTCATGGTTTTGGTTATTGTTATGGTTTTACTCTTGCTTTCTTACTTAGTTTATTAATATAATTATCAAGGCTAATCAAGAACTTATACAGAATTCCTCGTGATTGGTAATCACAGAGAAGGAACTCCTGAGCAATCCATGGATTCACCGTGCGGATACCGGGCCCATCGCAATGTAGTGAGAGGAGTTTGGAGAGTGCCTGGTACTTACGACCCAAGTGTAGTTTTAAGGGGCTCCTTTAAAATGCACATTAACGTTCATCTCCAATGTCCACGCTCCTCTCTCTACCTAACCAAATTTGAAAAGATCCTACTAATGCCCTCGAAATACGTGCTAGAAATAAACTAATAATAGTTCTAGAACCAATATATGTACTAAAATATGTTATCAAATCCGAATGGAGTATCCGAATTCCATATTCTTCAGTTTCCTTATAAATAGTATAGATAAAGCGTCTTACTCGGAGGCTAAGCTGAGTCAGCCACTAGTATTGAATAACTAGATATCCAACTTAAAAATAAAGTAAGCTTTTGCGTATTAGGTAGTGTTAAGCGTCATGATAGTTAAAGCGTATGAAATCTTTACATAATGTGACGAGGCGAAAGAAGTATGCAGGGACCGTAACGTTTGGCGCTCCGTCCTCTCTGACTACCCCGTTAGAGATAAAGCGGGAAGCTAAGTAAGTAAATAAATCTCTATTTATATTATTTTCCCAAACAACATAGGTAGAGATTTATTGATATGTATTTTAATAATTGTGTATTTCCAAATTATTTCCGGCATATCTTCGCTCTGACAAATTTTAATATAAAATACGGGAACAGCTTAAGAAGCATCTATTGCGTTTTTAATTTTTTATTTTTTTTTTATATCTTCAGCGCACGCCACAATTTCCAGTAATATATTCATACTAAAAAGTATGAATAGTTTTATTAAAGTAAGAAAAAGGGCGGAGATTGTATAAAATATTGGCCTTTACTTAATAGCTGTTTAATTTAGGCAGAATATTAGGTACTTTTGCGTATTTTGTTACAAGATAGAGATCTAATGATTCGTATACTCGTGCTTCTAAGGTATTTAATAGTTTGTAGATTTAAATAGATAGGGAATCTTATCTATATTATTATCTTTTAAATATGTGATTACCAAAATCTGAAATATGTGTATTTAATTGCTGTATCATTTGTACCGCATATACTAGATAAGGTGTACCCATCTGCAAATCCCACTAAAAGAAGTATAAATCTATTTCGGTGTGTAATAAAATTCTTGCATGCTACGTTCACTAATGTCAGAGGCGAGATATTGCAGTGGCTTGTTAGTTCGTTTCTTACAACTTGTTATAACGTTGTTGTAAACACGCGTGACGGCGTGGTATCACGTCATCGCGCACGCGAGCCGCGAGCCTACACCGACGACTCGATGAGCCTCCCTACCTGTAATAATAAATCTGCCATCACCCATCGCCCATCGCCCATCGCACATCGGACACTCACTCTGACTTTTAAAGGCCAATGCCGATTTTTATATGTCTTCAACATCTTAATTTTAACTGTCGAACATAATATCCTATCTATATCCTATTACTAACAAAAATATAGTTTATAATAATTTATATATTGTAATAAATACATTCATGAAATTATGAACTTTAAATATCAATTCTTATTCATTCAGGGTTATATGATAGCTGATACACATCTGTATTTTTAAAATCGTCGGCTTATATTTTACTACATTCAAATTTCTTTATATAAATAAGTAGTAAGTAGAATAAATATTAGAACTAATTTTCAAATGTAATAGGTATTTCTTAGGAGGTATAAGTTCTGAAGCTAGAATTTCAGAAGCAAGTTTTAATATTTTTTAAAATCTTATTCACATATAAGTAATATTTTTCATATTCAAAAAAACGTATAGTAATTTAAACGTAGAAAGATTCGAACTGCGCATCTAGGAATCGTAGAAGGAAAAGTAGAAATAGAGGCGCTTGGAATTCAAGAGACGCAGATTCGAATCCTGCAACTTTAACGTTTTAATATTTTTCTAAATATTTTGGAGTAGACTAATTCAAAAGAGATGTAATGTGGGCAGTTCTGCTAAAACCATATATAGAAGTTAATATTTATGCATTGCAGAATTGCGTGCAGAAGCTGCGTGCGGCGGACACATTCACCTCCTCGCCTCACATTGCACCCTAATTAATATAAGATCTCAATTAAATTGCGACACATAACGAGAACACATTTTTATATTAGCAGATATTTATTGAAGTAAATGTCACCAAATAATTATAGCCCGCGTGTAACAATATACTTGTAAAGGGATAATCTTGTATTTTTCTATAACTCATTTAGGTAACAAACCATAACGCGTATGAATTTCATACCTAGTTCCATATATATATAGTTCCATATTTCGTTATTATAATATTGTAACGTAAAAAAATTAATTGAGAATCCTTTTCTATAATATTAGATGACGAAAATGTAGATACTGCCATAATAAAACCACATTCATTCACAACCATCTCGGATAAATCAATACAGCGTCTGATGTATCCGCTCACAAAGTCAGAGTTCTTTTAAGATTATTATACCTTCGATATAAAAAATAAACATAAAGCATTAATTTTTAACTCCGCTTAATTGACATTGGTTTATTATGACTAAACAAATAAAGTATTCTGAAGTTATAAATGGCCACTTTTTCCTTTAATGGTACCCTAAGTTACTATATTCGGGATATAAGGTCTTGACCAAGTTTTGAATCGTAATATTTTGGGCTCTGATTACCAGCACCGATAACGCTACATCTCACCTCTGTGCAGGGAAGGACTCGACAGATTGCATTATTTACACAAAAAATAGACAGCAGATATAAAGGTATTCTCTAAAACTGAAATCAAATTGCAAATTGTAGTGCTTAAAATGATATTTATTGTTTAATTTTGTTAGTTTTGCTTAATCGCTCTCGACAATTATTTAATATTTATGTGACAAGGTATAATATTATTTAATGAATATTGAATCCGTCCCTGTCGAGGCACTGTGAGGCCACACGCGGCCGTGCCACGTAGCGGGGCAAGGAGGGGTGCGGTTTCATTCATGTTGTTAGATCAGTCGGCTCATAACTTAGCTTTTTAATTTATTCCTCTCCACTTAAATCCAGTTTCCTTGTGGTTTGCCTTACGCCTCGAATATCCGTAATTATACATAATTTACAAAAAAATACTTAACTTTATCTCTATTAGGATTTACAAGCAACTGAAAGCGATGGTGTAATGAAAAAGTGTTTTTTCGTAAGATATGTTTTGAAACTACTTACAACATAGCGGAATATAGAAAATCCTGATTTATATGGATAATTTACGAGACTGCGGTGTTTGCAAATTGTTTTGATAAATTCACGGAAATTTCTTGTCGCGAGGAAGCTTTACTTCTTATGATAGTAGATCCTTACGTTCTATAATGTAACAATATAACACCCACGCCTCATTTAAAAAAATATCGAATTTCATTCCGGTCATCAATCGAAATAGTGTGAAAGGTTCAATGTTGAATCAAATTGTTTTCTACAATATTTATGTTTGTCTTTAATTTTTACTCTTAAGCCGCTATCCATTTAATATTGGACATGGGTCGGGTTAACGATCACTATATAAAATTTTATTTCAACGTATCGTCTGCTTCTTTTTTTGTATTAAACACATCGTTGGTTTTACTTTATAATAATCTCTGATTTTTAAGGAAATAATTTATTTCTGTATTAACTTTCTAAAGAAGCTGCTTTGTTAAATTAAATCGAGTTATTATTTGTTTTTAGAAATAAATACTGTATTAGCAGTTATAAAAATGTTACTAAAATAAAATATTTGCTTCCCTTGAAAGCAAATTATTGCTTGCAAATTATTTTGACATATTTATCAAAGATTTTGAGCTTGCTCTGCGGAAGCTCTTTATTTCCTTATGGACATTTAGATTTATATGGGATGAAAATTATGTTATGCTGCTGAAATAAAAAAATTCAGGCAATAACATAGCATACATATTATTACAATCTATAATATAACTGAATATCCATTTACCAATATTGGTGTAATATTGGTTTATGTATGCTTCTTGCTTTTTTAGACATTATTCAATATTCCTTATTCAATATGTTAATGTTACCTTGATTAAAATTAGTAAATTTAAGTTTTCTAAGATAAAATGATTATACGCATATTCTATGTGTTAGATATTAGATATTACTAGATTTCAAATAGCTTATAAGGATTCAAAGGTTAATAATTAAAAAAAATACCTATATAGACTTTAATTATCAAAAATATTTTTTTAAATATGCATAAATATATACATACTGTAATTATTCTGAATCGTGCTAGATCTACACTATTTTGGAAAAAATAATTTATTTTTTTCGTGTTCATGAATGAGGTAATCAGAGACTAGCGTCAAGACACTGCGTTATTCACGTTCGCAATTGAGTGTCAAGTGGAAAAATGCAACGCTGCACTTTGCAATTAAAAAAGTTATAACAGAACTTTGATAATATTAAGACTAAACCCTAATAGTGCTTAGGGTCACCATTGTTTAGTTATTAAATAGCATAGCTCACCTAGTAATTACTCCACGTGGTGGATATCCCCAGTAGTTACTTCTTTTATTATGTACTTGGTTCATATATAAGGTATTAAACATCATTTTGATGTAGAGACACTGTTCTATTAAAATATACCAATTTGCATATTTTTGATAACACAGTTCCGTGTTTTGTGAAGGAACCATAAACCATAAGTACGATATTAAGCATTTCCCATATCTTGTCGAATATACGTAAAGATTCTATTATTACGACATTTTGTTTTTCACCCTTCGACCACTATGAAGAAAAACTAGCGACAAATGAGAAATCTCATTTATGTCCAACCTGATATAATAAATAAAATAGTTTAAAATTTACGATCAGGAAAGAAATTCACGACCATGGCTGTCTTTCTAAGCTTCGCTTCTAGCATAGATAGAGATGAAACCACTATTACAATTAGATATACCTATACAATTTGAGCGAAGAAATTTAAAGTGTTTTAACAATAGTCTTTTGTTTTATTATTTTCTTGTAACATAATCCTATAAAAATATAAACTATAAAATGTAAAAAAGAAGAAAATTTAATAACAAACTAATAAATATTATTGTCTTATATGGCAAATAAAACGCTACATTTAATTGGAATAATTATTTAAATAGTAGATCATGTTTCTAACAAGCTACAGTATATTAATTACTTAGGTCATGAAAAGCCATAAAAAGTATGATTTCGGATATAATGGAACATATTGACGACATATTGTAGCAGCGTAGTGTAAAATGAAGTGGCGGTAAAGGTCGAAAGATTTGCGCGCTATCTCTGCGGAGCAGGCATTCATGTAGGCAGAGATAGGCCGCGGTCGGCCACTGCCCGACCGCCCGGCCGCCCGGCCGCGTTGCCCGCCATCGCGCCTCGTCCACCTCTACACACATGAAATATATTCTTTTAATGATTACAATTTCTCGTTATAATTTATTTAGGACGAAGCATAACAAGTTTTCGAATCAAATGTGTCGCCCATAAAGATGTTGTCTCGAGGGTTGGACCCCGCGTCGGCTAATTGTATATAGAGCTTTTGTACTAACATTCACGGCCGCTAAATGGTCCTTCGTTACAAAGCCATAAGAATTAAAACGGGTTGTAATCGCTAAACTTACACTGATCGTTTCAAAACTATTCAATGGCCGCTCGCGTGAAGCTAAAGGGTTTCATGAACGAATCTTAGTGAGAAATGAAATATTTCTTCGATAGAATAAATTAAAGTCGATAATCCAATTTCGATGTAGTCGCATCGAAAGTCTATCTTATTTGTTTCTTAGAGGAGAACGGATAGATCGAGATCGGCCGGAGAGTGTGAATGAGAGCATTACAATCGACGGGTAGCGGGCCGGGGAGGAACGCCGTTGTCGCTGTTGGATAATTCTTTATTCTTTATGAATATGTGAGCTCGTTATCTCTGAGCTGACGTGGCTCGAGACATTCGCGCGTGTGCCTGTGTGCGACACACGCGCACACACACACACACGCCGAGACGTAGGCCGTGTTGCGCCGCACTCGCTCTAGTGGCGGTACTAAATAATACATAGGAATCGACAGGCTCGTCTGCAAAGAGCGGCGGGTACACGACCGGATCAACATACGGCATCGACGGCAGATTGAACGATAGTTCCCGAGGAACTGGTTATCGTTATGGGGCGACTGGCGGATGAAATTTATTGGCAGCGCGTTGGAGAAATGTTGTGAGCGGAAGGGGCTTGCGATTTTAATTAGGTAATGAATGTCGATGCTGATCTGCATATGCCCTGAACGGTTACGTTTATATTTTCATTTGTTACCTCATTGAAATATTTGGCTAGGCTAATGTACTATTTACAAAGCTTTTATCATTTTCTTTGTTATGATCTTAAAACACTTATATTATTGTATTATAAATATATTTTTTAATTAAATTACTTAGTAAATAATAGTAATGTATAATTTTATTTACCTTCAGACATTTCTTGAATTTTGCGAAGTATACAGAGACCCGTTCTCCACTCACAGCAGGGGAGTAACTCATAACCAGGCAGAAGGACCGAAAATATTCCTAAAACTACAGTTTATCGAGACGAGCTGAACTCAATATTATAATTATTTATTTTATAATTTAATAGTGAAATAAGTAACGTAAGAGAGTAAAACAATTTTACTAAATCTCGTACAAAACCAAATAGAATAGTAGTTACATAGCACATACGTGTGTATGTGGATGCTTTAACATCTTCCACATTACATTTAAATTATAAAATAAACAATACGAGAAGAGATGCTTTAAATGGCACATTTCTCTTCGAAATTGACGTTTTTCAGAAGCGGTCGGTTTTTAACATTTTAATTAGGGGCGCACATTACGGCACGGCTCGCGCCGGCACGCTCGCCCCTCTTCGCCTCACATTTTTGTATATTTCTGTCTATTTGGGGAAATTTTATTTTTCGACAAATGCGCGCTATTTTAAGTCGCGTGCAGCCGGCTTCGTCGCGACGCTAAATCTCTGTGGGAAAAAAGTCTTACCACAGTTTCTATATTTGATCTATTTATATCATTGCGCTAAACTTAAAATAAACAACGAAATTATTCATTCAATAAAAGGCGAATGTACTGTTAGTCGTTTTTATGTTGGTTTCGAATTAATGATGAAGAAGTCAACTGTTTTAAAACAAAATTTATTCATTGCAAGTAAAGGAAACGAATAATGTGATGGATAGTAGTGACGACTGACACTTTCCTTCTGGCTGTAAAAAATAGTTTCCGTCCCCTCAATACTTTCACACCTGTCATTCAATGTCATTTAATATACTAAATATTTCTTTATTATAGTATAGTCAAACTTTGTCCAAAAATATATTCAATATATTTTTAAAAAACCTACATTTCACAAATTTGAAGATATTTTTTAGATACTTCTAAGGAAACCTTGCATAATTAATATAAATAAAACATCGATCTAATAAGTTACAAAGTGTGAGGGTTGATGACGCAGCCCCAGATATTCTTAGTCGCGTCACGTCACGTCATTTGTCGTCGTTAGCGATGACACATGGCGCCGCTGACCCCGGCTCTAACCTACTCTATCACTCTTCGATCAACACGACGATCGCACTTCTGTTTCTGTATTTAACCATTATATTTTAAATTATTTGTCATAGTAATATTGAAAACACAAGTCTAAATATTTGTAAATTTAATATTTATTATATATATATGATGTGTACATTTTTAATAGAGAATAACAAATAATTATAGATTTCATTGCTTCCCTTATCTTTTATATTTAGTTTATGATCTAATATGCTTAGTACTGTTAATGTTATTATAATATTATCTGAACTCATAATCATTACGTCGAATTAGATCTTCTAAGTAATAAAAATTAAATAAACAATACGTCAATAAATCAAAAGCAGGTGACAAATAAACATAAGCGATGTCTATAATAATCAGCTTTCTTTTCGCAGAAATATTCTGCAAAATTTTGAACAAATGAAAGACAATTTTTTCTACCACCCACAATGAGCTGTGGTACGTGCACAAATAGGCAAAATCTATATTTGTGTAATGATGTAGTATTGAGGCCATGACATTCATTCAGTTTTTATTATTCTGTAAGTGATTTATGACAATATGCAAGCAAACAATTGATCCATTTTGACTTATGACAGGCACGAAGTAAAGTTTCACTGGCTACCCTTTAAGCATTTCAAGACAAACCCTTTGAGAAACGGGGTAATAAAATTTTATTATTATATTTGCAAAAACCGAACATAACAATTATGTCTTACACCCCGGAGCGGTACTGCCGTAGCAGCGCCAATTAGTCATGACCGTTCGTCTACAAAAAAAAAACAACTTTTCGGAAAATATATAAAAACAAAAAGTGCCACGTTGAACAATGCAGATTTATGATATAACCAATACCCAATACTTAAACATTTTTTGTGGCAGTTCTTGCTTAATAAAGTTTTAACACTTTTGTGTTGTTTTTACACAATAAATAAATTTAGTTATTCCAAAAATTATCTTGAAATATAGTAAATGTTATGCAATTTTGTTTTTTCTCCTTTCCTGGTAAGCGAGCGATATTTATTCATCTATATACTCTTATCTCTATATTACTCGTGTGGAAAAACTGCGACTCATTTTTATTAAAGTTTATATGAAGAAAAAGTGCGTAGAGCTAATATAATTCTTTATTTATTGGAATTGCTTTAAACTAATAAAATTAATGTAATACACTTTTTTTTTTTAATTACATACGTTGCTAAGACAATGCGCGTTTTAAACGTCAATGGGTCTTCTAGTAGGAAACTTATGAAAAAATGTGATATTTAGTAGAAGCGTAATGTGATAGCGATGTTCAGAACATTGTATCGGCGTAGTGCGTAGCTGTCTGTGGCAGCGGAGGCAAAGGGCGCCGTAACACGTAACACGGCACGCGTCTACAGAGTTACGGACATTTGATATGACATTATACTATTTCTGTTGTGGGATCTCCGAGATGCGGCGGGATGCGGCGGGATGCGACGGGATGCGCTCGGGTGCTTGCAAATGGTGCGTGGAGATGTGTGACGTACAGTACGCTCGCTCGTCTACCACCCTTGTTACTCACACAAGTCATTGTGTAGAGTCGAAAACATCGTTTTTAATTATTAAAATTATATTCGTTATATAATAATTTTATAATCGATAATGAAAATATTCAATATGTTATCTTCATAACGGATAAGCTTTACGACAGCCACAGAGCAGAAACTTGATAAGAAGGGTTCAATTTGGGCGCGTTATAAAACGGTTATTTGTGAATATCAGGAAATTAGTTCCGTGAAGAGTAAAAATGTTCTAAATCTTTTAATTTATGTATATTTTATTATAGATATATATAGAGTTTAAATAATTATATACAAAAGATTGCATTGGTTACAAATTTTAATGTGTTTACTATAAAGAAATATTTTAAAATAATTAAGCATCTCCGACTCTAAAGACATTATTTGCCCGTTTAGTAAAACTAAAAAATCTTTTAATTTTCCGCTGGCATGCAAAGTACGATTTTGCTTCCATTATTCTCCGAGTTTCGTTCATGTCCAAGGAGAAATAACTTTTTTGTCTCAAGAAATCTGCGACGTGCTTAATTTGGCTCCTGTAGTTAATACATTGTTTCTGCAAGACTGCGGTTTTGGTGCAATTTCTATATCGACTCGTTTATTGTGTTTTAAGCAAAATATAATGGCATTTGCACATTAGAAATAAAAACTAAAAGTGAAATCGTAGAAAAAAAAGGATTTCTTTGTCATTCTAAATCATCACACAACTTTGTTATGCTGCTAATATTGTCTTGTTGTTTTTTTGCGTTTTCTACTAAGAATTTTCTGGGCTCATTGGATTTCGTGTATATTCACTAAGGAAATTGACATCATTGTTACATTTGGTCCAAGAAACTTTTCGGATTGTTCCAATTTACATTATGAACTCATTAAAAATGCATAAATTGCGATTGTTAGGCAACGTGTCGCCAGTCCTCGGTACGGTCCTGCAGGCCTGCACAGAGCGCAGGTACTGTGGTGCGCTGTCGGCCGTCTAATGAGCACCGTGTTCGCCTCAATTGCACACAGCACTCTTATTCAGCGGCAATTTATTTCATTTTTGCCTGTGATCGCGCCTTATTGAGCGTCTTTTTATCTTATTGCCTTCGTGGGTCTATAACGTCCTGTTACTTGCAAATGAGACGCACCGGGAACGTGTTGAGTTCGCTCGGTCATGACATACATAGGAATAATTAAAATTTTTGCTTTCAATTAACTTTCTGTTGATTAAATTAGAACATAAAAAAAACTTCAGCATTATTTGTATTATTCTGAAGTGATACAAAAACGCTTATATAAAAACGATACAACGTTTGTCCGTTTTTTTTGTATATCATAAACAAATCATTTCATGTGATTTAAAATTGGATTTGACGTTAATGTTTTTACGATTTATGGCTTATCTAAGGTATGAAGACATTTGCCAGGGCAATAGTATTATGAGTAGAGGCGTCATTACAATAATAACAATCTTTGATATCTTGCCAAGCGGCTGTCGTGGTGATAAGACGCAGTGGGTCGTTCGCAGGAATTGCACTAAAAATATTAAGATGTTTTAAAAAACATTTTTTTGTGCGGAGTTTTAATAAAATGTATTTCGAATGGACTCTTAATTTTGAAGAATGAATTGATTTAAGTAAATATGATACAATATATCCATATTATGAATATATTTAGCGGAATATTCTTGACTATTTATTATATTAATAAATATGAATATTCAATTATGTTTAACTAGTAGATAAAAATCTATTTTTTCCTCAAATGAGCCAAAGCAAATTTTGCTTGTTTTGTAGCTTTTTATTACGTTCGGAACACTAGGGTAGAATCGTAAATGAAATGAAAGATCCATCAGTTCGGGAAGAAGTAAATCAAGCCGGACGGATTGCCCCTAATAAAAATTATAAGAGGCACAATGCTTCGAATGTGCGCCGAGACCGTCAGGAGCTGTAAACTCTTGCTATGTTTGTTTATGGTGCACTAAAATATATTATAAACTACACTAGGGCCAACAAGTGAAGATCGATCATCGATACGAGAGATATTGTTACTTTTTGCTAAATTTAAAAGTGAAATAGGTACCTATTAACAAATACTGCTATCCTTTATTTTATATTCATTAAAAATCCGGTATTTTTAATTCATCAACCAACTTAGCGGTCCTCTTTTATGTAATCAATCCTTACTAATATTATAAATGCGAAAGTAACTCTGTCTGTCTATCTGTTACGCTTTCACGCCTAAACCACTGAACCGATTTTTATGAAATTCGGTATGAAGATAGAACTAAACTTGGGAAGGGACATAGAATACTTTTTATCGCGAAAAAAATGATAGAGGGGGTTGAAATAGGGGATGTAAGTTTGTATGGAAGTTGCTTATTGTCAAACATAAAATCATGTAAGATTGTTTAACTGTTTATAACTTTGACACATAAACCACTTAACCAATTTTGACAAATAGTCTAGACCTTGGGAAAGACTATAGGATACTCCTTATCATATCGCGCGATATAACCGAATTTTACGTGGGCGAAGCCGCGGGCGGAAAGCTAGTACTTAATAAAGCTCTTAATTTTTCTATGATATGTTTATGAACTGTGGGCACGATACATTATGTAGTCAATATTTATAAAGTTATCGACTGGTTGTAAATAACAGTAATATATCTTATTGATTCCAAAATGAGAAAGTTAAATAATTTAACTTTGGAGAAGAGATATAATGCGCGGCAATATTTCTTTGTTCGCACAGCCAATGGTGCGCAGCCGACGTAGACGTGTCTTGCTGAGCTTTTTGTGTTGCTCTTATTATATTTTTTAGAAGCATTTTTGGATGATTTTATTTGTTGGCTCAATACGTAGCCGTAAATCTGTAAAAGGGTATGGGAAAGAATTATATGCAGGTGTGACAACCCTTTCGTTTTATATATATATATATATATTTATAATATGTATGTATGTATAAAGGTTACTTATTGCTTTCCATTAAAGTTTTTTTTTAGCTTCATGTTGTATCCCGCATATAACAGGGTAGGCAGAGAGAACCTGAGAACCTAGTGTTAAGACACTCCGTTCCCCACTTTCCGAATTGAGGCATTGCGTGGTGGAACTCAACGCCGCGTTTTGCCTTGTTGTTACCCAGGAATTGAAAATACTAAACTTTTACATTTCCTGGAGTAGAAATCGAACCCACAACCTGTTGCGTTTATAGTCGCACGCTTGTGCCACTTCGCACGACAGGCGTTAAATACCATTAAAGAGTTATGTCATGAATTAAAGTGACTAAATCTCAATTAGTATTTTTTTGTTAACATATTTTGAAAACTCAATGCTTATTAAAAGTAGCAAGTAAGCGATGGATGCTAAAATTTAAAAAAAAACGCACTGATAAATTAGTACGTCGATTTTGACGTCTAATCTTTTGGTCTGTTAACATTTTAAAATGATTATGGTATAAAGTACCTACAGATGACGAATTTATTTATTTGTAAAGTATTTAGGTCTGTTTCTGTTCTAATCGAATGAGTTTAGATATAATCAAACAAAATACGATCTATTTCCAGTTTAAATTAATTTTGTATTTAGAATATGCCCCATTTATTACATTCACAAATGTAAATGAACGCTTTCGAGTTACTCGTTTACGTGAAAATATTTGTATTTATTTTATTTATGGAGAGAGCAGCGCGAGGGCGATGTGTTTAAATATCTTTAGATTTGAATTCGAGTTCACTTCGAGTTGCTTACGAATCCATTAGATTGATATCAGTTATCTTTCGTAGTGAACGCTCATTGGATTGTGTGCTTAATGAATTTGTGTAAATTGTTTTTATATTGTCATACTCGATAGCTATAACTCATGAAGTTACTCTATAATTGAAAAAAAAAACATATTTTAATAAATAACGAAATAACAAACAACAAGTACCTAATAACAATTATATTGGAAATTTAATTATGTGCACATGTTCGTAATAAATACGCAAATGAGTATATGACACATACTTTAGAAGGGTATCATTTAAAATGAAGCTAAATTATAGCTTTAGAGGATGTTCTTTCTTATGTCAACTTTAAAATTTAATGCCGTGAAATATTGTTGGAATATTTGTGACGATTACAAGCGCGCTAACGAATTTATGTCTCACTTGTCTTTTGCGTACTTCGTGAGGATCATAATGTCTGAATTCTATATTTTCGGAATTTTATTGGACTTTGAAGATGTGTGGAAACCATGAAAGAGCACTTGATGAGGCTTATAAAGAGTAATTCATAAAAGTAATGTCTTTTTTAAAGTTTCCCTTTTTGTTTTATTAAACAATGTGCCTCGGAATACATAGTAACTACTTTGTTTTGGTTTTTTAACATAATCATAAAATTACTATCGTTGTCCAATAAGCGTACTTGCATTCAGATAGGGACACTAAATGTTTCAACTACATGGAATTAATGAATGTTTCTTAGCCTGCGGAGTAAATAAATATGTAAGTTTCTGATGTACATACGTCAACACACGAGTCGGACTTGTCTGCCACTTCGTAAAACATAAATATTATCGTTTAGAAGGCCGTTCTCGATTGAACTTATTTTTCCGACTGCCGACAGTTATTTCATATAAATTAATGGCGTGAGTCGTCACGGCGCAGACGCTGAGTTCTATTTTTAATCTGACGAATGAGACGCTTGGAGCGCACGCGCACGCGTCCCGTCATATTCCAATTACAAATAGCTGTCATCGTCTCTACATACCCTACCAGATCTGTTTCTTATATTTCAAATAAACATTATCTCCATTCCGTTATTCTAACAAATATTACGAGATTACATAAAACACTACCTTCTGTATATTTTGTTATAAACATGCCGCTAAAATTAGATTACAAACATGAAGAGATCTTCAATGTGGGAACGGCTTACGGTGTTTTAAGAAATAAAATTATGAATTATGATCGAGTGGGTGTCGGTGAGCGTCTCTGTTGCGCTCGGGAAGATACACGGCGAGCGAATGAGACGCAGGGCGGCCGCCGCATCGCGCCGACGTCGGAAGGGTTATTATATATGAATTATGATGACGCCGCAGCAACGGCGGCGGTAATATCGTTATGAATATGCTGAGCTCGACTCGCTCATTGGCGGAAACCACATCCGCCTCGACTGCGCGGGAACGCCTCCACTGGCCTTTTTATGCCTTTATTGAAATTCAGATATGCACTCTGCGAGTGGCGTTGCACAAACTGTAATATTTTGCCTGGAAGAGAGATAAGTCGGGCCAACGAGCGGTCGCACCGAACATTTGGGATGCAAATACAGACAGTCCGTCGTATGTAAACGAACTTATACTACTCATGCAATATAGGCGCCCGCTGCGAGATCCACTCAGACGTTTCCTGCATTATATCAATTTGCATTTCAGCTGGTTTATCTGTACCATAACTATATTAACATCATTTATACTATATGGTAGGTACCTATTATGTAAGGCAAGCAAGCACAAACTTTCTTATTTATGTGAAAGGACTAGTTGGTTATGACAAATATAAATGTTTAAAAATCAATTCCTGAATTCGGCGAAAAGTGGGGAACGGAGTGTCTTGACACTAGGTCCCCTCTGCCTACCCAGCTATATGCGGAATACAGCGTGAAGCTATGTATGTAAAATAATATAGTACTTTGATTAACAGTCATATAAGAGAATGATCGAAGGACAAACGATATTTCCGCGTGTTGGAAGTGGGTTGCGTGGCTCTCGTGGCATTCACCTTGTTGGCTCAACGCCAGCCCCGCTTGCGTTCGCCTCCAAACCCCTTTAGGACTCTCTTCCATATAGAACAATAAAAAACCCATTTGAAACGATATCAATGCATTATTTAATATAAATTTTGTAAAAATGCAGCTTCACGCTTTATTCCACAAAACAGAGTTAACAGAGAGAATTTAGTGTCAAGGCACTCCGTTCGCCGCGTATCACTCAAATTTGAAACACTGTGTACTAAGTAACGAAAATCAACATTGCCCTTTGTCCTATAAGTTTTGTTATTAATTAAATTTCTTTAGTTCATCTACTTATACTACAATTTAATGGTAACCTAAATACACTGTATAAAATGTACCTATATATATATATATATATATATATATATATATATATATATATAT
>JAKGSA010000783.1:306523-318696 GCA_033558755.1 Philaethria dido
GATCTCTTCCAGGCAACCTTTGGATATTGGATTTATATAAAGTAGTGGTAGGCGGTGCACTAATCAGGATATTTACATTAAAAAATTAAATATATGTTAATTAAACTATATACTTATAATTGAATTAAAACAAAAAGTGAACGTGAATAATCCATGATGTAAGTGCACTGTTTGCAAATAGCTACATGATATGTGATAAAAAGAAACAATTACAAGGCTGCTTGCGCAATCGCCGTTACCAATGTAATGCTCAGTTGCCTTCGCATCTTAATTTGATAACTACCATTCCCGATACGCCTATTTGCTCGCGTAAAACATTTACAAAAACCATTTATGACCGCGTACATATTCATTACGGTATCTGTATTCGTAACACACGACGTGATAAAGTCATTCATTTGGTAAAAGCGTAACGTCTCGATGCTGTGGCTGCTCTTTTCTAAGAAAGCTGTGAATTTATCTGAATTAAAATACAAAGGCCTCGAAAGCTCGAGAAATGTAATTAATAAAAAGCATCGAGGGCTATAATTGGGTATTGTTGGCAATGTACCAACGGAATTGTGAGACCCACATTATTATTTTATACGTTATTTCATATTTTTCACTGGTCTTTATTCTGATTTAATTTTAGGCGTGTACTGCATGAATATATAATTATATATTCGAGTATAATGTTTGTAAAATATTTGTTTAATTTGTCTTTTGAATATTTTGAACTTTTTTGTATTGTATACTTTTTTATTTGTTATTGAATGTTATATACGTACAATCATATAAAGTACATCTTTTAGTAAATATTTATACAAGTGTAATTATTGTTTTTTTAATAAAAACAGTCATTATCGTATGAATTTATTAATTTCTTGGTACCTGCATGTATTCATGAAATTATTCTCAAATATATGCATATCATTTAGACAAGTTAGAAGTACAGAACAGCCATGCATCTTGCATATGGAAGCTTAAGA
Source organism: Philaethria dido (assembly GCA_033558755.1). Lineage (NCBI taxonomy): Eukaryota > Metazoa > Arthropoda > Insecta > Lepidoptera > Nymphalidae > Philaethria > Philaethria dido. The sequence goes on from JAKGSA010000783.1 coordinate 307,492, forward strand.
CCTATGGGAAGACTAAGCTCGCAAATCTGTCGCATCGTATGTACCTCATGGTTGGGCTTGTATGTGGTCCGAGACTATGTCACTACGTATTCTATCATTTACCAAAGATTTGCCTTTATGTTTTATGTTTATTCTTCTTTTTCTTCTTAACTTCACGCTGTAACCTGCATATAGCAGGGTAGGCAGAGGGAACCCGAGAACCTAGTGTTAAGACATTCCATTCTCTTTCAACAATTCCTTCATTTCAACAAAAAAACAATTTATGTTTATTGATATGTATAATGGCAACTTAAGTCGAAATAGGTCAAAATTGATTGAAACAAATCCAATAAATGGCTTTTACGATTCTTAATATATTTTCCACAGCAGAGAGCCAGAACAGACAATTATTTACAATAAAAAATAATTAAGGCAGAATATGGCAAGATATTCGTTTTACATATGTTGTTGTGCAACATACTAAAAACAAACTTTACAAAAGCAAAAAGTTATTATATAGCTCAAAAAGCGCATTCATCCGGCCACCGTTGTGCTAAAGAAGCCGCTAAAATTCGATTCATGTCGTACTTCAAGCGATTACAAATTCTTGTATTTCAATTTGGACAACAAAATGATCCATTACGACCTGCTCGGAACCATACAATATCGATTGTATAAAAACTTAATTGTAATAATTTTGATGAGTACTTTGGCCTTATGAATTCGAAAATGTTTTTAGATCCTTTTTACATGTTTTCATGTAGATATGTGTCTATCATAATATATGTATATGTATAGTCAGAAAAGATTGTTGACATGATGACATGTGAGGCCACTATCCTTACATTATTACATACAATATGCATAGTAATAGCTTTTAAAAAGTTTTTTCACAAATATATTATGAATTAACCAGGATAAAGACATTTATTGTTTCTTGTACATATTACAAATACGGTAAACGTATCGTATTGATGCAAATGACCATACTTTAATGATACTTTTTATTGTAATTATTATTTCTTTTTGAATTCGTATCAGTATTCATAGGTAGAGATAGAAAAGTATTGCGTTATATTAATGCGGTGTCATGCAGCAGTTAGTGCCTTATATTACGACTAGTTGACGTCATCGGCTTCGTTTGCGTACACTTTATGTATATTTCCATGTTACTTTCATTTATATCTTCTGTACTTTTGATAGTAAAACGTAAGAACTTTTTTTTCAGTTTCCATAGAAATTATGCAAACTGTCTAACAGTGCTCTCTAATATTTTTAAGAAATCTATATGTCCAATTTTAGCTTTTTACGCCCAGAAGTTTTGGCTACTCTAATGCGTCTGTTTATATAACGAAAATGTTTTTTTTTACATGTATACTTGAATGTCTTTTTTCTAAAAAGAATTAGAATAATTGTTTAATATATAGTGATATCAGAGTGTTATGAATTCTGTTTCAGTATTAATATTATATAAATGTTTTTACTCAAATTATTCCTAATTTGCATTATTGATAAATTCGCTAATCAAGTGGTATAATCATTTGTTGTATCATTTAAGTCAAAAATATAAGCTGATTCATCATCAATTTATCAGATATATATTCGAATTTATAAGAGGGATAAAGATATAAAATATAAATTAAGCTGTTATGATATGTTTGCTTTTTTTATATCAACTGAGTTGTACTCGTACATACATAAGTCTAAGTGCTTATCTTCTTCATTCTTTATCATTTTCTTACAGTGAAAGAAATTTAGTAAGCCCAGACACTCGTACTTGTAGGTAATTGGGATTTTCCTTTGTGAATAGGTAGGTGAATAATTTTATGTGGCAAGTGTTTGGAACGTTTCAACTAGGGCGATGTTCTGTCGGAAGTTAGCAAATTATCACTGGCTCGTAAAATTAACGCTTCTTATCGATCCAGAAATAATTTCAGTATAAAACAGGCGTACGAATTTGTTCATTTCGAATGGAGAACAAAGATCAAAGTTGTTTGACGAGTGCAGTCCACAACGCGAAACTTATTTAAAACGTAACAAAATGTTTTCAATTTTATTGCCGATTTTATGTTGAATTCTTTAAACATGTACAGTAGGGTGCGTGTGTATTTGACGTATGAGTTCAGGCACACACTAGTGCTGCTAGATAGACGTTGGCCGATAACAATCCATCGGCTTAAGGTGTTAAAGTGCAAAATTGGGGTGGTTGTATGGGGATTCTGAATTTGCCTGCTGGAAGTGGCAGTTCCAAGATAAGATCTCACGATGCCGCAATAAAAAGCGTTCGTAGCTCGTTCGTTGTGTAATGTGCACTCAAATTGCATTGTGCGAAAACTAAATTCGCTTTAGGCCGATTCGCATGTTACGATAAACACATGCTTCGATTAGACTCTAACGCATCTTGATGACAATTTGATATTATATATTATATTTATTATAATAGACAAAAAGCGCGGTGTTGAGTTCCACCTGTTAACATGTAGTGTACCAAATTTGGTCGAAAAGCGGCGAACGGAGTGTCACGACACTAGGTTTTTTCTGACTACACTTCTAGGCAGGACAAAGCGTGTAGCTGCAAAAAATGGTTAATTAACTTCTTTGATAACATATAATTTGTTTACGTTTAAAGTACTAATTGGAGGATACATAATACATTTTTTTTAGCTTCACGCTGTATTCCGCAAATAGAAGAGTACGCAGAGGGAACTTGAGAACCTAGTGTTAAGACACTCCGTTCCCCAACTCAACGTCGCGCTTTGGCTTGTCACCAAACCCAGGAAATGAAAATACTTACATTTCCTGGTGTGGGAATCGAACACACAACCTGTCGCGTTTACAATTACATGCTTGTGCCTCTGCGCCACGATAGGCGTAATACATGTCATATCTATTACAGGGTGAATAAGCTGAAAAACCAAAAATGTATACTTTTTCCAGGGGAGGCACTTTTAAACCTAAGTATTATCTTTATTCTGTAAATTTTGGTTTAGTTCATTTTAATACTTTAATATTTGAATGTGTTTGATTTTTTTGTAATTAGCCATTTATTCGCTCTACTTATAATTTTTTTTTTATTGATAACGGACGGCAAACGAGCAGAAGGACCACCTGATGGTAAGTGGTTACCTTCGCCCATAGACATCTACAACACCAGAGATGTTGTAGATGCGTTGCCAACCTAGAGGATACTGATGGAAGGGGGGACAATGTAGTAGTCCACTATCAGAACCACCACATTTTGGGGAAAGGATGGATGGGAAAGGGGAAAATCTGGCTTACATGCCATCGAACCGGAACACATCATTAGATATTTGGCGGCTCGTCTTTGACATGATAGTGGTCGCGAGCCAGTCGGAGGACGAACCTCCTACCACCTAACATAATAAAGTTACACATAGCGTATTTACTCAAATTCTATGTGCAAATCTTCTATCAACCTATTCACGTCTGGTACGGATATGATGTTTCGATTTATGTAAGTAGGTTACAAGCTTTATAGCCTAGTCTACACTCTACAACCAATCTATATACAATAAGTAATGTACGATTGTTAGAAAATCCTTAACTACGACTCATAATGAATGTCATGCGAATGTTCTTTAGACGGGCTTTGAAGAGAGACAAACGTTCTATTAGAGATAAGAGTATGACAAAAGCTATTGTTCTATAGACCAATTACTCGTGGCTCGCGAATTACCTAAGCCTCATAATATAAATTAACCGACGGCAAACAGCGGAAAGATTTCTCTAGTTATACGCCAACACAACAATTATTCGTAAATCACTTTACTATATGTTGAAATTTACGAGAGCTAACTCGTTGAGGCGCCGACCCGCACTTTAATGTTCTATACTATTCATGCGATTTTTGCCTATGATCCTTCGGTATAAGGTTTACTTTCTAGTCAATATCAATGTGTTTGTAGGGAACACGAAATTCTGAAGCAAAAGAGAATATGCATGGCGATTTCGTGATGAATATTCATTTCCTACGGGGCATGAAATTTATTGTGTTTTACATTTATATTCAACTCAGCTGTCTTATGTAACGGTAGCGGTGCGGGATTAGCGAATTGTGAACGTTAATATTACGGCTGACTCCAATTTTCTCTTTTAAAATTGTCAAAAGCTATATTTTACTTACGTCTTCCTTTTCACGCCAGTGTGGCGCAGTTGAGAGGTTAGCTTGAGGACTCACTGTGATGATGGGCTTCAATCCCAATAGTAGAATGTATTGTGTATAGTGCAGCTTCGAGTTCTGTCGCTCAACGTCCAATATCTATTATTTAGGTTGGTATGTTATGGTTTAGACGAGAGTTCAGAATAAAAAAAAACTAATAAGAAAACGCGTAAAGATAAATAATAATTAAATATTATTTAATTCTTACTTGATATATTATAAGTACTACTTGCTCTAAATAGAAATGTATGTGATAATACGTACTTACGTAGTATTGCACTTGCAATTTATCATAAAAACTTGTCTAAAATAATTTCATTTTTAAATTCTTTTATGCATAGATATATTTGGTGTGTAGTAAGTTTCTAATTCTGTATCCATATGTCAGTAAATTTAATAACTATTAAAAAATATACCTAAATAAATGTACCTACTTCTTTTTTGGTCACTTTACTTAAGGTATTGATTTTTTATGCATGTCCTACATATTCTTACTAATAGGAAGGGAGGACTGTGTTGATGCTAGTGGAATTGAACCCTGCAATTTATGTGAACATACCAGGGTATCTGTTTATAAATAATCTTAAATGCGGTAACGACGAAATTTATACTATTTTCTTAATAATTTAGTACAAATGTATGTAATATTTAACGTAAATGACATATTTAAGGCTGGTGGCGCAGAGGCACCACCGTGCGACTGTAAACGCGACTGGTTATGGGTTCGTTCCCCACACCAGGAAATTAAAATATTAATTATGTATAATAATTAATATTTAGTATTATCATTTCCTTGCTCTGGTAATAAGGCAAAGCGCGGCGTAGAGTTCTGTCACTCAGCAATGCCTGAATTCGGCGGAAAGCGGGGAACGGAAATGTTAATAAAACGGAGTGTCTTAACACTAGGTTCTTAGGTTCCCTCTGCCTAAATTAAAGTTTAAAAAAAACATACTTACAAAATTTTCTTATACAAACTCCAACTGGAATCCACAAATTGCTTTATTTTACTACATTAGATAAGTATAATGGATATCATATAAGATTATTCAGTGGAATATTGTCTTATTGGAATTTTATGACTATATTAAATAATAGAGTAACTTGTGTTAGAGATATCATAGGGTCACCACCTGATCACCTTACGTCGGTTGTGGTAATGCGTACAATTGTATAATAGCTGCCAAGCGTGAAGCGTTACGCCGCATCCGCGCTGGGTGCAAGGCAGATGCTCAAATTATTTGACATTTGAATATCATTTGGGGCATTGTTAGTCATCGAACTCTACTATCGACACACTTGGCACCTGTCGAATATTTAACGCATAAATCCATAGCGCCGCGGGTTCGATCAAGTCGTCCGTTTGATGGAATCTGAAGCTATATTTAATCAGCAGTCGAGACGTGAGCGAGTGTCGTTTCACGATTGAATAGTATAAATACAGCAATATCTATACTTATGTTTAGGTACACTTATTAGAAATTTTGCTAATTAGATATTTAGTAGAATCAATTTAGTTGCCACACCTCTTCTGAAAGGTTCCATAATTGACTTTAACTGAAACTAAAATTATGTTTTAATAAAATTCATAAGCTTAAATAATAAATTATTTCAATGATTTGGGGGAACGAAGTAGCGGGCGGAGGCGGAGGCGGAGGCGGGTGCGGCGTGTGATTGCAGCGGCCGCGTCAAACAATTGATTAGTCGCATAAACTCGGTTTGGCGCGCACTAACGATGTATCATCCGGACTGATAATTAAATTGTAAATTAGCTAAGCTGATGCTAGCTTGCAGCCGCCGCGCCACTTTGCCGTGGTCACAATATCGTGCTGTACAATTACTACTGAATAATGTTTGTTTATACCCATGTTTAAACTATATATAAATATAATAGTAAAACTAGCTAAATTTATTTAAGTTATTGTCTGTTACTAAATTAGCTTTACACTAGAGCAAAATGCATTTGTTAATGTGCAGGATGCCTGAATGTACGTAGATGTAGTATTACATAAGTTCGTTCCGACAAGCCCCGCTTGTGCTGATTGCGAAAAATTCAATCTTGTTTCATGGAAATTTAATTTAACATACAAAATGAAAAGCGGCTGTCGTTCGATATGAATCGTCGGCCGGCGGCAGGGCGGGCGGCCGGGCGGGCGGTAAGGCGGGCGGCGGATGACTGCGACTGCTCGGCGCTCGGCGCTCGCTGCTCGCTGCTCGACCGTGTTTGTGGACGCGATAGCGCTTTGTGTGCATATTGTAATCAATTGTCGAATTGTATCAATTTGTACTTTCAGTTTGCAATTTTGACGTGAATTCATTAATTTGTTAGGACTGTTAATGCAATCATGTTCGTTATATCTGCTATAGGTATTTATGTTGCGCATTGATGTCTATGTATGTGCCTTCTGTACGGGCGGAAGATGTAAATTTATATTTTAATTATAAAGAAAGAAAAAAAAATAGAATAAAATGATTTAATAATTTTATTAGACAAGTTAAACATGGTTTTGTTTCATGACATTTGGCGAATAAAAGCAAAAAGTCTGGTAAAAGCATCTTCGCCAAAAAAAAATTATATGGTTAAAATGTTTGTGATAATAAATAAGGGACAAATTAAAAGTAAAAGCGAATCATTCGGAGCGCACTTCTGCTGAACATAATCGTTTATCACACACTACTCCGCCTATTGCGGTGTGATCGCACATAAAATATATTTATAGCAGTTCGACGCTCCCGCACCTACCGTGAGGAGAATTCGCGTGCCGATGCCTTGTCAATAATCGCTAATAGATATTTCAGAAGACAATGCAATCGGCTAAGTATAGACACAGTGAGTAACGTCCCGTCTGTCGCGGCGGCCCGCGTCTACGCATGCCCGTTCCTGTTAATCTTATTATATTCAGAAAATTTATCACCAATGAACCTTGTTTGACACTCACTGACGATTTGACCGTCTGTGTACAATTTTAGGTCTTTTTACCATTATCATACTTAATATTAACTCTACTGGCAAAGCGTGGAATATTTTTTTGACGTATCGGCCAATAGTACTAAGTGACATCATTATATATATAGATCGGACGTATTTGATCGAATGTAGTTATTCCGGAGGAAAATTGTACTCGGTGAAATAAATGAATTTATCCCTGTAAACGGGAGTTTCCCCAACGTGGCCTTGACATAGTGCAGTGTTAAATTGCGCCGGCAAAATAATATTCTAAAATATCACGTAAAAAATAACAAAATGCTTCAAACATGATTAGAATAGTAAAAACAGATAGGGAACATTAGTATTATTTTCTCTGTCAAGACAAATTATACAAAAGTAAAATGTAAATATTTTACGTCTCCCCTATACATGATATTAAAAAAATGTTACATATAACCAATTCAGACCAGCAACAGAATATTAGAACAGACACCTGTTGTACGCTCTTAATAAAATATAGATTTTTAATTTGATCTTAATATTGAAACTGGCAGCAACGATTAATTATGCCATTTTCGTTTGAATTGCGGTATGCGTGATTGTAAAGTAAGACCATTACAATGTGGTGTTAGAAAAAATTGCTATTCCGCACAGAGCCCATATGTTTGCAGGCGTCGGAAGTCGTAACTCACTGTTATGAAGCGAACGACACCAGTTTCATAAACATTGTTTTTCTTCATTTCGCCCCTAATATTTATATTTATCAATCCATCTACACATTTATTTATAGTTCAAAATAGCGGACTTCCGAGGGTGCCCAAAGGGCGCACTGTCATTAGGATTTATTGTTTTCTTTGGTCATAGATGGGGCTCTCGAATCAGATCTTTTAAGTAAAATACGGAGCATTATATATTGACCAAATGTTTTTTTTTTGTATAAAATTACCTCATGATCTGTGTATAAAAACAAAAATATAAGCTTGACTTATATAATTAGGTACTTTATAGATAGCTACTATCAAAATTATTATTATTATTTTTTTTTAATTTCACGCTGTATCCCGCATATAGCAGGGTAGACAGAGGGAACCAGAGAACCTAGTGTTAAGACACTCCATTCTCTGTCAACAATTCCGTTCCCCATTTTCCGCCGAATTGAGGCATTGCGTGTTGAGTGGCGGAACTCAACGCCGCGCTTTGCCTTGTTACCAAACCCAAGAAATGAAAATACTAAATTTTACATTTCCTGGAATGGGGGTCGAACCCACAAGCTGTCGCACTTACAGTCGTACGCTTGTGCCTCTGCGCCACGACAGGCGTTAAAAAAAATATTACAAATTAATAAAAATAACGAGAGCTGACAACGAAAAAAAATTGTAACAAACGTGTTTCTCTTGCGGCGTGGTTATCGAGAACCACGTATAGCTTAATTAGCTAGAGTGCTTGTACGGATTCCAAGAGGCGCGGCTTCGAATCCTGCTGCAAAATTTAAATTTGTTTTAATTATTTAAAATTTGCAGCAAAATATTTTCCTAATCCTAAATTTGTAAATAACTTTTCACTTCACGTTAACGTATCCACTTTATTACCAGACCCAAGAAATGAAAATACTAAATATTATTTTAAAATGTTCATTTTCTGATTATCCACTTGACTAACGGTTATGCTAAGTAGCATTAGAATATTTGATTACGAGGTCATCTTGGTGCAGAGGGACAGCATCTAACTGCATTGGTTGTGGGTTCGATTCTCGCTCGGAGGAATTATATTTAAAGTATTTTTGTCTCTGCTCTGGTAACTTAAAGCTGAAAGTTCTGCTACTTAACACGCAATGTCTTATGTTCGTGCAGAAAGTGGAGAACAGAATGTCTTGATAAAAGGTTCTCTTTGAATAACTCCTGCGCTGCGGGAAAACGTGTGAAGCTATCTATAATATTATGATAAAACAATATAAAATATTTGATTATATTGTCATATTTTGGTGTAGATGGACATGTAAGTATATCTATACACATATACATTTATTTTCATTTCCATATTGCATAAGTTGCGCCAGAGTGTCTTTATTGCAAGAGTCAAGAGTTAAGAATGTTGATATCTGACTTACTTATGAATTTATATATTTTTTTTTTTTTTATGGATAACGGATGGCAAACGAGCAGAAGGACCACCTGATGGTAAGTGGATACCTTCGCCCATGAACATCTACAACACCAGAGATGTTGTAGATGCGTTGCCAACCTAGAGGATACAGATGGAAGAGGAGGACAATGTAGTATTCCGTTCTCGGAACCACCACATTTTGGGGAAAGGATGGGTGGGAATGGGAAAACCTGGCTTACATGCCATCGAACCGGAACACATCATAAGATATTTGGCGGTTCGTCTTTGACATATTTTATATATTTTTGTAGCTTCACACATCTTTGGAAACGATGCAATAAAGAAAATTTGACTTACACTGTGTAACGACATTAAAGATAAGTGAATATATAACATACAAGTATTTCGAGTAAAAGAAATTAAAGACATTTATATATGTTAGTCATAATACACAGTTCAAATGGTATTCAAATTGCATTGAATAACCGCCAAGATTTTTTTATTTCTATTTTCACGCTTGTTTTTAGCTGTATAGATAGTCAGAGAGAAAGAACAAGTGTCAAAAGTCTCTTCTTCCAGCCGAAATCGAGAAAGAAGGACCTTAACGCTGTGGGTTCTCTCACCAGAGCGAAGTAACGAAAATAATTTAAATATATTCATCCTCCAGCGTTGGTATGGACAAAAAACCAATATTATTTACCTAATACGGACGATGTCTCAACGTGCCACATTGACCTCTAACATCAAAGTTTTTTAAGAACCTTAAAATTAGCAATAAGTTTAAATAAATACTTTTTACATTATAACATTTTCAATAAAAAAATATTTGAGATGCATTGTAAGGGGTTCACACTGCTCATAGTAATCGAAATATAACCAATTAAGTTATTATCACATATGTAAACAGGGCATTAAATTTTATTAAACAAGTTTTTTAAACAAGCTAATAATAATAATTGCTTTAAAGATCTCTATTTAGAGATCAAGAATCATACTAAACTTAATAATAAAGCGGCTTTCTCCTCAAAACATGACATATTTATGTACACAGTAGGTGTAGCGCACGGGGACATATGGCGCGGCAATTTATGAACTCGGGGGCCCATTACCATTTTAAATATTATTTTTAGGGAATTTCGTGTCAGATCTCACTCGTCGGATGGTCGTATATTAAGAGATGTGATCCTCTGATTAAGTTGCCTTGATAATTGTGGACGAGTTTACGTTGACTTGAACTATGCTTCTAATTAAGTTTCATTTAAATGTAATTTTAATTTTCTTTGATACTGTTCTTAGAAATTATGCCATTATGTATAAAATCAAGCTTATTACACTCTACGATGTTACTTTTGCATATTTAATTATTTTCAAATCCGCTCGAGTATATTTAGTATACTTGTATATTTGTTTTTTACAAATTGTTTTTAAACAACGGAGGAGATAATTGCCTCTAAGCAATTAATAGTTAACCGAAATGGTCGTGACTGCAGTTGTGAACTCGTCTAACACAAACAAAGCTGGGTCAATCACACCATTAAAGTTTATGAAACGGAAACCGTCAAGTCTGACATGTGCGCAGCCTGTCCTTCGATTTGTCAATAGCAACTGATCGGCGCGTGCACAGACCTGCTGTCTGAGCTACCCTACAAACCGAACCAAATCTAACCCTTATGTCGTCCAGGACAAAATGGTATTTCCTAAACGAGTTCAATAACATGGTTAATGTTTGTCACTCGGAAAGGACTGTTTGATTTGGTCTGGGTATTAATATTTTATGTTATAAAAATGATTTATTATATTTTTCATATGATACTTTTAACTTTATAAGACTGTTTAACATAAAACAACACGTGTTTTAAATAATAAAGTGATAAAAGTATAAAATATATGATTTAAAGACGACAAATTTTAATTTATTGGAAATTTAAATAATATTTAAAAATTAAAGTATCTATTTCGTATGACATTTGAGGTTTTATAAGAAATATAGATAGTTGTTAATTTAAAGCATAAATAT
>JAKGSA010000783.1:319550-332748 GCA_033558755.1 Philaethria dido
AAAAAAAAAAAATCTAAATAAGTACGTTTGATACTTAGCCTATTATAGAATTAGTGCCTAACCCTATTTTTTTCCATTAACAGATGCTTTATTAATAAATAGTTTATAAACTTGTTTACGACTGTACTGAAAGTATAATACAGTTAATATCGAACGGAAATATCGGGTTCGTCAGCGCCATTATATTCATACAACAAAGGTTACATCGTACGTTTTATTCAAGGAAGTTTAATTAGTTGAGAGTACAAGTAGTAGAGGTAACGTGATATTACTTGAGTTATTTTCTAAGATTCATAATATATATGTGTACTTATCTTTCTTTTTGAAAGAACCAGATATTCGAGTGGCCACACTTGGTTAAAGACAAATCAGAAATTCAAAAATTCTCCTTGATGGTATGTACACCATTCAAATCAAAGAAAATATAAATGCTGTCCAAAGGCGAGTATGCGGCAATCCCTCACACAAGTGGGAAAGACGACTTGAATTTTTAATGTTACACTCAGACCGTTGCAAACCGTAACAGTTTTCTTGTCATTGGTAGAGTGGAGATGTGAAATAAATTTTGCAGAGTGGCCCCATCTTTTCGTTTGACATTAATTTTTAATGTGAGCTCGCCGTATCAGTACCTCATACGTGGCATGTCTAATGGTATTTATGAACGCTGTATGATTCTGTTTTCCTAATGAGAACTGTACAAAACAATTATAAAACATTCATAATTGCTTTATTAGGTAGCGTTACGGATTATATCAAGTAAAACAACGCTAAACCCAGACTCTAAGTATTGTTCACCTTGAAACCGAATTGACTTCCTTGTAGTCATTGATAATAATGACGACATTAAGACAATAATGTTTTTAGCTATTAGTTTTAAATTTTCACTGCAATCCAAGGTCACTTTAACAATACACTAAACAAAGTTTACGCGATTAGCTTCGCCATATAATTTTAGTTAGACGAACGTCGCGTCACTATAAGGTATTGGAATCAATTAAGCGTTTAATTTCCGATGTTTTTAAAGTTACTCGTAATTAATATTAATATAAAAAATTCTAACAAAAATTGTAAATAAATTCTTTTCTGTCTCTTGTAATTTGAACTGTAGACGATCTGTATGGACAGCCAACTGTAACAACTTCCGTGATAAATCTTTATTTCTTCTTCTATAATTTGTTTTTAGGTACAGTATGATGGTTTTTATAGTTTTTTGGTCGCTGGTCGCCGTCGTGCTCTTGTTGCCGATTCTCACTGCACCTGCCGCGGCCTCGATGAAAGCATTGGTTACTTAAAATTATTAACTATCTTTTTTACTAGATTTAATATTTCGATTGGGAAGTAGATCACCTCGTTGATTACGAATACTTTTTGTTATAGTTTTGGGCTTTAGGCATGCAGTGGAGCACAACGTCATTTTTTGAGCCCATTATTTATGTCAGTACTACCAACACAATAGCACTTTGTAAGTGATTTATCACATTTTACAAATAATATTATGAAGTATTATATTTACATAATTTTTAAAAGACCAACTTATTGGTACAACGTTTTAGTCTACTGTTTGAGGTAAATTGTATAATAAAATAATTGCTATTTGATTCTGTATATTCTTGTTAACATTACATTTATCTGATATAAATGTTGGGTGAGAAATAATTTGTAATTTAATTTTAGATACACGCGCCACCAATCGCTATTGGAATGTATGGCGTGACATCATATTAATATTTTTATATGAGCACAGTTTAATGATCACTTTCCGGTTATGCTTAGCAGGCTATACTTTATTTTGTCATACGCGATGATTGAGAAATGATTATAGCTTGTGACTAAATGTGGAATAAAATTATTCATATTTTAAATTTGATACCAAACTATCATGTTTCGAACGTTTGAGTTTGAACTTGTTGCAATAATGAAACGCAATCGGACCATTATTTCTTATTAAAGTAAATATTATCATATCGTCTGTCGTGTCGTGGCGCTGTCGTGGAGCAGAGGCACAAGCGTGCGACTGTAAACGCGACAGGTTGTGGGTTCGATTCCCACTCCAGGAAATGTTAATCTTTTCATTTCCTGGGTTTGGTAATAAGGCAAAAGGGCGGCGTTGAGTTCCGCCACTCAGCACGCAATGCCTCAATTCGGCGGAAAGTGGGGAACAGAATTGTTGCATGAGAACAAAGTGTCTTAACACTAGGTTCTCAGGTTCCCTCTGCCTACTCCGCTATATGCGGGATACAGCGTGAAGTTACAAAAAAAAAACTTATATCTATCGTTCAAAATCTTACACATTTATTTACAAAAAATCGACTATCCTTAAAAAAAATATATATAGTCGATTTCTTTTATGATTACTGTCTCATATTATATATATATACGTCATAATGTTTATTTTAAAGATTGCTTTTGTAGTGAATATGATCCGCGCAATTTATCCCTTTGTCAAGGGTTGACAACGGTTCCCTCCGTTTTACCTGAGAATAACCCATTTGTTTTCTCTTCATTCATATGTTATGTATGTATGAAAATCACTTCTAATGACTTAGCCATTTTATACAGGAGCAATAGATTTATCGTGGTACTTGTTACTTTTTAGAAAGGAAATTATCTTATCGTTCTCCTTAAAAGCTTATGATTATTAATGTTACATACGAATTTCAACTTTATACTAATAGTTTTAAGATCGTTATTTTATTTTAACACTAGCGTCGTTCCTCACAACGGAAGGAATAGCTTAGTATGTGACTGCACATTTGTGTTATTAAATGATTTATGGAGAAGGATTACCAAGAAGTTTAGCGTTACTTCAAATGTAAAGGTTAGAGCTATGACGCTTAGTTTCACTTTTGTGTGCGAAGTGAATACGTTAATCATGCCCGGTAGTCGCGTGTTGATCTCGATGTAATTGAGTTAACTGACGCCTGATGACTTATTTGACGTGTGTTTTACAATTCCATATCAACGTTGACGTCTTCCGTTATAGGTCGTGTCAAAATATTTGTTGCTGTTAATGCTTCAATTTATAATTTCGTCTGAGATAAATTGTGTTTTGATAGTGATGTACACATAGTTATGAAATATAAATGAACAGCTGCTGCATATCTGACTACACGCTATGATAATAGATTCAATATATATTTTTTTTTTAACTTCTAGCTGTATCCCGCATATAGCAGGGTAGACAGAGGGAACCTAAGAACCTAGTGTAAAGACACTCCGTTCTTACAACAATTCCGGTCCCCAATATTTCCAGGAATATATATATAAATATATATATAAATCAACTTATTAACAAAACTTGATGGCTAAAAAAGACATTTTTAGAAAACATCTAAAAATTTGAACGTTGTGGAACTCGAAACCGCGTCTCTTGGAAATCGATTAGAACCGTGTTTCCAAAAAACGAGGAAGCGAGTCCACTACGTCCAAATTTTTATACGTTGTATAAAAATGTTTTTCTATCCCTAAGTATGTGATTACTAAGATGATTATGTACTAAATTCTGTTACGAATTCTCAAATAAGAATATAAAAGGATTTAAGATTCATGTAACAATTTTTCTTGTTGAGAAATAATAATATGTAATCTTTATTTCCAATAAGCTTATTAAAAACGTATAGTGATATCAGCAACATAAAAATCATCATTGGCGCATTATTTTCCCAGATCGAGATATCAAATTGATAAGTGAGGCACATTCGAGGCGGGCGGCAGGCAGCGGCGAGGCATTATGAAATTGGCCGTATGTTAGGCGCCGTTACTTCCGATAAAATATAACCGGCTGTTCCGCTCATATCTGTCGAACTAACCTCCGGCTTTTCCCAGTCTGATATCCGCTGCACGCATCATTCTATCTATTAGAGCATTTAATAATTTATTGATACTGCAATGTGAAATATTAACTCCGTTGGAATATGTAATAGGTTTGTTGGTAAATGATTTATATTATTTGAACTACACGTATTAGTAATTTAAAATATAAGTATGCACCTATATCTTTAAGCTTAATTGTATTCGAAAGAAACGTATCCTGTAAATGTAATTAATTAATATATTGTTATTATTTTTCTAGCCATGTTCATACTGGACAATGCGTGTAGAACTGTGTGTATTTTATAAGAAGCCATGCTATATATAGAGTCAACATAATTTTGGTAGGGAGCCGAAGCGGTCGCCATGGCCGAAATCGGTCGGACTAATCATCATCATCATTATTTTTCTACAATAAAAAAAAATGACAGGAAAAACTATAAATAGTTGATTGAATTCCTTCGATGCACCTGCAATGTGCCTAACACTGCAGGTACAACAACAGGTACAACAGTTATCAAAATATATTGACCACGTTGAACTTTCATAGTTTATACATCTTGTTGCAACTACACTGGTAATGGATTTTAAATGTAATGAGCGAGCCTCAACTGTATGGTCAGTATCTCAGAGCGTTTGATGTGCTATAACATGGTAGCGAGGCCGGCTCGCAGAAATGGGTAAAGTAGTGAGGCAGCCGGCGTAACATCAGAGATTTATGTCCGCATAACTCGTAGATTCTACACATAAACGATCAATCGTATTGATTTTATTTCTGTATTTATTTTTACCCAAATGGCTTTTTATTAATTATTTTATAGGAACTACGGTTATAGATTTAATAATGCTTTTTAAAAGAAGAGCTATGTAAAAAATATAATAATAAATATAAGAATATTTAAAAAAGGCACAAGCGTGCAACTGCAAGCGCGACAGGTTGTGGGTTCGATCCCCACTCCAAGAAATGTAAAATTTAGTATTTTCATTTCTTGGGTTTGGTAACAAGGCAAACCGCGGCGTTGAGTTCCGCCACTCAACACGCAATGCCTCAATTTGGCGGAATGTGGGGAATGGCAATATTGAAAGAGAATGGAGTGTCTTAACACTAGGTTCTCTGGTTCCCTCTGCCTACCCCGCTACATGCGGGATACAGCGTGAAGTTAAAAAAAAAACATATTTCCCGTAGGTAGATAAAATATGTAAATGAAAAAATATTTAAATAAATATTCGTAAAAGTTACGATTTGATCATTCTGTTGTTTTTAAAGTACAAGAGTCAATCAATATATACGAGTACACTGGTAATAAAATAATAATGAGCAGGATTAGATTCTTTTACAAAGTGAAAAAAAAGATGATTTGACGCAAAATTTATATAGATATAGCGATCGTCCTTTCACGTTTCATGTACATATGCGATATGTCACATGAATAATTAATTATGTTAATGGATAGCTAGAAAACTCATCGGAACATGATTTATTCAACTGCTTGCCGATGGAATAGAACTAACTTGCATTGACTCTCATTGACATTTTAAATATAAAGGACAAGAGCATTACTCTTGAGAATGAATAATTACAAAGCGTAGTGTTTGGAAACTAAGTAGATGTAGGTATGTCATTTCAAAGTATTTCTTTTATTCTGTAGCACATTTTGCCTAATCTAGTCAGATTCGGACTCAGGCCACTGTTTACTTTTAAAAATACATCTCGACGGCATCGTCGTAAATAATAAGGAAAAACATATTTTCTTGTCATATTGTACTAAGATCTTAAAAGTAGTATAATTTTAATACCAGCTTAAATCAATATTATATTGATCCTTCTTCTTCTTCTTCTTCTTCTTTTTTTTTTTATGGATAACGGATGGCAAACGAGCAGAAGGACCACCTGATGGTAAGTGGTACCTTCGCCCATGAACATCTACACACCATAGATGTTGTAGATGCGTTGCCAACCTAGAGGATAGAGACGGAAGGGGAGGATAATATAGTAGTCCGCTATCGGAACCACCACATTTTTGGGAAAGAATGGGTGGGAAAGGGGAAAACCTGGCTTACATGCCATCGAACCGGAACACATCATAAGATATTTGGCGGTTCGTCTTTGGCATGATAGTGGTCGCGAGCCAGACGGAGGACGAACCTCCTACCACTCCAATCGTCTTATATGATTAATCCTCTTATAATTAATCCTCTTGATATTGTTTTTTTTTTGTAATATTTAGTTTTTATAGTAGCCATTAAAACAAATATGAACATTATTTGTACTTCATTTTTTGTTTTGGCTCAAGAGTACATTCTTAAATCCAACTTGTTTAGCTTTGTCACGTAGAGTGAAAAAAACAAAACTTTTTGCTATGATGAATTCAATAAAAAAAGCATTATATAGTTTTTCAAACTTAAAAGCTTCATAATTCGACGACCGAAACGTTTTGTCTGGAGACTGCATTCTACTATCGCAAGTAACTAAAAAGGTGTCGTTAGTTTTTGAAACATCATAAAGATGTCAAGTGGGCTGTTACCTGATTGTAGCTATCACACGCTGTAATAGAGCGTGCGTAAAGCCGCTCTAGTACAGTCAATTCTACAATAGTATATATCAATATCATGAAAAGTGAGTGAAAAATCATAAATTGCTCAGATGGTTTATTTACTTATCTTTAATAAATATATTTTTTATAGTAATATAAATATATTACAAATCACCTAATTTAGTGTGCCATAATTTATATGTTTGAAATAACTTTCTAAGATGCATAATAAGAAGAAATTAATTTGGAACGAATAATTATTTTTTATAGATTAAATTTTAGGACGTTCATAATTTTTTTTTATTATACACAACCATATGAACATTTTCTCATTAGCTAAATGGTAGTAAACGTGGAAAAGTGACGCATTGGTTTGTTTGTGATTGAAATAAGAATTGATGACGTAAAGTCGTCTACTTTATTCACAGAAAACACTTTCATGTTTTTATGCTGACTCTACTTGTTTTTTCTTTTAATCACTTCATAAGTCACCAGAGCAGCATTGTCAGTCATTATCTTGTAATTTTTGATAGCCAATGGTCACTTAACACTTCAAATTGTTTCGGATAGCTGTTTATTTATTTTAATGGAACATAGTCCCTTAAAGAGCACTCCACTAATCAGGGCAAGTGCATTGTTCAATCAATATGACGTGATATAAAGTAATTGATGGTGTAGTGTTTTGTATTTTCGACTTCGTTATCGGTGATTCTTAATTTTTACTCTCATTACTGTAGTTAATTAGCTTTATATTAAAAAATCATTTATTTGAATGTCATTTTGTAAAACAACAATTGCTGTATAGAGTTTCTATTGAAATAAACGAATACAAAAAGGATATGTGACAATGTCTACGTCTCTGATACGCTATTTAGTTTTTTTTGGGCCAATATTACACTTTTTAATAATATTTTAAATTGTATTCTTATTATAAACACTTGAATACAAAAATTTATTTTTTTTTAATATAAAATTTGGTAGAACATAATATATTGTCGGCATATTGTCTGTTCCTGTTATATGAAGAAGAAGAAGCTTGGTGGGTCGCATAAAAATATTAAGCGGGCCGCATGCCGCCTGGGGGCCGCAGGATGCTCACCATTGCTGTAAGCACCATGATTACAGAAGTGAATTGAAACTTCTAACTTGAGGCTAGAATCTCCATCAGAGTTTTCATTCTATATAACAACAAGTCTCTCTCTTCTATTTGAAATAATTTTAACAACTTATATATACATACATACGAGTACTATACAAAAATAAATATTTGACGAATTATGGAGTAGATGATTGTGCTCTTATTAAATTTAAAAAGTTCTTACTATTTCAACGACACATTCATTCGTTTTATAGAAGCTTAAAACAATAAATGACGTGAGACGATAAATTATTGCATTTTTAAATATTGATATTTCAAAAACAAACAAGGGGATGAAATGTAGATCTTTACAGCTGACTTAGCTGATATTATTGCAAACATATATGGACTTATTCAAGATACTCCATAATTAGTCATACTTTTATGGTTATTGTTGATCATTTATAAAATTTATTTATTATAACTTTTTATTATTATTATATCACTCTGTAAATAAAAAGACAACCGGTTTTACTAGAAAATCTTACTTATAGGTTGAATTATATATTTGGAAATTATATATTCCAACCTATAAGTAAGCTTTTGTGTAGTGTGTAGGATTGTTGTCGTTCCCTTATAATATTTATGCTTGATTTACCACCACCTTCGTCATGCGGAAATTTTAATTTATGCGCTTGAAATTGTTTGTTTTTATAAGAACATTGTTTTTGTCATTGCTATGGAAAAAGTTGATTTCTCTAGATTGAGGAAATCAAGACTTATTATTATTGTTGTACGTATAATACATAAAAATAGCATAACTAAATATTTTAATTGCCGTCAAGTTGTTTTGTTAATGCAAGTGTGACTTACTTAGCCAATGTCATTGAAAATATAGTAAATGATACATGAATAATATATTTTTGTAATGGAATATATATGTATGCACAGTAAAAAAGGAACAATTGACGACCAAAGGAAAAGGAAATATTTTGATTGTGTATATATTGCACCTCTTTCACATATAACAAGGTAATCTGAGAGTTAAGACATTTTGTGTTCCACTTAGTGTCTGAAATTGAGACATTGAGTGTTAAGTGGCAGAACTTAACGCCGTGTTTTGTGTTATCAGAGTTTTAAACTGTCCCATTGCACCTGATGCAAAAAAATATAATATTTTAACTAGATCTGAACAAGCATATATAACATGCCTCTGTCTATTATATTACAAACATCTAAACTGATTATGTTTTTGATATATTGTATATTTCTTAGACTTCAACATGTGATTATTATTTTTTTTGATTTTCCTTTATTCGAACAATGTTAACTACTAGCATAAAGATTTTTTTTTTTTTTTTATGGATACCGGATGGCAAACGAGCAGAAGGACCGCCTGATGGTAAGTGGTTACCTTCGCCCATGAACATCTACAACACAAGAGATGTACTAGATGCGTTGCCAACCTAGAGGATACAGATGGAAAGGGAGGATAATGTAGTAGTCCGCTATCGGAACCACCACATTTTGGGGAAAGGATGGGTGGGAAAGGGGAAAAACCTGGCTTACATGCCATCGAACCGGAACACATCATAAGATATTTGGCGGTTCGTCTTTGACATGATAGTGGTCGCGAGCCAGACGGAGGACGAACCTCCTACCACCAAGCTAGCAAGCAAGCACCAAGCAAGCATAAAGATACACAACTATTTCACTTTTCGGCCTAACTTCAATATACATTATAAAAGTTATTGAACATATTATATATTAAATTTGTAACATACAAAAAGCGTAGACTTAGATGTTTCAGCTAAGTTATAAGTAACAACTGTATTTCATTAATTACAAGAAAATGCAATGATTCAATATCTCGAGACGATAATACCCTTTGCGATTGGTTTCGCTCGAAGAACTCTAATCTACCAACGGTGACACGACAAAAACTATGGAGTCGGCTGATTTCATCCAATTAACTTTTATCATTTATCTTTTGCATGATTATTGATACGTTACAAATGCTTATAGTAGAATTGAAATTTTAATTCAAGTTATTTCGGAGCTACTTATGCGTGTCATCTATTGTACTAATTTTCATACAAAAAATATATTTGATAAATTTTGTAGATTCACAGGTTATTATCAATTCATCGTTTTTTCACGGTAACAATATCGATTGTTCGTGGATCAGGCGGAAGCGGAATGTGAGCCGCATTGAGGCCCAGAGCGTGACTGAAACCACAATCTGTTCATAGTTCATGGCAGTATCGTTCTTGTCGTCCTGTTTTTTTGTATTGACACTATAACATAATTAATTTTGTAAATTTTTAGAGATTGATGATAAAATATAAGTGATATGTATTAGGTACTCAATGATTATTGGATTCTAACTTATATCAAATACCTACGGGTCAATATACGTATTTATATTCCATCTTATAATTACTACATTTATGCAGGTATGTACAAAAATGTTCAAATAGAATTTATTAATGTATGATATTGTTGTACTTAACACACTTCGATATGTCGCAAAATAAGAAGAGGACAGGCGTGTCGTATGGCAGTTATCTAGATCTGAACATTCTCAGAACAGAGGACTCTGCTACCAAATATCATGACTACCGTCTTACAAATGAGAAAATTTCGCTCTAATTATTTATGAATGTGTTATCGTCATATCTTGGGAGCTCACGATCCGGCGTCTGTGTGCACGACAAGAGCAAAACCGTCGGTAATTAGCAAATGTAGCTTTCTTTGTTCTCCTGGCACGTTTTGCATTGGTTCCCAATCTATTACTATATGCAAATGAATTTGTATGTACAAAAAGAGTCATCGATATATCGTTAATAAACCTCCATTACTTTCATTAGGGCTATCTGTTGACGGCGGCCGTATCACGACGTCGACCGTCATGCCTGCGACACATAACGAAATTAAACGCGTTGACGCTATCGGAAGCCGCGCATCGCGTCGCATCGCGGCCTCTGTTCCGCGCGACGTTTCGCCTCGCCGCCTGCCGCTATCCGCGGATTTACTTAATTGCGGAATACGCATAAATGTCGATAATGCTTTTAATCATTACACTCGGCTCGACATCATTCCGCGTAATTCTAAATCTTATTATGGAAATGTATGGAATACCTAAGCATCAATAATAAATAACGTTTCAGATTATCGTATGATCCAATCGTAAATTAAGACAAGATACATAATTAAAGCGAATAAATAAAATGGTTGGCATTTCGATGGGAGCGCGTTCGATTCTGTCGAGCAACGAATATTCCTCTACTTTGAGCTATCAGACCTCTTTAATAAAGTGTACTTTGATTCGTTTACATTTAATTGCGATTCAATCGCCAACAATATTGAAGAAGGCAGAAGAGTGCGGAGGTGGGACGGGGCTTTGAATGTCACGACAAGATTTTTAATTACGGCAAAGATATCATCTAAGAACTGCACTCTCCACTATAAGTTGGCGACACATTGTGGAATTACAATTAAATAATTATTTCTTAAAAGCTTTATAATGAGTTGGAGCAATAATTTTAGATTGAGGATTTTTGTTTCATGACCTTTATCTGAGCTAAGCGGAGTGGTACGAAGTATAGTATAAAGGTGGGTGATAAACCAATAAGGCGGGAAGTAATGTTGGTGATGGGGAGCTGGGAGCACGACGCGTGTCGAATATGATCCAAAGTTTATTTTCGTTCTTCTAATGCGTCTTTGCTGTCGTCCGGACGACAATTAAAAATACAAAAAGCGAAACGCTTGTTTCAGACATTCATTGTCTCCGTTATTAATAAATTTATTTTACCGAGTTGAAGTGGACGTGTATTTTATTTGCTTTAAGTGGTTTCACATTGTTTTATTTTTATGTGAGGCTATTTTGGGCGGAGACATAATAATGCACATATTGTGGGGGAAGATGAAGATGTGAAATGGCTCACTCTTGCTCCATTAGAGATATTTGAAACCTCGAGAGTGCACTCATAAATTTACTTTTGTAGTAACAATACACACGGTTTTAATAAATTCACGCTACTCCTTTAGAAATGTTCATAACTTTGTCCTTAATTTACTGCGTATATTGTGATACTAGAAGTTATAAAGTTATTTTTCGCTCCTCGCTAACGACCGCGGTGCGGGCGGCACGTCTTCGCGACTCCACTACTATTGCATTTACTTTACTGCTCTGGTCTTTCAAAGGTAGAGCTTTTAACTCTCATATGTCCTTTTTTATAGTCTGCTTCAGTTGTTACAACCTAACGTCACGTGATCTTCTGATTTTCGCATGTTTTTTGGGTTCATCAAAAGTATATAGACATGTATGTACCCTATATGACGAAATGAGGGAATACAATACTTTTATAATACATAAGACGAAGAGGAATTTTCAATAAAAGTACTTCAAAAGTGTCTTATGAACCAATCTTTATAAATATTCTTAACTGAAAATTTATAAGCTCATAGTTACATAAGTTTGTGTTAAATTAATAAAGCACGACATACATACAGAATGTTGTGCAATAAAATAATTTGCACGAAAAAGTTGCTTAACATTAATTTCTGCCTTATAGAAAAATAGGAGAGGCTCTGCAACAAAGTGAAACAAGATCCACTCTACTAATCCGACAAAAGCGAGCCTTGTTACCCTTCAAATTTATTTATAAGAAAACTCTCGGACAAGTCGTTAATACCTATAAAGTAGGGGCGAGAGAGGCGCGAGCGAGTTTATAACTCACGTACCGAACTTTACTCGCCGACACATAAAATAATAGGTGTAAAAACTTACACGGGAATGTACTCAGTGAGCGAGAGCGCCGCGAGATGGACGGCGCCTTCGCGACCGCCGATGCTACGCCTTACGATTCACCTTTCTTTACTTTCTGCATCAATTTTGAGAACCCTAATCATATCGGCTACGTCACGTGGCTCAACTCTAAAAACTCATATTTTTTTCTGTACATAATTTGTTAGTGAAACAAAGGCCAACAAAAAATGATCTTGCATAAATCATGGTAATGAACACCTTTCCAACGCTTTTACATCGTTTAATTCAGATATCACTGCGGAAACAAACGTCGGTTTATCCCACCATCTGTGGTGCTCGCGTTCACTGGTAATCGTTAACCCCGAGGTGATATTATTTTAAATATCATTTTTTATTATCTTCCTTAGGTGAAGGTCTTAGAGTTGAATTTCAATACAATCTGTGAGCATATAATCTAAGAGTATGACACAAATTTAAATTCGAAACTTATAACGTAGATTAGCCCCGGGCAGGGGGCACGTGCGTAAGCGCACCTTGCAACGCATTTTGTTCAGAACACAAAATTAATGCCTATTTTATTTAAAATGCATTGTTCTTTTAACACAACACCGATAAAACATGTTGTGGAACCACTTTTGACTATTGATTGTCCTCTTAGGTTTATTAAAACATTACCATATTATCTTATTACACAATCGCGTTAAGTTTCAAGCACAAACATAAGAATTTGACATGTAGCTTGTTTGGTGGTAGGAGGTTCGTCCTTCGTCTAGCTCGCGACCACTATCATATCAAAGACGAACCGCCAAATATCTTATGATGTGTTCCGGTTCGA
This sequence comes from Philaethria dido, assembly GCA_033558755.1. Lineage (NCBI taxonomy): Eukaryota > Metazoa > Arthropoda > Insecta > Lepidoptera > Nymphalidae > Philaethria > Philaethria dido. Next base: position 332,579 of record JAKGSA010000783.1, read on the forward strand.
TGGCATGTAAGCCAGGTTTTCCCCTTTCCCACCTATCCGTTCCGCAAAATGTGGTGGTTCCGATAGCGGACTACAACAATGTCCTCCCTTTCCATCTGTATCCTCTGGGTTGGCAACGCATCTGGTACATCTCTTGTGTTGTAGATGTTCATGGGCGAAGGTAACCACTT
>JAKGSA010000783.1:332865-358598 GCA_033558755.1 Philaethria dido
AAAAAAAAATTGTATTTCTTAATAAATATAATTTGTGTTTGTCAAGAAGCGTAAACGTGAAAGTTCTCATTTATGTCGCGATCTCGTCAGCAAAACATATCCATTAGTCCCTTGTTGTACTTCAGTAAGAGACGGCATATTTATCTGCCGACTTCGAGTCATATTTGCATGCGTTGCCTGTTATCCTTGCAGTGACCGAGGTCAATCAGGCTCTATGCCCCAACTATAAATTTATTTTAATAAGACACAAATCCGACTATCTGCTTGTTTTTGAATCGCGAGCCAAAGAAATTCAAATAAAACACTTTTATCAGATTCGACAGGTGGAGTAGTTATTTGTGTTCCTTTTTGCTTCGCTGTAGGTTACGGATTAGCCGGTAACTAATCGATTCCTCGATACGGAAGGGGAAGACCTTATTAGTTTCATAACTTCGATGAACTAGACTAATTTCATATCAAGACCGAGAAGTCTATAGACGGTTTATATTGCTTTATTTATTATTGTTATTTGAAAAAGTAAGTAAGATCATTTTCTTTTTAAAGTTATAGTCATGTCCATAACTCATCATTAAATACTGTTTCTTAGCTCTCAATGTCTAGAATTTGGGTGAAAAGAAGACAGTGGAGTGTCTTGACACTAGGTTCTATCTACCTATCTCGCTATGGACTTATATTGCTGTATATTGGATATAAATAGTGACACCTATAAATAGGAATATAGTGCTATCTCAAAAGGTACATATGAGTATGTATCATCAATATGCGTTTATAACCTTTATTTAAAATATAGCACAATAGGTAATAGTAGGTAATTTTAGAAAACAAAGTACGATATGAGAAATGTATGTATGAGAAAGCTTGAAAATCAATATTCATTAAGTAGTTAATCAGTTCATGCAGCCCACCCACGTCCGATAGGGTACTTACCGTTTTCTTCACCTTCGGTGTACTCATAGTCATACTAATTTTAGCACAACTCAGTCTACCAATAGACTATGTGCAATAAATATTTAAGATTAATCTGATTGGGGCCCGCAGCTAGTTAGTTTCCAGAATACTAACGATCACTAAAGACTCGATTCTGTTCGGTTATAAAACAGGTAGCGGAGAATTTGTTTTGCTTTACTATAGCAGTTTTATTTATTTCACATGATTTTATTAATGGAGTATCGATATATTTTTAATATAAAGATAATATATTTAGAAACCATATTAAATAGTTCATAAAATTTTATAAAAAGGACATATATATTTGTTATACATGTATCTATCGTGTAAAGCATCGTATGAATTTAGAAATGAAATAATTATAAGTTATTTAATTTATTATTAATTAAAAGGTTACATAATTAAAACTATCTAAGACTTGCGAACAGTAGGTAGTAGTTAGTAGCATCAGATTTGTTGGGCTTTGGGTACCTATCAAGTTACAAATTGTATATCTAAGATCGATACGAGCGTAATGAAGAGGGCTCAGCATTTAAATACATTTGCATATTAGAATGCGCTCAGTCTACCGTCAGGGGGTTGCGAGTATACATAATGACCTTAGAACTAAGTGGACACACCGTAAATTGTAAGATTTTTTTTTTTAACCAAACACAATGTTTTTTGCAAAAGACAATTAAAAGAATTGTGTAACAAGTTAATTGTTAGATTTACTTCATCTTTTGTATACTTATACTAAAGTTATATTAGACATTTTTTCAAATATGTACTGTGTTATTTTAGATTTTATGTAACAATTGTATGCAATGTCAAGGCATATGGCAATCTATTTATTTTTACCTACCTACCCTATTGAGGTAAAGTGTGCCTTAAAAATACAATTTGCCAAATCAAATTATGACATGGTTTTGATATTTTATACCAAAATCTGTTAATTAATTTGTATAAGTGGGGAACGGAATTGTTGAAAGAGAACGGAGTGTCTTAACACTAGGTTCTCTGGTTCCCTCTGCCTACCCTGCTATATGCGGGATACAACGTGACATTACCTGCTTTTTTGCCTAGAAAAAAGGAGGGACAAAGGAAGCCTTTCCTTAAAATTAAGTATCTTTACGTTTCAAATATGCAAGTACACAAATATCTGTAATATATCGTACATTAAAATAAATTTATATTCCTATAAAATAGATAGAACGATTCAAAATATATATTTACATAGGTATATATTCATATAGGACGTTTCACTATATTTTAGAATATAGGGTGTGCAACTTGTAGGTATATACTGGAAGCTAGGTCGTACGATGCGAAGCTCGATAGCAACACCAATTAATATGCAATGTCCTAGCACTCGTAAACTAGTCACGAACATATGCCAATATGTTGGTGCAGTTAGTGTTAAGACTATTTGTACATTTCGGATGAATTACCCGTTCCCTAGGATGAACATTATCTTCAATAACATTGCTATATATAACCATATACAACCTGCCCAGACTATGTTATATGCTTTGCTCTAAAGTAGTATGCGTATAATTAAATTGAATTTAATACTTACATAATAAAGGACAGGTAAATTCTATAAGCATTGTCGTTTATTATAATGTTGTTCTAATAATTACTGCTATTTAAGCCAATATTAATTAATACTTTACTTTTAGCGATGTAATTTTAGAGTAACAAGCAAAAACGATCACAAGTTAAATAGTTAATCACAGATAATGAGAGCGGTGCGAACAGTATGGTAATGCATAGTATCACCCATCGGCGACCGCGCTGGCGCCCTCTATCGCGACATCGGCGGCGCCGGTTGCTAATGTAGCTTCTTCATGTGACCATACAATAAAAAAGAATGGCAAATAATATTGTAAGATCAGTATATTATGTAAATATTTAGCAGTCATAATTAAGCTTAATTTAAATTTTCTTACAGAATATAAAAAGCGCGGAAGAATTAACCTTATCTGCTGATTTTTCTAATTTAAAATATAAGCATAATATTGTTTGAACAAAAATCGTTTGGATGACGTTTCTGGTGAATTAATTACAATATCGAATAAATACTATGTGACAGCAATGACTAATGTTTCCTATGATAACTACAAGGAAATAGCACTGCGGGTATACCTACCTGTGCATATTTCCTTTATTTAAGAATGTCATTGCTAATACCATTTTCAATTCAATATATTACTCTTATCAATTCAAATTTAACACTGAAATAACTAATTTAACTGTGTTATATTGGAAGTAATTTGCATTCATTATTTAAAGTATACACAGTTAATTTACAAAATTTTATTTAACACGCAAAACCCTGAAAAGGATAAGCGATAAAGAAAACCAGTCATGTTACGTTGAGTAGATTGATGACCTACCGCAAAGTCGAGGCAAGAGCAGGCGTAGGTATGGGTATAGGCCGACTGACGTTAAAGCTCGCAACGCACAGCATAATAATTAGTCATTAGAAAGTAGGCAGCGAGGGTGAGAGGGAGACGGGTGGAAGGGGCGGTTCGCGTCTGTTTCGGCTTATCTGAAATTACATCTTTTATGGGTATCTGCGATTATTCAGCGCTGCAGCGACTTGCGGCACGTTAGCGCCGCCTGGAAAACAACTTGACGTTACCATCAGTGTGCCACATAATCCGTAGGGTACTATTGCTTTTTATTAGATTGCTTCGGTTTGCATTCTTCTATGTAATATCCACTTGGCTTTTTAGTGTTATAATTTTTGAAAATTTTCTTATTCACTTAAAATAAAAAAAAATATAAGCAAACAAAAATGTTAAAGAACAGTATTTAACGTTATACTTTGGTTATATTTTATCCTTTAACTGAATAAGTCAATTTCAAAAAAAAAAAGAATAAAGAAAAATATTTTATATTAGGTATGAATTTAAACTGGATAAGTCAGTTGAAATTTATTAGAGACTCCTTAATGGTCCTGGGAAGACAGAGTGGATAAAATCAAATATCTTTGTTTTGTTACACAAAAGCGCTGTCTACAACAACAAACGAATAATTCAGCCGAGTTGAATTCATAATCAAGTAATTTATGTGCACGGCGAATAAATTAGCCGCTCCAGCCCGCGCGCCGTCCATAACTTACCCCAATAAATTGCCCAAAGCGGGCGAACTTCATTTTATCTTCAAATAATAATAAGTTCTAATATCTATGTACGTATTTTCATAATAATGTCACTATCATGTTTAAGAATTCCTTCCTCTAAATTAGAAAATACTAAAACATAAGAAAGATAAATAGGGACTCTAACCGAAAAAGGTCTTAATGTGCGTTTTATGACTATATATTTTAGGACAGAATCTGAAAAAAAATTGCTTTTTTCGGTTAAGTGGAGAGAAGTACATGGACACGAAATTTTTTTAAATTGGTAATTAATATTAATGTTAGAAAATTTTACAAAGAAACATAAAGAAAAAGATAGGTAACACATTTCTTTAGACGGTTGTTTTAATTCTTTGTTTCAAGTAATTATACCATTGACTAAATGGATGTATAAATTTGGAAACAGATTACAATGATATATGAAATATTAACAATGCTTAATAATGGACATAGTTAAAACGAAATATTGGAACGAACTAAATTTGCGCAACCGCTTTAGAACATACTTACAACCTTTTGAATAATAGAGATCGGTCTTCGTATCAGGTAGCACCTGCTTTGCATAAAGCGTCATGTCGAGAACCCCACGTTCAAAGTGTAAATTTTGCGATTAAATGTATAAAATCGAGCATAAATACAGGAAACAAAACGTTGTCGATAAGAATAATAAATGCACTACATAATGTCTCGAACAAAGGTCGTACGAAGGTGCCCTTATTAAAGATTAGGATTTTAAATACATATTAATTTCAATTGGTAAAAACACATATACTACGTTACAGTTACACATATATACTAAATTAACTTTGTTAACTAATGCAAAAATTGGCAAAACATTGTGATACAATTTATATTATAATAAAAAATGTTTACATTTTTCATTGAATGTTGTGTTTCAATCAACAAAATAGAAAATCTATGGAAGTTGCTATTCGTGCGTACCGACAGAAAAAATTAATACATTATAATTTGAATACAACAAAGGGCTACTTAGTGACCGAAATATACAATTTAAGTATATACAACCCTTACAAAGATTGTCACGGCATCCAAATTGTCCAACCGAGGCAACGATAAAATTATCATACGCTGAGCGGTGTCACCGCGCAGGAAGTGTGGCGTAATTTGTAAGCTTTGTGATTAATAAAATGTACTAAGTGTGACCCGAATAGGACAGATTAGCGACCACTTTATCACTTCAATACCGAGTTAACGTCGCGTGACGGATCTCATTTGAAACTCATAAAGATTCCAAAGCAAAATACGCTTGTAGATAACGCTTACTTTACGTCTTGGAACCTTCCACTTGCCAAGTTTAGCCCGAGTCACGCGGGAGGGTCAACTTTAACAAGTTTATTTAACTTCAACATTATTTATAATTAAATTTCCACTTTAATTAGACTTAGTGTGTAATGGTCTTAGAACTGCAAATACTTTTGTCATAGGTACTCTATTTAGAGTAACAATACGGAGATGTACTTGTAATTTAATGAATATTAAGGAAACATCTTATGGCTCGATTTGGCGGATAGTGGGGAACGGAGTATCTTAACACTAGGTTCTCAGATTCCCTCTGCCTACCCTGCTATCCACATATAGCACTTTTTTTTAGCTTCACGCTGTATTGTGGAATAACAATACTTCACGCTGTATTGTTATTCCACAATACAGCGTGAAGCTAAAAAAAAGTTAAGGAACCATAATAATTAAAGCTTACTTTATCAATTATTACAATTTGTACTTATTGTAAATCTTTTTTATTTTAATTTAATAAACAAATTAGTTTTCGTTCGAAAGTCTGACATTAGACAAAACGGAAGTTCTCGAAGCCAGAATATAATTTCGTATTTATATGTAATAATATATTTACTATTACATATACATCACTAATTTGTTATTTAGAGACACTACATTGTCTTATCTGCTGGGATAACTCACGCTTCCCCCATTGTCCCGCCACATTATGAAGGTGTTCGCCCGGGAATATTGGCACTTTGAATTTAAATAACATTTTCTGTCATTTGCTTATCTAGAGAGACAAGACTCGCGCATTATACGTGAATATATTTGACAAATTTTAGTAGAAGGCATAGTGCGAAATATTCAAGAATGTCTACGCGAAGCTGGCTGTAAGCCGAGCACGACGGCGTGGGGCTCTGAGCATTTGAATAATCGCAGTGCGCTCAAAGCCAGGGTATTATATGATAATAATTTCACGCGCGAGCGCTTCCCGCCGGCGCGGGGGCGAGAGCGGAGCCCCTCGACTCGCCGCATCGCCTTAGAGGAATGTGTGAAAAATTTTACGGCGTTGATTATAAGTAAGTATCATTCATCCCCCATTCGATTCGTTGACGATTTCATGTTACACCTTTTATTACTGTGGACAGAACCTCATTAATCTAAAACTATATACCCTTAAATTTGTAGTAATTGACACTACAAACGTCAAAATCACTTGAAATGTAAACACGCTATGAGGGTTGATTTACGTGAATGGTGAATACTTTAAAATGTTAAACATCTACTTAATTTTTAAGCTTAGCGTGTTTTTCGCATATGGTAAAGAAGGCAGAGACAAGCTTTTGTTAAGATTCCTATTTCCTAAATTTTAATCATTAAGTGCCAGTACCCAACACAGTGATCATTAGCAATTGTCATAGCGTGCAATTAAAAATAATTGAAGCATAATGATTCCCCAAAGTAGTGCTCTATCCACCAAACACCATTGATTCTGCTTCACCCTGCTGCACTAACACATAAGAAAGACAACCATGATGGCCTAAATTCACTTTTTATTCAATAATAAAAAAATCGGTAAACAATATCAAATTATTGTTAATCTATTCTTACCCTGCTAAAAGGTATGGCTAGCTTATTTAATCTTGCTTACTGATAAGACGAGGTGATTAAATTAACATGTCATAAAATTATTCAACACAATTACCACGAGCATAGTCATAAAAGCAATAATTAATAATATTGTTGTTTTTAGATTGCATATCGTTAATGGCCGTGTAATTAATAATTAGTTCATAAAGAAAAGTAACACTCCGGTCAGTGAGCACGCGCAACTCCCTATAATAATTATTATAATTTATAACTTTTTGTGTTACAACTATTTGTAAACGTAATATAATTAACAGGTTCACATACATTTTGTTATTTTTTTATCTACAGAAATTTTATTCGTTTTGCAATGTTCATAAATCACTCTTCTTTTCCTCTTATATAAATTTGGATATATTGTATATTGATCGTAGGAGTCCTATGCATTTTGTCCTGTCGTGCCGCAGAGGCTCAAGCGTGCAGCTGTAAACGCAATAGGTTGTGGGTTCGATTCAAACTCTAGGAAATGTAAAAGTTTAGTATTTTAATTCCCTGGCTTTGGTAACAAGGCAAGGCGCGTTGAGTTCCACCACTCAGCATGCAATGCCTCAATTCGGCGGAAAGTGGGGAATGGAGAAACTCATCCTAGCCTTAACTTTACCACCATCGATATTTTCCACAGAAACATATACGATATGAAAAAAATATGACGTGCATTGCTCTTTTACATACAATATAATAAAGGGTGTCCCAAAATTAACGCAAGATTTGACTTTGCCGCCATTTGCTATTATATTCATTATTCATTCGCTATTAAAAGACTAAAATGGCATTTTCTATTTAATTCAATTCTTGCTTTAATTTTGGGACACCCTATATGATAATAGCTAACAGTTGAATTGCATTAACTTGTGATCGATTTATTACGTAGTATAGTAAATGTAATACAAAAATATGTTATAGACTAATGCGCTTAACATACGTAAGGCTTCATGATAGTCATATATAGAAAAGCAAGGTTTTAATTTGATCGGATTGTATTCTTATACAGAGTATTTATTTACTTTGAAATATTGTATTAAATATTTATTTATAAAAAAAATAAAAATTATATGAGAAAAAGATAGTAGTAACCTAAATATTATATTGTTTCAATATTACTTTATCGAAATAGTTTCAACGTTTCTATTTTATTATGTATTAGCTTTCCGCCCGCGGCTTCGCCCGCGTCCAATTCGGTTATATCGCACGACGTGTAAGGAGTAGCCTATAGTCTTTCCCAAGGTCTAGACTATGTGTCAAAAAAAATATATAAAAAATAAAAAATTTTTTTGCGATAAAAAATATCCTATGTCCTTTCCCAAGTTCAGTTCTACCTTCATACCGAATTTCATCAAAATCGGTTCATTGGTATAGGCGTGAAAGCGTAACAGACAGACAGAGTTACTTTCGCATTTATAATATAAGTAAGGATATATACTACGTAAGTATTATTCCCAATACAAATAGAGTAAAAAGCGTGACAAAATGCATAATTTGTCCAAATTAAAATAAAAATATTCAAAATAAATTTTATGCATCATAGAAATGTACGCTCGTTTAATCAATGATAAATGTGTTGATACGTCTTGTGATATGACTTAACAAAGTATATATAAAATGAATGTACTTCCTTCGTAACTGATAATGGTTACCCTTTGTAATACTAATATACATTTAAAAACGTGGCTATAACCATATAATTAACTATAAACTTCATGCACCAGTAAATGTAGACATTAATTTCCACACTAGTTTATCTATTTGGGTGCACAAACCACCTTTATCTGTCATCGTTCTCAAACTATCGCCACCGAAACAAACTATATTCAAAAAGTGCTTACATAATTTGTATCTGTAACTAAATAAGCTTAGAAATGATTTTCGAATGACCACTTCACATCGCTTATGGTATCTAGAATAAAATGTAGTGTGCAGGGAAGGCGACTCCATGTATTGCGTTTAGTCGAAATTATTTTAATATGCAAATAAGAATATGTGGAGTTAAATTGTTTTTGGAAGACGTCGGCGAAGTCAGTTACGTAGATGTATTCTTTAAATTAATAGCTCGGCAAGATTAGAGTACTGTTAACTGCTTTACATGGAGCGGGCTTACGGCGAGGTTGGCTCGTTTGTACCGAGAAACAGACAAATGAAAGCACATAATTACTAGGCCGCCCCGTTCTAAATGCAACAAGGATTAAAATTTACATGCGAGCGTTAACAAGCACGCGTATGGCATTTATGACTGCAATATTTAAATATCTTTCCCTTTTACAAAGGCAACAGGATGTTCGCAGTGCACGAACTGAAATACTACCACTGTATATTCGAACACGTTAAACCACTTGCAATGCTTATATCGACTCATTAAAGCTCTCTTCTAGCAAGTACAGCAGTAGAACTACAATTATAATTAACTGTAAATAAGTTAAAAATATTTTGTTACTGAGAAAGCATACTGAGTGAAGAAGCTTATGTATATAGCGCTATAAGGCCTGTGACTGTCAATGAATAAATATTATAATATATAATAAAAAAATATATAATAAAAAAATATTGTGATGTCTGTAACTAGCGTAAAATATTCAGTTGCTTGTTTGAAGCGGTATATTTTTATGTAGTTTTATCGTCAAAGAGTATTCTTACTTTTAAAAAAATAACATTAACCATGTTTTTATGGTTAGCAGAATTGATAGTTTGATTGAGTAACCTTATGTAGTTATACTTGTTATATCAGTTAATCATAGATTTATCAAAGAAGTTTTGTTTTAAAATTACTATATATATATATATATATATATATATATATATATATATATCTTACAAATTACAGTAAGTTATGTTACAATGGGTACTTGGAATACTATAGGTTTAGATATATTATTTGTTACTAAATATCACCATTGTTGATCTGCAATTTGTGAAGTAAGCTAAGAAATTATACCTATTGTTGAGAAATTCTAATAATAATTTAAAAAACTTACCTTACAGTGACATAGAACGTATAAGATAATAATAAGATGAACAAATACTACTTGGATTTATATTTATATGATATATTTTAGATGATATATTTTCGTAAAGATTATTTTACTTTTTAGACTTTTTTTGGTGGTAGGAGGTTCGTCCTCCGTCTGGCTCGCGACCACTATCATGTCAAAGACGAACCGCCAAATATCTTATGATGTGTTCCGGTTCGATGGCATGTAAGCCAGGTTTTCCCCTTTCCCACCCATCCTTTCCCCAAAATGTGGTGGTTCCGATAGCGGACTACTACATTATCCTCCCTTTCCATCTGTATCCTCTAGGTTGGCAACGCATCTAGTACATCTCTTGTGTTGTAGATGTTCATGGGCGAAGGTAACCACTTACCATCAGGCGGTCCTTCTGCTCGTTTGCCATCCGGTATCCATAAAAAAAAAAAAAAAATTAACTAAAATATTTTCAATTTATCTTTTTTTACTATACAAAATTATCGAATAAATAACAAATGTTATATTATGTTATTGGTAAACAGTAAATTAATATGCGCAAAACAAGAGCAAGTTATTCCAAATTGCTTAGTTTTACGCAGTAGATTTGCTCGAATGTTAACCATATCAGACGTTTAGGCAATATCTTATATCTCGACACGGCGTGATTGGCTAATGTTCTAGTAGCTCTGATATTTCGTGATAATATTATCTGATTTAGATATAATAACAGGCCTATGTGGTGCAGTAGGTACTTTTAAAAACGTTTAACTTAACTTGTTCTAATGTGCTGCTTGCGTGATAACGCATAATTTAATAAATTATAAGGAAATAACCTAAAAGTGCTATCATTAATAGAGAATGTTTGATAAATTAGCATGTGTGAGCATTGTACATGTATTGTAGCCTTATTGGTTGTAACCGTAACTTGAAATTAAAGGTACATAACAAATGTTCGAAAAGCAGACATCGTCGTCCTTGTGGTATATAGCTAACTTGTAAGCTATAGCACATACTTTCGTTTAGCAAATAGAGTAATACATTTTATATATTTTTTATCTTAATCAAATGCTGAAAAACGGCAAAGTTTTCTTTGAAGAAGTATATTAAGAAATGATGAAGTATAAGTATATTTTGAAGTGAACAGAAAATGGAGAAAGAATTGAGGTTGGGTGGGGGAGTCCTAATGCTTTTTAGGTCACTTTCTTCCAGTATCTTCGATACTGTCATGGACATGTGTTTCACATATCCTTGTTACCACTTCTTCACTCGCGTCACTCACCTACCTAATAATACTCGACGCGCCTAAACCACGTGAGCGTGCTCGTTTTTCTTCATTCTTACTACAACATTCTCGCTTACGCCTGTCATTCGATGTATCTGTTCGTTGCGGACTCGATCAGCCAAGCTGACTCCGCATATCCTACGAAATGATCGCATCTCTACAGCACAATTTTATTTATCATGCAATACAATGTATTAAAATGTTTTAAAACTATTGAAGCCTTTGAAAAGAAATTGTAGATGGCCATAAATAAAGCAAAATAAAGCAGCTACACGCTTTAATCTCAGTAGCAGGGTATTAATAGAGAACTTAGAGCCAAAACACTCCGTTAACCGTTTTCCGATCTAATTCGAGAGAATGTGTGTTTAGTGGCGGAACTTAACGACGCTATCTTATAGAGCGGGGAAATGAAAATTCCCCTGAATTATAATCGAACCCACAACCGATTGCGTCAGAAGCTGCCCCCACGCGCCATGATGGTCTTATGTCGTTTTTAGCAATCCATACAGCCATTCTTATCGTATCGTAATTGAATATTATTCATGTGTTTCATTATTACTTCTGTTTAAGCAGAATATTTATCTATGCTATAATAAAACAGTAAAAAAGTGTGTCTGTACATTAAATGTATTTACAAAAAAACAACTACAACCAAAACAATTAAAGAAGATGAGAAGAACAGCAATATAAGATTTTTTTATGCAACCAAGTTGCAGGAAACAACTACTACTTATATACTTATATATTTTTATAAAATTGTTTGTATTATAACTAAAACAAACTAACTTCTTATCGGAATAAAGAAATGTATAGGCACTTTACAAATGTATTAACATCTTGTTACAAAATAGGAAAAATATCTTTTTATATAATTTTAAGCAAAACGAAAGATTAGCAAAATAATTTAAGCATTTCAAACAGATTTTTTGGTAGTAGGTACGTAACTACTGCTACGCTTACGCAGAATATGAAGTGATGGATGAACGCAGTCGCTATTTAACATACAATGGCCAAAATAATAAAAGGTACAACAAATGCCAGGTTTCCACAGACGTTAATTAAAACTGCTACGGTTTACGGCGTTTTGTAACATCCCAATTTATGCGGGAAACGTTTAGAACGTCTCACAGTGTTATCTATACTTCTCAATTATGAAAATATTATTTCATCACACTTAAAATTATGTTTCCTTATTTCTTACATCGCCTCTTTTCGTAATAATATTCGGCGTAAGTTAATATATAAGTTTTGGGTTCTTGAATGAAATATTAATTCAAAATAAAACAAAATTCTTGTTATTGTATTTTTTTTTTATGGATAACGGATGGCAAACGAGCAGAAGGACCACCTGATGGTAAGTGGTTACCTTCGCCCATGAACATCTACACCACCAGAGATGTTGTAGATGCGTTGCCAACCTAGAGGATAGAGACGGAAGGGGAGGATAATGTAGTAGTCCGCTATCGGAACCACCACATTTTTGTGAAAGAATGGGTGGGAAAGGGGAAAACCTGGCTTACATGCCATCGAACCGGAACACATCACAAGATATTTGGCGGTTCGTCTTTGACATGATAGTGGTCGCGAGCCAGACGGAGGACGAACCTCCTACCACCAAAAAAAAATTGTGCTAATATGGATTGCATATATAATTTAGAAAATTAAATATAAGTTTTTATGTATATATATTTTAGAACTGATTTTTAAACACATAAGATGAAAACATTTAAGCAAAAAATTTCGTTACCTAAATTACGTTATAAAATAATCAACATGTACTTCACATTAATATTGAACTCATAAGACAAATAACTTTTTTTGTGTGTTGGGCCCCAATTACTCCAAAAGATTCCACGCGTGTTCCCAAACAAGCGATATCGCAGCGCGTTAAAATTGTTGTAGCAACATTATATGCGTTATTGAGACTCGAATTTGTGCGCGATTCAGCGTTTTTCCCGTCCGATATCGAAGTATAATTATAGGCAGAACGCCGATTAACATCTGTCGACTATTAAATAAACTCAGATTATAAGGGTTCAATTGTGAGTAATTATTCTTATCCGTCGGATGTTCTCAAAGAGCTGCCTGCCTCGTCTCGACGTGTGCTCCGGCATAATTTTCTCATGATTCGCAAGCAAATCAAACCAACCTTACCCTTTTATTAAGAAGTCACACTGACTTGACTGCCTGATGTGCCTATCTACTTATAACCTTATATAACCCTAATCGCTAGTGTAACAGATACAGAATGTAAATTAAAACAATTTCGTTATAATATTTGTGATTCGATACCCAAATGCTATGAGATTACGGTAAAATTAGATTCAAGTAAGTACCAACGGCTCGGAATAATGATGAGTACTTACATTGTAGGCGAATGTGTAAGAAAAACTTTGGATCTCTTTTAACAAAAACTATGCGGATAAAGGAATATGTGTATGTTTTTTTTGTTTAGTCAAAGTGTATCCGGAAAGGGCATGCAATTTTTTTATAAAAATGCATTAAAAATAGAATAAATATAAAAAAAATACTTACCCCATCTTTTGTTTTATACATATAGGTATAAAGTGGATTACATAAAAATCTACACATAGTTATAAAGTGACATACAAGTTACTTAGGTGACACGAATAATAGAACAATAGGCTAATAAAGATTTCTGTGACAAAACAGGAAAATATATGTAAATCGTAGCAAATGTAGTTATTTTGAATTATGTAAAGATTTGCCAAGTGAATTAAAAGAAATAGTAATGAGCACTAAATAACATTAATACATGCCGCAGAAAAACCATAATAAACAGAAAGAGACGCCGTGGTAGAGCTACGAAAGCGATCAAAACACGCCGCTTCGGCTCTCAGCGCTGTAGCAAAAACCACTGTTGCTAACAGAACGATTATAATATATTAGTTGGTCTTTAATTGCGTCGATATAATTACGACGGTAGCCGCGTATACGTGACGATATCCCGGTCGCTCCCCGCGCTGCCCACGCCGCACCGCGTTGATATTAAGAGAAATAACTTGGACTAACAGATTGAATGTTTTGCGATAATGAGCGGCGGCTAAGATCGAAGTATCATTAGGAAGCTGTAACTGACGAGATGCACCTTAAGTAATCTTGCTCGTAGTATGCAGGAAATATATCAGATTAATATGTATTTATACCTCATTTGGCTATTAATCAGTGGTCGACATTTTATTTTAACTAATCTACTTGATTAACAGAAATACCAGGCTATGGCAAGCAATATAGATAACATAGTCAATATTCGTTAATAACTGCTATACATAGCTACTATGACATGTCTACGTTATATAAACATATTGTAATATATGTTGCAACGATATATTTGTTTTATGTCAAAGGTCTAGTCGTTAAATGTGATTAGTCGACATAGTGAGGAAACGGGGTAATTTCCTAATGGCCCAATGAGGTGATAGTTAGCCATCGTGGGAATCCAGCCAATACTTGTGATGTCTCGTGTTTAATTGTAAATGTTGTTAACCTAGCCCCATTCTGTTATCAGCGTTAAAAAGTGAACCATGCATTCGTATATTTCAGGCCTAAGATTGGAAAAGGTAATTAAAATTGGATAAACAAATATAGAGAATACCTATTTATAACATTTAATTGTATCAAAAGGATTCTTTAGTTCGCTTTCTTGATAAATAAACCATAAATAAATAATAGAATAAGAATATCAACATAGAACTTAGCAACGAGGATAAAAATTATGAATTAATTCAGATAGGGCGGCACCTCTCAGACGCGCGACATACTTCGTCCAGATAAGGGAAAAGCGTCGCTGGCTTATAAATGACTCTTTATTAAACGTGAAAGCAGCGACGTCGGCTAATGGGCCGATCATGCGCTCCCATTAAACATTATTTAATATTCAAAAGCGACCGACGATAAATCACGATCGCCCGCCATGCTTCTTTGACTACACTGCACTTTTGTCCAAATATTCCTCTTAACTTGTTTTGTAAATGTATTATCCTTACACGGTAACGGATTGCGTTTCTTGCTAATATTAATAAAAGAATTGATGATAATATTAAACTTTTTATAATGTACAATAAGAAACAGCAAAGAAAGAGTTATCACTTTTATTCCAAAGTTTATAAGACAGTGTACCATTGTAGTGACTTCTTTATCTTACTCGATTATAATTTAAATACTGACTATTGTATGCATTTATATATTTTTAAAATAACTATACTTTCTTGATAATAAAATTGCATTGCATTTGATATTGATATTAATCAAAAATATTTAATTTTCTTAGTTTGGTTAGGTAAAATGCAACGTAGATTCATTCACTCCACCACGAGTTAGGTAAATACTGATTTCGTAAATGACGGTACATGTTCTCAGACATAAAAGTATCTATTCTTACATGTAAGGAATAATAAGAGACATATCTCTTAACCTACGGTTAAATCTATAACAAACATATCATAAAAGGTATAAGATATTCATACGTTTATTATTTGTTAATTTTATTGATGGCTGTAGCCATATTTTCTGTAGACTATTTCATTATATGGTAGGTTGTATACTGTAATATTGTTTGATGCGGGAGATAGCATCGCTTCGATAGTTTTCCCGAGGTTGTTGGACTACTATTATTAATTGTGTGATCCATTTGCTTCTTAGTTCTTTGTTGTTTTGAATTCACTCTTATGGTATTATTAATATATGTAAAATGTAAAGAAAACAAAAATGTGACAAGAAAGCTTAGAAATTCTATAAGATTCAAATTATTTGTACATTATTTCTATGTGAAATTGGCTATTGAATTAATCGAGTAGCAACTAAATATGTGTTCATATTTTAACATTCATCACATTAGTAGAATAGGAATATATATTTTGAATCAAATATGTTAAGTATTAAAGGAAATTAAAGTAAACATATCTACTTTATTGCAACACGTTTAAACTCCTTATGATAAAAAAATTTTGGCATTTTGTATTTTGTTAGAAATATGTTCGGACTTTATTTTTAAAGTTGAAAATGTTGCCTGAGAGAATCGATTTATTTATCATTACTTTATTGTGTGCTAGTGATTATCGATTTTCTGTTGTGTTTAATATTTTCTTTTTTCTTTTTTTTTTATTGATAACGGACGGCAAACGAGCAGAAGGACCACCTGATGGTAAGTGGTTACCTTCGCCCGTAGACATCTACAACACCAGAGATGTTGTAGATGCGTTGTTGACCTAGAGGATACTGATGGAAGGGGGTACAATGTAGTAGTCCGCTATCGGAACCACCACATTTTGAGGAAAGGATGGGTGGGAAAGGGGAAAATCTGGCTTACATGCCATGGAACCGGAACATATCATCATATTTGGCGGTTCGTCTTTGACATGATAGTGGTCGCGAGCCAGACGGAGGACGAAACGACGAACGATATTTAGTGTTAACTATTGTAATCTATGCTATGCAATAGGGTGGGTCAACAATCTTTTTTTTTAAATTATGATTTCTAATAGCGATTATTAGTTGTCATTTGATGCTGGTATGACATAAATATAATATTTTCAATCGGCATAGTATAAATGCCTCCGGATCAGGTTAGAGGTTTCGATATCTTGAACACAAAGGCTGATGTTTCAAAGAAAACGGAATAGCAAACATTAAATGTCCTATATTTGGTGACTTAAAACATAATATGCTTCCGACTTACGAAGTAGAAAAGTGCTATGAGTGGATGAGATTTGGAATTAAAATCCACCAATAACACTAAAAAGGAATCTAATTTTCAAGAAGTGATAAAAACTCATGGAAGAAAGTATCACTACTAATTATCGTAAGTAAGAGTGCAACAAAAGCTTAAAGCTTATCAATTAAAATTCAAAAGTAATATAGAATCTAGACCTAAAAGACCTAAAAAGCTAAGTTTCTTGCTTCTAGTAAAGTTCTATTTGATATTTCTTCTTGCAACTGCTCAGGAAATTTCCAAGAAAACTCGTACAAATCCCAGTACTGAAGCCGTACTTATCACTGGTCGTGAAGAAGACAGTAGCATATCATCTTCTGTATCAAACATATCCAGCGAGAGTAAAAATTTTCAATTAACAAATATAAGGAAACCGAAGGTAGAAATTCCTGTTTCTATAGAGTTAATCTCAAAGATTCGTTGTTTAACGAGAAAATGAAGGTCTATTGTTGATCTGGTAATACAACGCAACAGTTATTTCGCCCATCCTGAAAATCTACTGGTAGCTATGTTATCAGGCAGTGAAAAACATATAAGAGAATTAGCACTGCGCCGTATTTTGAAAGCACGCTGTGAAAAATCGCAAAAATTGAGACTGTTTAAGGTTGCGGAGGAAAACATATCTCTACTGACGAACTAGAATCTTTCATTGTTCAACGAGAGGATTACAAAATAGATTTTTTGCGTTTACCTTGCTATAAAGCCTCAAGCCGTTAAGGTCAGTAAAAGCTATAATTGAAGCTTCAGGAGGTCTGTATTCAAAAACAGTTCGTGATGGTTTCATCAAAGACAAAATTGAGTCTCGTAAGGTTTTAAAAAAATTTGATAGTAAAAAAGATTTTTGTGTAAAGTAAAAAATACTAGATAACTTATATATTTATACTTATATATTAATAATTAATTAAAATATACTTTCAATATCAATTTTTATTATTTACATCTACCCTACACTAAAACAATAAACATTTTAAAAAAGTTTAAAAAAATATGAATTTACTATTTTTTTTCAAAATTTTGAGGGCAATCCGGAGGCAGAAGATGTTATCCGATTGTCATAAAATTTTCTGTGTTAGTTCTTACAACCATAAGACACAATTTTATTGCTATTACATGCCAAAAGAGAAACATTTTTTTCTCCATACAAAAGTGACCCATCCTACTGTGCAACAATAATTATAGTACAATTAATGCATATATTATACAGCGTGTAACTTCATAAGTAATACATAACATATGCATATGCATGCCAAATAAGATAAAAATAATAAGCTTTATATTTTGTGCTCACACTTCTGCATACCGTCTCTATCAAGCTTTGGTTTTATATTTGTAACGAAAGTTTTTCTTATTGTTTCACTTCTTGGTAGGATGAAATTAAAAAAATAAAATGACATTTGCGAAGAAATATAGTATATATTTCTAGATTTATTGTCAATATTATGAAATGTCATATTATTGAAATTAAGCGAAATTAGGTACTATTTTAAAATTTATTTTTCTTTATAATGGTTTTTGTTGTGGTTATAACAATACTGAGTTTACGTAAAAAAAATGAATAAAAAATATAACTTTCAGAAGCAATATCATACACAGCCAATACACATCTGACTTTTTGTAACAAATGGCAAAACAATAATTCGTACCCTTGCGATTGAGCTAATAACAATAAAATAGAAAGGCGATCACAGGCGCAGAGCGGCGACTGGTTCAATCAACGTGAGCCAGATTTATTTTTATGAAAATTGGCATAAAATCGGGCGGGTCAGCGCAGTGGCCCCGCGAGACCGCACGCCCGAACGTTTACTGCATCTCGTTTCCTCCGCCTGACCGTGTGCGGCGTGAGCCCAGCCGCCTCTTCGAAATATTGCCAGTGCTCATAACTTTTTATATGCAGCGATGACATTGCAGAAAGTGTCGGGTATCTCATGGATTTTACAAAGCTGTTAATCTGCCTTGTAATTTATATGATTATTTTCTATGATTTATAAGAGTTATATAAAATTTATGTTTATTTTAAGGTTACAAATATTGTTAGATTCAAAAGATAATGTCAAATGGTAGAGCTTATAAGCTATAGTGTATACTTAACATCCTGGGCAAAAAATATGAAATATAACTTCAGATATATTTTATTATACGATTGAGAAATGAAAATGCAACACGAAGAGTTTATGTCCTTAATAATAATATATAAGAGTTGCGATAAAATTTGGCTATGTTTGTCACACCTGAAGATTCACAGACACACTTGATCGAGCAGTCGCATAGGTTACATTTGATGTGCTGACTTCGGTATCGTTCTCGTAAAGGCTTCTCTATCAACACTCAATATTCGTGCGCTACCTCACCCTCGAGGTCTCCTTGCTTTATGTTTGTGACACACGTAGTCAATTCTGGTTATTTTGAGGTTCGTGACAAACAATTTGTTATCTTTTTTATATTAGATAACCAGTATGATGCACATAAATATATTCTAATTCCTCTCTTTATTATTTTTAAACATTTAGTTTAATATGTGACTTTTTTCACAAATCTGCTGCGCTCAATTCTCATATCATGATGTAGGTATAAAAGGACGTACTATTTTCAATATAGATATTTTTTTGCGTGTATAAATTCAGTACGTCTATTAAAATATATTGGACAACTACATACTTTCCTTGTAATTACATGTAACGTTTGATTTCGTTTTGACTACCTATATTTTTCTTTATTTCCTATTTCATAGATTCCCTTTCAATAATACGCCGAATGTGATGAAAATACCTAAAAGATTTATCGCATGGAACGGGGTTAGCCAAAAAGTTATATTCATAAGTTAGAAATAGGGAAACAAAAGGTCGATATAAAGTTTTACATGTAACATAAATCTGCGAGTTATTCTCATGGGAATGGGGGACCAATACAAGACTTCGTTCGACCTGTAATGTTGATCAATATCTTTATTCTATTAAAATATAGAATAGTTTAGCTACTTTAAATAGTAAACATTTATAGGTAAAATCAGTATTAATAATAAGAACAACTGCTTACTGCTTAATTTAATTACAGTACTAAAGCAGAACATTTTAAAATATAAATCATTTTAATATGGTGCCTTGTATTGTTTATTTCAAGGCCTGTAATGTTACGTTGAATGGCATATTTTACATTTTGTCAACGTATTCAATAAAGCAGTGTATTCCATCCTTGAGGCAAATCCAGATTTTCAATCTTGAAAGTTATCATTTTACCAAAGTAAAGCTCCCATAATATTTGCCCGTTCGAGAGAAGTCTTCGAATTTCATATTTATTCGCGGGAGTAAACAGCCCACACCCACGCCGCCGGAACTGATATTATTGTGCATTCCGTATAATATTGTTTGCTATTTGGCACATTCTCTGTTTGTTTTCGTTTTTCATATGAAAGGGGAGCTATAGATGCGCAAACAAATGGGTGTGAAGTTACTCTACACTCATGTTTGTATCGGAAAATGCTATTAACTCCTCTATGTTTTTTTAATACTTACTTTTATAGTGATAATAATATTAGCTATCTATTTTAATATGGAGTGCTAAATCAAAGTCCGCCATTATAGAAGTCAAAATATTGTTCGCCGAAGAATATGAAAGCGACCAATCCATTAAATCGAAACGGGAAGTGAATAGCGACCGAAGTCGAATCTGAGACGTCTCGCTTCTGATAACCCATAATACACGGATATTTTTGCGTTGCTCATATGTCGGAAGTAATGGCTCGTGTGCGCTCACTCGATAGAAACTTGAGGACTTTATAGATGTGAATATTTATATTATAACATGATTATAGCGTCGCGCATCGTGTGTAACATACAAAGCTTTATTTTTAGTTGTAAATCTATTGAGAGAAGCTAAGCCAAGCCAAGCCAAGCTCTGTAAGCCATTCTTGAAAACTAATAAGCCATGTTTTATGTAAACCTGTGATTCTATAAATGAATTGAAAACTGCGTATATAATTACCCGGGAAACGTCTTTCACAAATTACGAAATGTCCACTCTAATCTTTCGTAATCTAAACCATAATATATTATATTTGGCATATAAAAGGCTCGCTTATCCAAGGGGTTTGACTGGAAACGAACATAAAGGGTGATCCTCTGTGACAAATATCGTGATATACAGAGCGACAGTCGTAAGAGAAATATTTTTATAAGATGAAACATTATTATTTTTGGGGGCATTGGGATCAGACGGTCGCGTTATGAGTTTTGTGATAACATTATTTGGGCTATTTCAGTTACCTATTTGTTATATTTTAGTGCGTGCTTACGTTGCGAATACGAATATAGCTATTATGGCTCAGTTGAGACATATAAGAGAGAATAGCGGGCTCAAATCTTACTGTTACAGTATTATGTCATAATTTCACGGTGTTCCATACGTATTTATTTTTTCACCCACACATGTTAATCATAGTAGAGTTAGATGCTGTTACTAATCAAGCACTAACACGCTAGTCGTATATAGAAAGTGGAGAACTGGAAGAGGATAAAGTATTATTATAGTTTCTCT
Source organism: Philaethria dido (assembly GCA_033558755.1). Lineage (NCBI taxonomy): Eukaryota > Metazoa > Arthropoda > Insecta > Lepidoptera > Nymphalidae > Philaethria > Philaethria dido. The sequence continues at coordinate 354,327 of JAKGSA010000783.1, forward strand.
GGCTAGTGCTAGAAAATACCACATATTGATTATATTTCAATTTGATCACTCAAATATATTTTTTAAATAGATTTATTTTAATAATAATTGGTTAGATAAACACTCTCAATTTTTATTAAGAGATTTATAAGATAAAGTAACACATGGTTATGTTCTTAAAAATAGCAGACAATAGGAATAGCACGAAGAACATTTCCTGAACAGGAAACTGTTAGACGATTAACTGTTAATAAAACAAATTAATGCGCTTTAACCCTAAAATTGGACAAGTTCAATGCAGAGGTCGTTACCACTATAGGAAATAAACCATCGTGTATTAACATTGAAATCTGTTCGTTGTATTCGGTGTCATTAAAACCAGATAAAGATGTGATGGCATTGTGTGCTCTATTATAAACGTAGTTAGGTCTATATTGTGTGAGGCGCGAGAGCGGTAACCAATCAAAACATACAAGGAGCATATTGATTCCAAGAAGTGTCGCTGTTAACGTGGAGGCTGAAGTTGAATACATTAGCTGGCGGCGTAATGAAGTCTCGTTGCTTGTAAACAAACATCGTAGAACGGTGGCGGCGTCATGACAAGGTGGCTGGTGGCTGGTGGCGAGGCCCGGGGCGCACGTACCCCTTACTGGAATTCTATTTCCACGACAAGCGTCATGTGTTAATTAACTCGCACCTACGATATTGAGATATCGTCGGAGATGCTACTGTTGTTATTAGCTGACGAGAAGGCTTATTGCTTACTGTTCCACTCTGCGTATGGAGTCTTGTGACTGTTAATCATGCTCGTTGCTTTATGTTAGCTTACACTATGATACGCCATATTGAATTTGACTATATTTTATGTGAATTTTTTTATTTGTTAGCACGGTTTTAAGATTTTACTTAAAATTGATAGACATGTTGTAGATACAAGTTTATTACATGTTTCTATTTAAGATTTAATATTTATCATTGCACTTGGTGAGTTAAATAATGAATACAGCCACTTTGAGATCAAATCAAAAAGTTTGACGTGAAATTTAATCCCTTATATTTATTTTATTATAGGTATCTTTATAGCCTTAAGATAATCTAATTTTATTTAAGAACGATACTGTACGATATTTTCTTATTATATAACATTTATTTCTATGCGTAACAAATATTTTGCTGAATAAACTCTATAATAATAACGGTTCTCATTTACACAAATCAAAAAACGATATATTTTTTATTTCCATTTACAATTTTGAGCAATATGCGAATCTATATGTATTTAAAGTATGTTGATACAGAAATTTAATAATAATTTACTAAGTATTTTGGTGTATCAAGTATATGATAGTCATTTTTATTTGATGGGTGTTCCAATTTAAAAATAAACACAATTATTAAAGAGAAGCCATTCGGAAACCACATAAAGTGCGAGCACCAGCTGTTCCTTACCGCGCCTTTATGATGAAAGAGGTAATCTTTGAAAAACCTGCCACAGTATCATGTTTCCCGTTATGACTTCAGTTTTTAATGGTCCTTTGTTAAAATCTTTTTATGATACAGAAGCACTTACAATTCCTCATATAAATTTAATGATATTTCTAAGACAGTCTATTTTAAATTTAATAGGTTTATATTTATGCAGTTCTCTTTTTATGACTTTTAAGTTACGGGCTCCTGAAGTTGGTAGTAAGTTAAACTTATAGGTTTTCAATCACGGGTAAATCTTCATAATCTATAACAGCGGGCATTGTATGACGTATTCGTATCATGCAAATGGAAAGCGCGACGAATGGCTCGTAAAATTTGCTGTTTCTTCTGTTTACGACTATGGTTTTATAAATTTTTATTACTTGCTGTAGGAATGTTGTTTTGAGTATATTGTTGTCGTCGTAATATTGAAATATGTTATATTATGTTTTAGCTCTGTTAAAGATTATGTTCACGATAAAGATGTTTGGAAATGAGTTGCTCTATTTCTAAGTTAAAATTGTTAATTGTAATTTGTAACAAATACTGGCAATTAAAAAGAGTGGCCATGAGTTTCTTTGCCTGTATCTTCTCATGAGCTCAACCATTTGAACGGGCTTTTTTCAAGTCAAAATTGCACATTTTTATTGGTTATTTTGTTTTGCATTTTTTTTTTCTACTTTTATGACATGTCCAAGTTAATGTTAAGCATTTTTATGGAATAAAGATATTTTGACTTTGACTTTGACTTTGCATAAGTATCATGTATGTCGGTAATATTAGCAGATCATGTAAACACTTCTTTACCATTAATATTTATTAGGTATACGTGAAGTAAAACTTCGGATCCATTTTTATGAAAATTATGCGGACGTTTCAACGCCCGTATGAAATTTGACATGCTTAAAATTTATATGAAGTAGAAATCCAATATTTTGTATAATTTTGAAATTCATTAAATTATAAATAAAACATCACACCATTTGTTTACACCTACTTTATCTGAAACGTTGGATTAGAAAAACATTTTTATGAAACGGGCCTTTAAGATTTATGCTAACAATAAAAAAAGCATATAAGAATTTTGATGATGAATTTAGATTTCGACGTATGGCTTAGTACTCTTTCGATATGATTTCCAAAACGTACAGGTTCAATTTCCGCTACGTTCAAGTTCTCCAAGAATGCTTTTCTTATCCTCAGTAATTGTTGAAAATGACACTTTTAACCATTATTATTTATATGCTGACAAATAATATTAAATATTATCAGTAGAAATAAACGTGAAAAAGATTCTTAGATCTGTTTTTTTTTTAAATTCACGCTGTAACCCGCATATAGCAGGGTAGGCAGAGGGAACCAGAGAACCTAGTGTTAAGACACTCCATTCTCTTTCAACAATTCCGTTCCCCACTTTCCGCCGAATTGAGGCCTTGCGTGTTGAGTGGCGGAACTCAACGCCGCGCTATTGTTACCAAACCCAAGAAATGAAAATACTAAATTTTATATTTCCTGGAGTAGGAATCGAACCCACAACCTGTCGCGTTTACAGCCGCACGCTTGTGCCTCTGCGCCACGACAGGCGTTAGCTTAGATTTATTAATTCTCTTATTCATCAATTCTAATAAAAATATGATGAGCTGCTAAAAACATATTCTTTGTATGGTAATTTCGATTGATAAAAAATGAGTGCTATATTTGCTAAATAATGTGCTTATCTTTGTAAATCATAATAATAGATAGACTGAGTACCTAATTATTTTGTACGTGGTAGGAATGTCTATAATAACATATTACAAAATAATATGCTTATATTAAATTAAACAAGAACATGTACGTTTTAAAAAGCTTAGCAATATTTTATAACGATGCCATTAATTATGTTAATAGTATGACCTCTCTGAACCGTATTCTAACATTGAAAAAAAAATGTGATAAAGAGAGAATGACGGCCTGTTACCGCGAATTAGTAATTTTGGCAACGATTCAAAATGATTCAAATTAAATTACTTATAGCTCCTTCGAAATATTAGCTATTGTCTAAAGCGCACTCATCAGCAACACTAATATGTGTTACACATTTTAAATCTTGTATAATGAAGCCGCATCATTAAAAATATTCATTTTCAGCAATTTGTTGAGATTAAGATCACGTTGAAAATATTGTGTTGTTAACATTCCTGTCGAAATGAGGTTGATTTTTGGCACTGAAAAAAATATAAAGTGACGAAATTTTATAGTCGTCAACTATGTAATTGATTATTGTGCAGCTGTCGTGGGTGTAGCTTCGTTGTATATGAATTGAAATATTTTCTAATATAATAAATATTCCTTACCAATGTATCCACAGCATTAAAAAAATTTGGTATTGAGTATATCTATATAAAGATCTATCTATGATTAAAAATATAAATAAAACAATCAGAAAATCAACAACTGGTTGATTAGAATTGAATGAAGTATGAAAAAAACTTGACAAAAACATATGTTGTTATTTTCATTCCGTTCACATAAACACATGGAAATTACAATTTTGATATAAACTTTCCCCATCTGCTTCTTCCAAAACATAAATTTAGGCCTATATTAGTATTTGCATTCGAAAAAATCTTTTACTCCTTTTTTATTGCTTATTACGTTTTTTTACATGATAACTTAGAAAAGAAGCTTTTTAATTTATTTTCTATACGTTGCTGTAACTTAACTTATAATTTGTTGAGTTAATCAGGTTTTCCCATTCCCACCCATCCTTTCCCCAAAATGTGGTGGTTCCGACAACGGAATCCTTCCATCTGTATCCTCTAGGTTGGCAACGCATCTACAACA